>LR812529.1:54606923-54837740 GCA_903798195.1 Danio kyathit | reverse complement strand
CGGGTTATTGATCACCTCCCTGACTAAGGCTCTTCCCCCACGATCACTCAGCCAAGGCTACGTTCACACTGCAGGCAAATGTGGCCCGAATCTGATCTTTTGGCCCATATGTGACTCCGGTCTTGACAGTGTGAACAGCCCAAACCGCATGGAATCTGATCTGTTCACTTCAGGTTTGTGCCACTTTCATATGTAGCCTTAAATCAGACACAGATCTGATGTTTTGCAATGCGACTGCAGTGTAAACGGTTATGTCGGATTTCATGTGACTTTTACATAATCTTCGAGTGACATGCGTCATCATTCTGTGCTGCAAACATCATCTACACCTCTGCAGCAGTAGAATAACACACAGGGCGATTACTTTACCACAGAAAGTTGGTTGTTCATTTTGAAAAAGATTTTGAAGGCAAAACTGGTGCTTGTTAACCACTCTGGTTACCGATCGGGGCACGGGATGATCGCGATGCTAAAGAGCGTCGGGGGTGTTGCGGAAAGGGGATCTGTGCACAAAGGAGGGGGCACTTTCATTTTAAGGACGAACATTATCTCCGAGCGAATAAAGGGCAGGAGCTAAACCACCCAAACCCCCCATCTGCACGTGTCTGTTGTTTATAACGAAGTAAAATAAAATAACAGCAAACGGAGATAAACCAACTCGGCCTTCACAGTTCAGTCTGCGGCTGCTCATTAACCCTTGATGAGTTCACTACACCGGTGGTCAGACAGACGCGCGCCGCTGTTGTCATAAATCACAAATGATCAGTGTTTTCAATCACAAGGGACTTATAACCTCGCAGTGTGAACGTAGCCTTATATGGAGAGTTTATAAGAGTTCTGGTGGTTCTCCATCTTTCACTTACGGATGATGGAGGCCGCTGTGCTCACTGGAGCTTTCAGAGCAGCAGAAATGTTTCTGTAACCTTCCCCAGCCTTGTGCATCCAGACAATCCTGTCTCTGAGGTCTACAGACAATTCCTTTGTCTTCATGCTTGGTTTGTTCTTTGACATGCACTGTCAACCCTGGACCTTATATAGACAGGTGTACGCCTTTACAGATCATGTCCAATCAGCTGAATTGACCACAGGTGAACTCCAATGAAGCTGCTGAAACATCTCAAGAATGATCATTGGAAACAGAATGAAGCTGAGCTCAATTTACAGCTTCACGCCAAAGGCTGTGAACACTGATGTACATGTGATTTTACAGCTTTTTTTATATTGACTAAATCTGCAACAATTTCAAAAACTCTTTTCTCACATTGTCATTATGGGGGATTGTGTGTAGAATGTTGAGGAAATAAATGAATTTAATCCATTTTGGAATAAAGCTGTAACATAAACAAATGTGGAAAAAGTGAAGCGCTATCAATACTTACCAGATGCCCTGTATACATTGACACAAACAAACACTCATACCAACTCACACACACACTTTCAAACAAACACAAATAATCACAAACATACCCATATACACACACATATCATTTCAAACACTTACAAACCTACAGTCACATGCATGATCTCTCACACATACACACACTCTCACACACAAAATCACTGACACTCACAAACACACTCTCACACATATATATACACACACACACACACACTTACTCACACACACTATATATAGTCACTCGCTCACACACATAAAACACTTACACTCACTCACAAACACACACACACACAGATCTGATAGTGTGTGTGTCTTCTCTTCTCCAGGTGACGGAGGTGCATTGGCATGATGTGGCGGGATGGACGGGTCAGGGCGGGTCACTGCTGGGCACCAAACGGTCAGTGTGCGTGCGTGTGTGTGTGTGATTTTTTTTATTTATCCATTAGTTTACTCCGTTATTCAAGTATTCATTCATTTCTTTTAGTGTCTCGTGAGTATCTCCTTTCGTTACTTGTGTTTAATCTGTTCAGAACTCTTCCAAACTCCTGCATGGAGAGCATCGTGGACAACATCAGCAAATACGACATCCAGAGTCTGCTGGTCATCGGCGGATTTGAGGTACAGAATGAGAGAGTGTGTGTGTGTTTGACTGGTGTGTGTTTGTGTATTAAATGTGTGTGTGTGTGTGTGTGTGCAGGCGTATGAAGGAGTCCTCCAGCTGGTAGAGGCTCGCGGCCGATATGATGAGCTCTGCATCTGCATGTGTGTGATTCCTGCCACCATCAGCAACAACGTGCCGGGCACAGACTTCAGCCTGGGGGCAGATACCGCGGTAAACGCCGCCATGGAGGTAAAACACCCCCCACAGCTCTGACACACTTTGGATAAATCACTAACTATTAAACATTCATCTATATTCATTTAAATGAAGCTAAAATATGAAGAAGAAATAAGAAGAATCAGAATATCGCCATGCAACTAAACGATAAATAATATTAGTGCTGAGCAAAGATAAATCATGATTAATCTCATCCAAAATAAACGCTTGTTTTGACGTGATGTATGCATTATATATATTTATTATGTATAAGATAGATGAAAACTGTACAAGACAATTTTGTCAAATTTGTGTCATGTATAAATATATTTTATATCTAAATATAAATAAACATTTTCTCAAATATATGCATGAAGTCTGTATTTATATACATAATAAATATACACAGTACACAAACACGTCAAAACCATTTGTATTTTGGATGTACTTTGCTCAGCACTAAATATATTAACATATTAAAATTGGTGCAGTCATATAATTAATCGCCATTAATCTCATCCAACGTAAACGTTTGCATTTACATAATATATGCGTATGTGTGCTGTGTATATTTATTATGTAAATACACACAGTGCACATAAAGCACAAAAATATATACAAAGAAACATATTTACATTTATATTTAGATATAATTTCTATTATAAATATTTACATATATAAAATACAAACAATATTTTGTACAATATAGTCATGCATGTACACTCACCGGCCTCTTTATTAGGTACACCTGTCCATCTGCTTGTTAACACAAGTTTCTAATCAGCCAATCACATGGCAGCAACTGCAGGTAGACATGGTCAAGACGATCTGCTGCAGTTCAAAGCGAGCATCAGAATGGGGAAAAAAGGGGATTTAAGTGACTTTGAACGTGGCATGGTTGTTGGTGCCAGACGGGCTGCTCTGAGTATTTCAGAAACTGCTGATCTACTGGGATTTTCACGCACAACCATCTCTAGGGTTTACAGAGAATGGTCCGACAAAGAGGAAATATCCAGTGAGCGGCAGTTCTGTGGGCGCAAATGCCTTGTTGATGCCAGAGGTCAGAGGAGAATGGCCAGACTGGTTCCAGCTGATAGAAAGGCAACAGTAACTCAAATAAGCACTCGTTACAACCGAGGTCTGCAGAAGAGCATCTCTGAACACACAACACGTCCAACCTTGAGGCGGATGGGCTACAGCAGCAGAAGACCACACCGGGTGCCACTCCTGTCAGCTAAGAACAGGAAACTGAGGCTACAATTCACACAGGCTCACCAAAACTGGACAAGAGAAGATTGGAGAAACGTTGCCTGGTCTGATGAGTCTCCATTTCTGCTGCCACATTCGGATGGTCGGGTCAGAATTTGGCCTCAACAACATGAAAGCATGGATCATCCTGCCTTGTATCAGCGGTTCAGGCTGGTGGTGGTGGTGTAATGGTGTGGGGGAGATTTTCTTGGCACACTTTGGGTCCATTAGTACCAATTGAGCATGGTGTCAACGCCACAGCCTACCTGAGTATTGTTGCTGACCATGTCCATCCCTTTATGACCACAGTGTCTCCATCTTCTGATGGCTACTTCCAGCAGGATAACGCACCATGTCATAAAGCACCAATCATCTCAGACTGGTGTCTTAAACATGACAATGAGTTCACTGTACTCAAATGGCCTCCACAGTCACCGGAGCTCAATCCAATAGAGCACCTTTGGGATGTGGTGGAACGGGAGATTGGCATCATGGATGTGCAGCCGACAAATCTGCAGCAACTGTGTGATGCTATCATGACAATATGGAGCAAAATCTCTGAGGAATATTTCCAGTAGCTTGATGAATCTCTGCCATGAAGGATTAAAGGAGGTCTGAAGGCTAAAGGGGTCCAACCCAATACTAGTAAGGTGTACCTAATAAAGTGGCCAGTGAGAGTGTATTGCAACCAATTTCAAATAATGCAATAGTTTGACATCACTAATTGAAACTGCATCTGAAAGTCAAATAGCTTTTTTATCACTATCTGTGATGTGTGTGTGTGTGTGTGTGTGTGTGTGTGTGTGTGTGTGTGTGTGTCCTCAGAGCTGTGATAAAATCAAGCAGTCTGCGTCAGGAACCAAACGCCGCGTCTTCATAGTGGAGACCATGGGGGGATTCTGCGGGTATCTGGCAACCACTACAGGCATCTCTGTGGGAGCGGACGCTGTGTACATCTACGAGGAGCCGTTCAACATTCACGACCTCGAGGCACGCTTATGATCAATCACATTTACTCAAACCTAATCAATAAATTTGTTAATTAAATTGATTATTATTTAAATTGATTATCAATGATTTTCAGTCTTCAGGGTTGCCAATTATTTGTGTTTCCCTCTCAGACAAACGTGGAGCATCTGACGGAAAAAATGAAGACTGATATTCAGAGGGGACTGGTGTTGAGGTAACATCCCATAATGCATCAGATCACACCCTAGCAACCATTAAGGACACCTTAGCAACCACATAGTGACTGTCTCAAGCCAAGTTTTGACATGGCAACCAGCACTCGTGTGTTCGTCATGCTGATGTAGATTCTGCTTCTCTGTTTCTTTTGTGTGTGTGTGTGTGTGTGTCTGTGTGTGTGTGTATTTGATGTCTGTGTGTGTGTATTTGATGTGCATGTGTGTTTGTATTTGACATGGGATGATGTCTGTGTGTGTGTGTGTGTGTGTGTGTGTGTGTGTGTGTGTGTGTGTGTGTGTGTGTGTGTGTGTGTGTGTGTGTGTGTGTGTGTGTGTGTGTGTTTGTGTGTGTGTGTGTGTGTTTTTGACGTGTGACGTCTGTGTTTGTTCGACGTTTGTGTGGTTACGTGTGTGTGTGTGTTTTTGACGTGTGACGTTTGTGTGTGTGTGTGTGTGTGTGCGTGCGTGCGTCGTGTGTGTGTATTTGATGTGTGTGTGCGTTTCTGTGTGTATATGACATGGTTGTTTGACGTGTGTATTTGATGTGTGTGTGTGTGTGTGTATGTGTGTATATATAATGTGTGTGTGTGTGTGTGTGTGTGTGTATATTTGATGTGTGCATGTGTGTGCAGGAATGAGAAGTGTCATAAGCACTACACCACAGACTTCATCCATAACCTGTACTCTGCTGAGGGCCACGGAGTGTTTGACTGCAGGGTCAATGTGCTGGGTCACCTGCAGCAGGTTAGTGTGTGTCCGTGTGTGTGTCCGTGTGTGTGTGTCCGTGTGTGTGTCCGTGTGTGTGTCTGTGTGTGCTTGTCCGTGTGTGTGTCTGTGTGTGCTTGTCCGTGTGTGTGTGTGTGTGTGTGTGTGTGTGTGTGTGTGTGTGTGTGTGTGTGTGTGTGTGTGTGTGTGTGTGTGTGTGTGTGTGTGTGTGCGTGCGTGTGTGTGTGACTCTGTGTTCTCTGCTCAGGGTGGCGTCCCCACTCCATTCGACAGGAACTTTGGCACTAAACTGGGAGTGAAGGCGGTTCAGTGGCTGACGGAGCATATGAGCGCCACCTACAGACAGGGTCAGACACACTACACAACACACTTTTGTTTTAATAATAAATACAGAAAGAAGAAGAAGAATTTGGACATGCAGCTGAGTAATAAATAATATATATATATACATATTAAAAACCTGAAATATACAATTCATTTTTTTATACATGTTTTGTATATCTATATGTATTCACGTGTGTCTGTTTGTGTGCATGTATGTATGCGTGCTTGCATATGCTGGTGTGTGCTTTTGTGTGTGTGTGTGTTTCAGGTCGTGTGTTTGCGAACGCTCCTGATACGGCGTGTGTGATTGGCATGAAGAAGAAAGTGATGTCCTTCAGCCCCGTCACTGAACTCAAGGAACACACAGACTTTGAGTGAGTGTCACATGATCAACACAGTGGCCAATCAGATCACGCCTTCACTGACTGATTCACATGATCAACACAGCGGCCAATCAGATCACGCCTTCACTGCCTGATTCACATGATCAACACAGCGGCCAATCAGAACACGCCTTCACTGCCTGATTCACATGACCAACACAGCGGCCAATCAGATCACGCCTTCACTGACTGATTCACATGATCAACACGGCAGCCAATCAGATCACACCTACACTGACTGATTCACCTGATCAACACAGCGGCCAATCAGATAACACCTACACTGACTGATTCACCTGATCAACACAGCGGCCAATCAGATCACGCCTTCACTGACTGATTCACATGATCAACACAGCGGCCAATCAGATCACGCCTTCACTCACTGATTCACATGATCAACACAGCGGCCAATCAGATCACGCCTTCACTGACTGATTCACATGATCAACACAGCGGCCAATCAGATCACGCCTTCACTGACTGATTCACATGATCAACACAGCGGCCAATCAGATCACGCCTTCACTGACTGATTCACATGATCAACACAGCGGCCAATCAGATCACGCCTTCACTGACTGATTCACATGATCAACACAGTCATTTAGTTGTAATCATTACTGTAGATCAGAGCTGTGCTTTTACTTCTGTTTGTATTGTTTCAGGCACCGGATGCCGAAGGAGCAGTGGTGGCTGAATCTGCGGCCCATGCAGAAGATGTTGGCCAAATATCAGACCAGTTTTAATGAATACGTGACCGGAGAGATCGAACATGTGACCCGTCGAACCCTTAGCATCGAGACAGGCTTTTAGAGCTAGCGTTAGCAAGCCTTCAACCTCCTTAACTAAATTAACCCTCCAGACCTCTGAGCCAATAAACACTAGTATTATCCAGCACAATTAAAGGAGAGACTCGTTTACTAATGCTTTAACGAAGCACTCCACTATTATTGAAAATATTCTCATTTCTCTCACACTCTAGAGGTAAACAGCGGAGTTTTAGCATTTCTGAATCCATTCAGCTAAACTCCGGGTCTGGCTGGAGCACTTTTAGCTTAGCATAGATCATTGAATCGGATTAGACCATTAGTTTAGCATAGATCATTGAATCTGATTAGACCATTATCTTAGCATAGATTATCGAACAGGATTAGACCCTTAGCTTAGCATAAATTGTTGAATCAGATTAGACCATTAGCTTAGCTTAGCATAGATCCTTGAACTGTATTAGACTATTAGCTTAGCATAGATTGTTAAATCGGATTAGACCATTACCTTAGCTTATCATAGATCATTGAATCGGATTAGACCATTAGTTTAGCATAGATCATTAAATCGGATTAGACCATTAGCTTAGCATAGATCATTGAATCGGATTAGACCATTAGCTTAGCTTAGCATAGATAATTGAATCGGATTTGACTATTACGTTATCTTAGCATAGATCATTGAAAATGATCAAAACTATTGGTCTAATCCGATTCAATGATCTATGCTAAGCTAAAGGTCTAATGCGATTCAATAATCTAATCAGATTCAGTGATCTATGCTAATCTAATAGTCTAATCCGAATCAATGATCTATGCTAAACTAAGATAATGATCTAATTGTCTTTGCTAAGGTATTCTAATTGTCTAATCTGATTTAATGATCTATGCTAAGCTAGGCTAATGGTCGAATCCAATTCAAAGATCTATGCTAAGCTAAGGGTCTAATCCAGTTTAATGATCTATGCAAAGCTAAGATAATGGTCTAATCTGATTTCAATGATCTAATCTGATTCAGGTATGTATGCCAAGCTAAGCTAATGGTCTAATCTCATTCAATGACCTATGATAAGCTAAGCTAAAGGTCTAATGCGATTCAATGATTTAATCCAATTCAATGATCTATGCTAAAATAAGCTAATGGTCAAATTTGATTAAGTTATCTATGTTAAGCTAAGCTAATGGTCTATTCTGCTTCAATTATTTATGCTAAGCTGATGGTTTAATCAGATTTAATGATTTATGCTATGCTAAACTAATGGTCTAATCTGATTTGATGATCTGTGTTATGCTAAGCTAATAGTCTAATTCGATTCAATGATCTATGCTAAGCTAATGGTTTAATCCAATTCAGTGATCTATGCTATGCAAAATTAATGGTCTAATCCAATTCTTTGATCTATGCTAAGTTAATGGGCTAATCCGATTCATTGATTCATGCTAAGCTAAGCCAATGGTCTAATATGATTCAATGATTTATGCTAAGCTTAACTAATAGTCTAACTGATTTGACGATCTATGCTAAGATAAGGGTCTTCTTTGATTAAATTATGTATGCTAAGCTAAGATAATAGTCTAATCTGATTCAATAATGTATGCCAAGCTAAACTAATGGTCTAATCTGATTCAATGACCTATGATAAGCTAAGCTAAAGGTCTAATGTGATTCAATTATTTATGCTAAGCTAATGGTTAAATACGATTTAATGATTTATGCTAAGCTAAAGGTCTAATCTGATTCGATGATCTATGTTATGCTAAGCTAATGGTCTAATTCGATTCGCTGATCTTTGTTAAGCTAATGGTCTGATCTGATTTAATGATTTATGCTAAGCTAAGCTAATGGTCTAATGCAGGGGTGTCCAAACTCGGTCCTGGAGGGCCGGTGTCCTGCATATTTGAGTTCCAACCCCAATTAAACACACCTGAACCAGCTAATCAAGCTCTTTCTAGGTATGCTAGAAACTTCCAGGCAGGTGTGTTGAAGGAAGTTGGAGCTAAACTATGCAGCACAGCGGCCCTCCAGGACCGAGTGTGGACACCCCTGGTCTAATTGATTCGACGATCTATGCTAAGCTAAGATAAGGGTCTACTTAGATTTATTTATGCTAAGCTAATAGTCTAATCTGATTCAATGATCTATGCTAAGCTAAGCTAATGGTCTAATCCAATTCAATGATCTATGCTAAGCTAAGCTAAAAGTCAGCTGAATGATTAGCAAATGGTGAAACTCGGCTGTAAAGTAAGAATATTTTCAGTAAATTGGCGTGCTCCTTTAAGATGAGAGAGCATCAGTGTTGATGACTCTAATATTCAGGTGTAGTGTTTGTGCGTTTGCCCTTCGCTTGTGCCTTTGTTGTGTATTTATTAGTTTATTAACCATCGTCCTGCTGTAATATTCCCCTCACAGAGTCCATCTTTATGTCTCAGTGTCTGAATGAGCTTTAGTGTTTGTGTTTCTTCATGGATTAATGCACTGAGCTTTGGTTAAACGGTTTATTATGAATTGTGTTGCTGACATGAATTTCTCTTGAGTTACTGGACATGATCTCTGCTTCTCTGTATGTGTGAGTAGTTGTTTATTTTGGCTGTAGTGTTTGTATTTAATCTGCTTTTCTCTGTAGTTGATGATCTGTATGAGTGTTGTGGTTTATTATGATCCTCAGTGTTTTTCTTACCTCTAGAAATGCTGCCAATTTTTTACCGCTAAATCATGTTTACAGATTCAGAAGATGTGATTCAACCTAATTAAATAAATATAGATAATTTCTGCTGATTACTAATTAAAGTGTGCTGTCTGTTATTGTAGTTCAACAAGCTTCATTCTATATACAGTTGAAAGCAGAAGTTTCCATACACTCTAAATAAAGAATTGGCTCTATCACTATCTCTTCACTCCACCAATAGCTGGTGTGTGGTGAGCGCACTGGCGCCGTTGTCCTGTGGCTGCCGTCGCATCATCCAAGTGGATGCTACACACTGGTGGTGGTGTGGAGAGACCCCCCCTCATGATTGTAAAGCGCTTTGGGTGTATGGCCATACACAATAAATGCGCTATATAAATACACATTACATTACATTACATTACAAAGGAACATGACCATTTTTAATAAATGTCTGATGGTAAATCACACTAAATGTTTACTATTTTAGGTGTGTTAGGATTACCTAAATCATTTACATTTGCTAAATGCCACAATAATGAGAGAATTTTTGATTAATTTTTAGACAGTCAGAAGTTTTCACACATTTCCTTGGTATTTTTTAGCTTTGCTTTTAAACTGTATAACTTTGGTCAAATGTTTTGGGTCTCCTTCCACAAGCTTCTCACAATAGTTTGCAGGAGTTTTGGCCCATTCCTCCTGACAGAATTGCTGTAACTGAGTCAGATTTGTAGGCTGTCTTGCTCGCACAAGCTTTTTCAACTATGCCCACACATTTTCTATAGGATTGAGCTCAGGGCTTTGTGATGGCCACTCCAAAACATTCCCTCTGTTGTCCTTAAAGCACATTTGAACTCATTTGGCAGTATGCTTAGGGTCATGGTCTGTTTGGAAGACCCATTTGTGGCCAAGTGTTAATTTCCTGGCTGATGTCTTGAGATGTTGCTTCAGTATTTCTACATAATGTTCTTTCTTCATGATGCCATCTATGCTGTGAAGTGGACCAGTCCCTCCTGCAGCAAAACAGCCCCACAACATGATGCTGCCGCCCCCATACTTCACAGTTGGGATGGTGTTCCTAGGCTTGTAAGCTTTCCCCTTTGTCCTCCAAATGTAACACTGGTCATTATGGCCAAACAGTTCAATCTTAGCTCCATCAGAGCACAGCACATGTCTCCAAACATTAGTCTTTTCCCAGTGTAATTTAGCTAATTGTAATCTGGCTTTTGTGTTGATTCTGGCTTGTTGATTTTCCCATGTTGTCACACAAGGCAGCAGTGTGTTTGAGGTTTTCCTTCAATACTATTCTACAGTTGTGCCTCCAATTAACTCAAATGTTGTCAATTAGCCAATCAGAAACTTCCAAAACCTTGACACCATCATCTGAGCTTTTTCAGAGGCAGAATAATCTTATTGTATGTAAACTTGACTTTCAAGAAGAGTTAGAACAATTTCTCCAACAATCTCTCTCTCATTATTCTGCTGTTAAGCAGAACAGAATTTTAATATATATATATGTATCCATCCTCACAGCAAGAAGATCGCTGGTTCGAGTCCCGGCTGGGTCAGTTGGTGTTTCTGTGTGGAGTTTGCATGTTCTCCCCGTGTTGGCGTGGGTTTCCTCCGGGTGCTCCGGTTTCCCCCACAGTCCAAACACATGCGCTATAGGGGAATTGAATAAGCTAAATTGGCCGTAGTGTATGTGAGTGTATGCAGGAGTGTGTGGGTGTTTCCCAGTGTTGGGTTGCAGCTGGAATAGCATAAGTTGCCAGTTCATTCTGCGGTGGCCACCCCAGATTAATAAAGAGACTAAGCCAAAAAGAAAACGGATGAATGAATATACAGTGCTCAGCATAAATGAGTACAGCCCATTTTGAAAATGAATATGTTCCTCCATTTCTCAGTGAGTATAGGCAGTGTATTTTGGTGAATTTTAACAAAACAGATTTATTCAACAGATATATTTATTTAAATAATATTTTAGTCATCAAACATATTTAGAAATTTAAAGATAATACAATTAAACTCAAGCTAAATATTACATTTATATATTTTAAATAAGTGTGATGAATTAAATTGACAATACATATTGATAACTAATTGTTAGATATTATATAACTATATATATATATATATATATATATATATATATATATATATATATATATATATATATATATATATATATATATATTTTTTTTTTTTTTTTTTTTTTTTTTATACAGTATGGTAATACTTCAGAAGCTATAACAATATAGGGTGACATGGTGTCTCAGCGGTGTGCACTGTGGTCACAGCAAGAAGGTCGCTGGTTTGAGTCTCGTCTGGGTCATTTGGTGTGGGTTTCCTCCAGGTGTTCCGGTTTCCCCCACAGTCCAAACACATGCGCTATAGGGCTATAGATGAACTAAATTGGCCGTAGTGTATGAGTGTGTGAATGAGCGTGTATGGGTGTTTCCCAGTACTGGGTTCCCAACTTCCCAGGCGACCTCTGATGAATAAAGGGCTAAGCCGAAGGCAAATGTTATTATATGTTATATGTTAATTATATAAATGTATTCACAATGATTATATCTTTTTTATTAATATTATTAGTAATATTACTAAATAGTACTTCTTTTATACATATTTACATCTGCTGAGCGCCGGAGTTGGTCCTCCAGTTTCCCACAATGCGTCAGGCTGCGCGCTGGTAAGGGGCGCATGCGCAGTGGCTCGGTCTCTTTCGGAACCGCAGCCCTTCTGCTAAGATGGTGAGTGTTTGCGGCCTGAGAGCTGAATCTTCGCTCATCTGTCCTGTGGATCTGTAATAATGCACTATTTGCGTCTATTTATGATTAAAAGAGCTTATTAAACATCATCCCTTCTGAATGTGTGACTGTAGACGAAGATGAAGCTTTTATTAGCTATGACGACGAGGAGCGGGTTCACTCCAGACTCACCGACCGACACAAACTTATTTGTATTTAGAGTTTTATTCGGCCTGTCGGACTTTATTTTTAACAATAATGAGCTCATCGTGGCGTTATTTTAGTAGTGATAACAGCAGGGTAACATTGCTGAAGTTTAAGCAGGGAAAAGCGAGTGTTTACTGCTGTTCCCAGATCAGATGTGCAGTCATTTAGGTGTAATTATTAATGTGCTCCTGATTTAAAGCGTTAATTTATCTTTTTTTATTGACTGATGGGGTTTGCTGTTCTTGTATTGTTGTATAAATTGTTTACCATCGCTGATTTGTTGAGAGTTTGATATGGTCAGCTATAGATCAGCTGTGGAGGATTTTTTAATAATGAATATCGTATTTAAAACTTCACGTTGACCCCTAATGCTGACTTTTTAATTATCTTTGTTTATCATGTAAATATGAAAAGGTACTTGCACTATTTTAATGCAGTCTTCACGAAAAACATGTAATAGTCATTTAGTTATAGTTACTGTAGATCAGTAGAGTTGTGCATTTACTTCTCAGATTCACTCACATTTGCTGATTTAAAGCCTTAATTTTTCTCTTTCTCCACTGATGAGGATCTGCTGTTCTTATGTTGCTGTATAACTCATCTAACATCACTGATCTATTGGGTATTTGATATTGTCAGCTGTGTAAGATTGTTTTTAATATAGAATCACATTTAAAAGTACACTTTAAAAACTAATTCCGGCTTATTTATTTCTGGCAATAGCTAAAATAGGCAAATATCACTGTACAATGCAATGACATCAACTGTGGTTGTGAAAATGGTCTGAATTTCGTTAGATTGTTCAGTGCATATCCTTATTTACAATGCCATTTAATATAAATATCAATGTAATTACACCTCTCACTTTTAAATGCTGTTTTCAAGAAAAACAGGTAATAATACAGTCAATTATTTATAGTTACTGTAGATCAGAGTTGAGATTTTACTTCTGTCAGATTTACTCAGATTAAAGCATTAATTTTTCTCTCGTTCTCCACTGATGGTGATCTGCTGTTATATTGCTGTATAACTCATCTAACATGATTGATTTATTGGGAAATTGATACTGTCAGCAGTGGAACACTGTTTTTAATATTAAATCACATTTAAAATTACACTTTAAAAAATAATTACGACTTATTTATTTCTTGCAATTCCTAAAATAGCCAAATATTAATGTACAATTGCATGACGACAACTGTGATGGTGAAAATTGTCTGAATTGCGTTATATTGTTCAGTGGGGATCCTCGTGTACAAAACAATTGAATAAAAACGTCAATGTAATTGCACCTCTCACTTTTAAATGCAGTTTTCAAGAAAACAAGTGCTAGTTATTTAGTTATAATAACTACTGTAGATCAGAGTGCTTTTACTTCTGTCAGATTAACTCAGATTTACTCATTTAAGCATTCATTTCTCTTTGTCTGTTCACTGATAGGGTTCTGCTGTTCTCATATTGCTGTATAACTGCTACCGTGCCTCGTTTTAGTCTTTCATGAATAATAATCTTCTTTTAAAGTCAGTTTTGATATTTAAAAGCTTGACGTAAACGCTGTTCTTCCAGTGTAAAATATTGGCTCATTTTCTGATGTTTGTTATTCTCTTCAGGCCAAGCGCACCAAGAAGGTGGGAATCGTGGGAAAGTACGGCACCCGTTATGGTGCGTCGCTCAGGAAGATGGTAAAGAAGATCGAGATCAGCCAACACGCCAAATACACCTGCTCCTTCTGCGGAAAGGTGAGATTCACAGCACTTGCTGCATAACAATTCACATACTACAACAACATTTAGTTTTTTAACTTGAGACTAGGCGTGGGATTATACCCGGTCTCATGGTTTAGCACGGTTTGGAAAAATCACACTTAAAATGAAGATCGTTGTCCATTTAGTTTATTGTATTTAAAAATTGTCAATTTAATTTCATTTTTTTAAAAGAAAAGTTATGTTGAAAATGTGTGTATTTACATACAACTCGAATTTGCTTTTTTTTTTTTTTTTTTTTTTTTTTTTTTTTTTTTTTTTTATATGTGGCTAAAAAAATTTAAGATTTATTTTTTGATGGGGCAGAGAAAAAAATATTTTACATTAGAAAAAATCTTTTGTTTTTATACCTGTGTTGGTTTACAGAAGTTGCACACGCACAGGTCTGCTCTTTGATCAGTCTGATGTTTCTGTTTCTGCAGACTAAGATGAAGAGGAAGGCTGTGGGCATCTGGCACTGCGGCTCCTGCATGAAGACTGTGGCTGGAGGAGCCTGGTCATACAAGTAAGACTGATATTAATGAGCTTATGTTTATTATAAGCGTAATGGGGTATATGCACAAGGACTTTTAACATTTAGACAACTGGACCAATCACTTCTAGTAAATATTGTCATGACATTACAAAATGACAGCATTTAAGATCTGATTTCTTCAGAAATCAATGATCTTCACTGCCTGACTGCGATACAATTTAATGTTGGTCTCAGATCGGACAAGAAGCACTGCATTAAATTCCATTTTCCCCACACCATGCCTTTAAAATATGCACATTTATTTTACCGCAGTATTTTCAATGCAGTTTCTGCGCTCTACTCCTGCTACTGACAGCACTTGTTTGTCTTTCAGCTAGTTTTTAACTTGAGCCATTAAATTAATGCCCAAGCTGTTTTTTACATGCTTTTTTTATTTCTATTTGCCATTTGGGCTTATTAGAACCTAATTAGAATAAAACCTAAGTATCATCTCTTGATATGATGTGCTTTTAGAGAAAAATGATGTCCATATATGTGGATTCGTGGTCCGAATTTACATAAAACACAATGAAGTAGGGCTGGACGATATGGCAAAAATTTATATCACGATATATTTTTTTATTTCGGTCGATACGATATAATTCCGATATCGATATGGACAATATTTAAAAGAAAGGAAAAACTCCCAAGAACGCACACAATGGATGTCTGTACCTACAAATGTCTGCAAAGTGAATTTGCAAAGTCGATAATACCTCCAGACTCTTATAACTTTTTTTTTTTTTTAAATAAAAACTGTACAAACAAATTTGTTCACTTTTTATTTGTGTTTAGCCTATACAAACAAGAAATGTGAAATAAACTATCAAATAAATAAAGCATAAAAGTTCATAAAAAATATGCAAAATAGTTTTTTAGAAAAATAAGTTTTGTAGTATAACCAGCAGGACAGCAGTGATGTGTGAACTGAATTTGGTGAGAGTACAGTAATTTACGGTACAGTTATTGAATATTTTTCATAATAAAAATTCATAAAAAATATGCAAAATAGTTTTTTAGAAAAATAAGTGTTGTAGTCTAACCAGCAGGACAGCAGTGACGTGTGATCTGAGTTTGATGGCAGTATAATGAGTTAGAGGGAAGTTATTGACAGCTTTTGTAGTATTGGTTTTTGCGTTTTGCTCTTTGTAGACGGTCCCTAAGCATCGGTCTCTTTGCCGCCTGCGCATAGAGATCAATATAATGCGTCCAGCGCGTAGGAAAGCTCATTTTTAGGAAAATAAGGTTGTAGGTGGTTGTATGCATTGCGACAGTTGAAAAAATGTGCTATTTGTGTAGGAACAATGTTTCGGTCATGAGTTATTGATCCGGAAAATACGAATCTGCGAATCTGTTGCTAACTTTACTGAACTGAACCACTTCCACACCACTGCATTAGTCTTTCCTTTCTTATCAACTATTTGGTCTGCATTCTTACTTGTGGAAGCTTGTTCATTCGCATCTGTATTCAGAGCACTCATTTTGTAGCTAAAACTTTCTGCGGCGCAGCTTAAACCATCTGCTGTGCTGAGCGCTGGCAGCGTGTCTGTGTTGTTCGTCATCACGTAAGTGACATCAGATCACGCTCTTTCTGACGGCTGAGCACTGAACGTCATTCAGTGACAAGTGATACATGTATAAGATCTTATATAAATAATAATATATATATTTATATATATGCAAATTTATATCGAAATATCGGAAATGGGTTCAAAAATCATATCATCGTTATTGAAAAAAATTCTATCGCGATATATATTGATATCCAATTATTGTCCAGCCCTACAATGAAGTCACCTTTGTGTAATAGAATGAAAAACTCTTTATTTCTGCCTTGAACACTTCAGTGTTTTACTGACTGTTTTTTTTTAATGCATTAACACACACACACGTTTTTTGAACATGTTTTGACTATCAGAGAGTAAAAACAAAATTTTTTTCCCATTTTGTAAAGGTAAAATGGTGTTTGGGACATTTCATATGCTGTAAAACAGTTGCAGGATGACACTGTATGTCTGGAACAAAATGTAAAACATAAGAGCTAAAATGTGCTGTCCACGTATGTGGCCACTAAGCCCTAGTAGGTTAAGTGTATTCAACTGATTGTATTTTAATTAAATTAGAGAATCGATGCTGTAAAAGGAGTCGTGTGAATTTGAAAATAGTCACACAAACCTTTGACCGTATGTTTATCAATGGGACGAAAACGATAGCTGTGCATTTAGCACATCGAATCATAATTAATGTGCATGACAACAGTAAGCTCTGGATATTTTGTCTGCTATATGAATTAATCTGAGAGCCAATCATGCGTGCATCTTTCATTTTCCGACTGGAGCATGTTAAAGCAAGTTTTTGACTCTACTAAGGCAAAAAATACCAAATATTTATGCAGATGTTTTTTAAAAATGTGCAAAGTTAACATACTTTTAAAAATATACAAAAGTTGGCAATAATAATGTGGTTTAAAAGCATCTTTTCATTTAAACACTGTTGCTCTCAGATATTTAAATAAAGTGTTAATTGAAAGTAATGTGGCCTGAGGAAAAATGAATCAACCAGAAGTTTTCACCTTAATCCATGTACACAGATTCTCTTGAAATTGTACAGTCATGGGTAGGCCCACACAGAAATCTACAGACCTTTAGCCCATCATTTAGTCTATTTGTGTAAATGTGTGTAAATTAGTTTATTCAGTTTTTAAATTAATATGAAAGTGTTCATTTGATTTATTTACAATATATTGTCTAAAGTCATATTTTCTGTCTTTTATCAGAGATATTATATGAGAGACTTGCTTTGTTTACCAAATAAGTGGGTATAGATGGATTTGCATTGTAACCATTAAATAAAAGTTAAAAAGCTCTCAGTTTTTTTAAATTCATATATTAAGTTTTGTTACGATACTCCCAAAGAATTCCCCCAGAAATGCGCAGATTTTTAACAATATTTTCCGCAGAAATGGCAAAAATGTCCGCAGATTCTGTCTGGCGCTAGTTATGGGCTTTAAAAACCCAAGCAAATGAAAAACCTACTCTCTATTAAAGTTAAACTTCGACTCCACAATGTTCTGAACTGTGGCTCCTGATCAACTTTAATCCCAGCATATGAGTTACGATATATCGTACAGCCCTACTATATGTCTGGAAGTCCTAACAGGCCGTGCGTTCAATTCATTTACTTTTTCTAGTTTTCTCAAGATCATGGCTTTTTGTAGTTTATGAATGTTGTAGTTTAAAGGCATTCAGAACAGCCAATCGTGCTTATGATTGTTCATTTATGATTATACTTGTGTATATGATTACATATCATTTACATTTTAAAGCATAGCTTCTAGGTGGCTCAAAATCAGTAGTTGCATGTATAAATTATGAAGAATGTTTTTGTTTCATTAATTCAAAATTGATTTTGCTTAATGGGTCATTTCTGCAAGTTGTTTATAATTACTTTAAAATTTGAAAGCTACAAATAATGCAATGTGCATGTCTAACAGGAAAAAAATAGGTTGTAAACTCGAGAAAACAACTTATGTTGAGAATGTTATGTTGTGGTTACAAGTAAACTACTTATGTCGAGATCATGAGAAAACAAGAAAATAATTGAATTTGAATGCATGGCCTCTTATGACTTTCACAAATGTGTGTATGTATAATCCCCCAGGGAGAAGTGCAGACAGGAAAGCACAGTTTTAAATGAAATGAGAGAATTGAGCTGTTTCTGCCATATCTGAGTGTTGTTTTGTGTCCCGCAGCACAACATCTGCCGTGACAGTGAAATCCGCCATCAAGAGACTGAAGGAGCTGAAGGACCAGTGAATAACTGCTCTTCTGTATCTGTGTCGGACTGTTTCTCTCTGTGGCTCTTCAAACATCCCATAATAAATCTGAGTCTTGAGCGGGACGCTGATTCTGTCTTATTTGATGAGTGCATGATCACACTACAGTTTGCTTTACTGCGCCACAACTCGACACTGGAGGCTCATGCTGCAGTTTTACTTTTACATATAATAATAATAATAATAATAATAATAATAATAATAATAATAATGAAGTTAGTGGATGACAATTCCCCCCTCAAAAAATGGAGTGAAGATAATGGATTTAGAATTACATGGATTTTTATTTATTAATTTAAGATTCATGTAGTGATGTGGAAGAAAATAGTTTAGTACAATAAAACAAGAAACCCGAACTAAAATTATATACATGGGAAAAACATGTTTAAAAAATTTAATAGTAATAATATCTAATTTTATTTAGTGTAACTAACAAAATGGAGGGAAAATGTATATTTAAATTATATACTTATACTTAAATTATATGCATAAAATAGATTATAAACATTTTTATTATATACAGTTGAAGTCAGAATTATTAGCCCCCCTGTTTATCTTTCCCCCCAGTTTAATGGAGAGAAGATTTTTTCCAACACATTTCTAAATCGTTTTAATTACTCATCTCTAATAACTCATTTATTTTATCTCTGCCATGATGACAGCACATAATATTAGACTAGATATTCTTCAGGATACTAGTCTTCAGTGTAAAATGCTATTTAAAGGCTTAATTAGGTTAACTAGGCAGGTTAGGGGAATTAGGCAAGTTATCGTATAACGATGGTTTGTTCTGTAGGGTATCGAGAGAAAAAAATTAGGCTTAAAGTGGATAATTTTGACCTTAAAATGGTTTTTAAAAATTTTTAAACTGCTTTTATTCTAGCCAAAATAAAACAAATAAGACTTTTTCCAGAAGAAAAAATATTATCAGACATGCTGTGGAAATTTCCTTGCTCTGTTAAACATCATTTGGGAAATATTTAAAAAAAGAAAAAAAAAATCAACGGGGGGCGTTATAAATATATAATATATAAATATGTATATTTGTTTGTGTGTGTATATATATATGTATATATATATATATATATATATATATATATATATAAAATTGTCATATGTACACTTATACTTCTATATGTGTATATAGTTTATATATTATATATAGAATGTGTATATATAGTTTTTGTTGTATTCACACATCAAGTGTAAATAAGAAATATTGTGACAAATGACATCAAATAATTGAATTATATTTTTATACAGTATTTTAATTCAAGTAAAGGAAATGTTCTTAAAACTAAAACTGTTGTACAATTAGTATACCTGACAGAAGAAATATATTTCAGTGTATACCGTTTCTGTAGATCTGATATTTCTGAAGGTAAAATGGGACCTTAAAGAATGTGGGTTGTTTTAATTACTATCTATTAATGATATATGAGCAAACAACTCCGCATTATACATTGACAAGCATAAGAGCTATTAAATATGCATTTCAGATTAAACCACTGTTAAAAACAAATTCAATATTTCACATCAAAATTGTAATCCTCTTTTAAAGATGAAAATGGCCTGCATGAAATTCAACTGACAACTATGTGAATACAAACTAATTAAATATATATTAAAAACCTGTTTATAGTAGAAGAGAGTGGCGAGGGTAGCAACACTTCTGCATTTCCTTTAGTTTCTCAGAGATTAAATGAAAATCTATTAAACCCACAATGATCAGATACCCATTTACACCACTATACATATGATAATACATGGAGAGTTTACTCTTGAACAGACAAATTCAAACAAGGTCAACATTCATTAAAGCTTGTGTACTGTTCAGATTTACCACCCTTTGTTTATGTTTATGGCTGTTTTTGCCCCATTGACTTCCTTGGATTCTTGATTGTTGCTGGTTTTCCCTGTTGGGATTAAGAGGGACAGTTGTACTGTTGATCATCAGTGTGCAGTATTAACCCTGTAGATAGGCAATTGCTAAAGAGTTTCTATGTTTTATATGGAGTAAAACAGCAGATTATAGTGTGTGCGCACAAATACACTTACTGTGTTTTGACAGCTGAGGGGATTATTTGGAGTTTCATAATGTGTGCAAAAGTGTCACACACACCCTATACTCAATATAAAAGACAGAAACTAAGCTTTAATTTTGCACTGCGACTGATGATCAACAGTAGAATGACACACTGTGCCTCTTAATCTCAAGAGGGTAAACCAGTAACACTCAAGAGTGCATGATTATCTGCTGTCGCGGCTTTACAATCAATAAATGTGATTATAATGGAAGTCAATGGGGGTCAAAAACAGCACCAACATCACCAAAGGGGAGTCTGAACAGAGTGTATTGCGTATAGTTTAGAACATTTTTAAAAGCATTTTCCTAAAATATGTCAAAATAAGACTTGTCGGCAAAAATCCTCACATTTGCTGAAACACAGAGAAAGCTGAGGCCAAATTAAGACTCAGAATCAGCCCAGAGTGGATGAAAACGACCCAACAGCACACAAGGGTTAAATATAATAAAAAGAAAAACAGGGTTGAGGTAGGGGTAGATGTTAATAACCTAATGAGTGAGAGCATGACTGACTCCTGTGATGCTCCAAGGACAGACGAGTCTTCGCTGAGGTCCAGCTTCCTGCGCCTAGACTGCAGCTCTGCACAAGACGTTTGGCCATAGGCGAAATGGTCGTGCCCAACTGAGCCTG
Organism: Danio kyathit; assembly: GCA_903798195.1. Lineage (NCBI taxonomy): Eukaryota > Metazoa > Chordata > Actinopteri > Cypriniformes > Danionidae > Danio > Danio kyathit. Next base: position 54,816,440 of record LR812529.1, on the reverse strand, counting down.
GTTTTTCTCCAGGTTTTTAAATTCTTCGCTTTCACCAATTGGTGAAGTTTTTTCCTCGCCGCTGTCACCACTGGCTTGCATGGTTTGGGATCTGTAGAGCTGCGCATCGATGGATTTGCTCTTCAGTGTTTGGACTCTCAGTAGTGATTATTAACCCACACTGAACTGAGCTAAACTGAACTTAAACACTGAAAACTGAACTGACTCTGTTTCAATTCACTATAATCTTCCATGTGAAGCTGCTTTGACACAATCTACATTGTATAAGCGCTATACAAATAAAGATGTAATGAAAGGATAATGTAATAAATAATGTAAAGAATTCTCATTAACTTGCCGGCCGCAGCTGTATCCCTTTTTTTTATTGTAAACATCTACAAACTTATTTCAAGCATATACTTCTCTCAACAATTACGAACAAATAAAACTAAATAAAAATGAGAGAGATTATATTAACAGTATACTATCAAATAAACAGTTGCCAGGGGTAAAAATAAATAAATAGGTAAGATAATAATAATTAGCCAAGAGAATGCTTCATATGTTTTTTAGGTTTTCTGTTTCTAATGTTACACAGTGTAGTATTGTATTGTTGAATCTTTCTTAATATAAAAATGTTCACAATTTAGTTTAGCGTTAGCACATTTCTTTACATAAATATATATTTTTCCAGTACTGTAGCTGTATCCCTTCTTTTCTTTTCTTTATTTTTTATTCTGAACAGGGTCATGGCAGATTCCTGACCCTTATTTTTTTTTTTAATTATGCATTAGTGATTTACAAATACAGCAAAAACAGGCAACAAATAAAAAGTCCAAAGATAATTTAAATAAAAAATAAATAAATAAATAAAATAAAAAATAAAAAAACACACATGGAAGACATTCACAAGACGCCAAAAACAGATTCACAATAGCTTACAATAGACTGAGCTTTTACATTTTTTACAGTTTTGAGAGACTTCATTGACAGAATAAGTTCGTTAACAAAAACCTTGTATAATGGAGGAGATTTTGAAAGTCTAGATTTGTGGATATTTACCATTTAAAATAATAAAATTAACAAAATTGTTAATTTGTTTATCACCATTTTCAAAATAACAAATCATTTCTTTTGCATTCAATGTCATCAACATATTATTTTTAGCAGAATAATCAGAAAAACAGTCTTTCCAAAATAATTGCACAATCTGACAATGAGCAAATAAGTGACATAATGATTCCTCGCTGTTATTACAAAATGAACATTCTTTCTCGATATCTAAAAATTTGGAAAGTAACACGTTGGTTGAGTATACTTTATGTACAATCTTTAAATGAGTTTCTCTTTATTTGAAATGCTAAATTTGTATGGTAGCAGCCATGCTTTTCTCCCATAATAAAGAATTCCAATAAAATGTCCCTCTTGGAATAACTCTATTTTTATCATGAAATACTTGCCTTATGTCTTTATTAGTACATTTATTGTCAAATATTTTTTTAGCATTTATCAGGAAATTACATTCTTTATTTTCTATCTTGTAATAGGTCAAATGACTGCACATTAAACTAACGAGTCCCGAGGGGATATAGCTTTGATCACTTTCTAAAATTCTTTAAATTTTACAGGAAAATTGAGCTTAGATAAAAATGATTCATATGAATAAATACTTAAAGATGAATCAAATAAATCACTTACATATACCAACCCATGTTCCAACCATTTCTCCAGAAATAAACTCTTTCCTTTAACAGTAATCAATTCGTTATTCCAAATTTTCATTCTGTGAGGAGAAAAATTATGCACAAAGCAGAGTTTCCAAGCCAAGAGTGCTTGCTCATGAAATTTAGATAATTTCACTGGTAATTTTGATGGTGAAAAATTGCCATAGATATATACACTAGATATCACATAGGGACCCTAAACATGCGTCAATAGCGCCGCCACATTGGTACAGTGCTCCTAGGACAAACGTCATTCAACCGCACTAGTCAAGACAGTGTGCCAATGTGAAGATGCTGGACTTTAGCACTTTGTACGGATGTAGTAACGAGCAAACAAAGAAAACAAAGCACAAAGTCATCACATTTCATAGGTAAGATTTAGTTTTTTATGTTTTTGTATGTTATGAACTTTTGTGCTTAACAAGTAATGTTATTGATGATAATACAGTCTCTTGCTGCAGTGACCATAAGGCAAAGTAGCACCAACTGGCACTAAATTCTAGACTTATGCTAGTTTTATTGAATAAAATAAGCAAACAATGTTATGAAATATGACAAGAAGACGCTGCGGTGCCAGAAACTTGTATTATTGTCGGCTAAGTGAACGAGTCGTTCATAACAGAGATTCATTCACAAATGAATCGCTCCCTCTGTCAGAATGAGAAGTGAAAGCAGGAGAGGGGGTGTGTTTCAGGACATGGATCAGATCAAATTAAACAGGGATGGAGGATAATGCATTTCCATGCACACAAACACACGCTCTTTGTCGGCAATGCCCGTGCGGTCACATCCATCAATGTAGAAATGTGATGTAAAATTATAATATTTCGTAATTTAAAAAAATATTTGCATACGGACCACCGGGGAAAACTCCCGATCATAGATATATGTGTGTATATCTCTGGCTTTGGATGGCCAAAGTCCTCCACTTCACCTTAGTCCTGCATTCATTTCAAAGGAGCGCTACCCTGTACTAAAATGGCGGCTCTATTGACGCATTCCTTCTAATAGACGACAATAGGGTAGGCGACATCTAATGTATATATCTATGAAAAATTGCAAGTCAAAAGAAACTCAAGACCACCCACAACTGTATCCCTTCTAGCAGCACCAGCCGGACTATTGTGTGACGTCACCGCGCGTCTCCTGCATTGTGCGTCACCTCTGCGACACACGCGGCTCTTCCGTTCGGCCTGCAGACGCGCACAGTCGCGCTTTCATATTTTAACTCGTAATTTACACCGAAATCCGTCACAATTATGGCCACCGCCGTCGTTCCCGTACGAAAGAGGCTCCTGAAGGAGGAAGACATGACGAAGATTGAGTTTGAGACGAGTGAAGAGGTGGACGTGACGCCGACGTTTGACACGATGGGCCTGAGGGAGGATTTACTGCGCGGGATCTACGCATACGGTAAAAACTCCACAATAATCCTTCATATACAAGAAAATTATGACATAAGGGGTTATAGAACGTTATATGAGTGTTATTAGGTCCTCTGAGGGCTATATGTACAGTCCCGATCAATATAGCGACGCTACACCGATTAGCAGCTGCAGTATTACATTGTTTACATGATCAACAGAAGACTGAAATAGAGGTAAAGTTGGTTTTATATTCGCACATTCAGACTTTCCCCTTAATAATATAATTTCATAAAAGTATTATTTGCAAATTCTAAATAGGGAAATCATATTAGCAGCCAATGATTATCAAAGTACAACATTGTTCACAGTCAATTAGATAATGTTAATAATGTTTTGAAGTCATACTTGCATGCTAATTCCACTCGAATATTCAAAGTATCATGGTAAACAATATAGGGACTTCTAAATGAACGAATGTGTGAATATAAAACCAACTTTACCTCTATAAGACTGAAGGATTAAAAGTGTATTAATTTGTATAATTATATTCTTAAATTTGACACCAAACCCTGCTAAACATGGAGAGACGGTGCTTCTGTGAGATGGAGACAGTACTGCTGTTTGCATTCTTGCACATATAATCGTTTATTTATGTAGTTTGATTCATGTAGTGTTGTTATTATGATAATATATTGATTATGGTGTCTGATTGTTTTGGTTATGTTGTGTGATTTATGTAGTGTTATCATTATTATAGTATTTTGGTAATGGAGACTTAGTCACTAACACAGTAACGTTAACGTAGTAGTCTGTCAGCATGCTTAAGACGTAAAAAGAGACTTTATTGCCATTGTAGTAATAAAACACAAGATAGTATTAAAGAATTATATAAGAATAAACTAAAAATGTTTGGAAAAAACTGCTTTACAATATAAACACAATTAACTATATTTATATAGTGCTCTGCATAAGTGAGTACCCATTTTGAAAATGAATATTTTTATTAATGTCTCAGTGAATATGCGTAATATATTTGTGTGCATTTAAACAAAACAGATTTATTAAACAGATATATTTATTAAAAAAATATTTTATAGACAGAGCATCTTTAGAAATTGAAAGATAATACATTTAAATTCATGCTAAATATTGCAAAAACAAATTACAAACTACAACATTTCAACAAAATTGTGAATATATTTTTGTTTCTCTGGATTTTTGCTATTTTTGAAAATGTTGTTTAATATTTTTCTAAAAAATATATACATTGGGGCTACTAACCATTATTGTAAGTTATTTAGTTAGATAAGCTCCAGATTTGGCTTCAGTACTGACTAGTCTAATGTATATGCACAATTATAATATTGTATAACATCCTATAGAAAATATTAATTTAAGTGAGAGATTTGTGGGGGTGTACTCAGATTAGATTAAATTAGATTCAACTTTATTGTCATTACACAAGTACAAGGCAACGAAATGCACTTTAGGTCTAACCAGGAGTGCAATAGCAGCAAGTGCAGGATACAGGTATAAGTTATAAAGTGCAGTTATAGAGAACCTATGGTGATATTTACAGATGGATCTATTATGTTATATGCAGGTTGTATTAGCTATGAACAGAGATTTACAATAGATGAATACATGTACAGGTTGCTATTAATAAAGTATGCAGATAGATATGAACATAATTATAAATGTATATGTACAATTCAAAATTAATGGATCAGTGCAATGAATATGTGCAATGTGTAATTTTTTAAATGTGCAAATTACGGTTGGTCTGATTGACGATGCCATCATCCATCGCCGATGGCTGATAAACTTCACGATGCTGAGCCGGCATCGCAATCCACATCCGCCCCACATTTATATTGATATATAACTTATTATTTGCATGTCATCTTAATAGAAATAACGGTCTTTTCATGAGCTGTTAAATTTAACATATAGCTGCCGCTTACACGACTGACAGCATGGTGAGGATTAAATGGAATTAATAAACCATCAGCCTTTCCCATATCATTGCGACAGCTTTAACGATTCCAATATGGGCTTATACATCAGTGCATCAGTGTGTTTCTGTCTTCAATCTTCAGCATATACTGACTTTTCTCTGTGTTTCCCCCCAGGTTTTGAGAAGCCATCAGCCATCCAGCAGAGAGCCATCAAACAGATCATCAAGGGCAGAGACGTCATCGCACAGTGAGTCAAAACTGCTCATAATGTGTGCAGAATATTAACACATGCCTTCTGTGGATCTTACAAATAACAAACATCATTAAATAAGCCCTAATATTGTGTTTTTTTTTTTAAACATTTGATAAATTCTCCAATTGTTGGGATCAGATTGTTTTACCTGTAGTAGAATCGGTCACTCCAGAGTCACACACATGTTTAATTTTAAAAGAAAATAGAATCTAAAAACTGAAGAAAGCCGTATTGATCACATTGAGATCAATAGTAGGAATGATAAAATATGTAATGTAATGTGTATTTATATAGCACATTTATTGTGTATGGCCATACACCCAAAGCGCTTCACAATCACGGGGGGGGGGGGGGGGGGGGGGGGGTCTCTTCACTCCACCACCAGTGTGCAGCATCCCCTTGGATGATGCGACGGCAGCCACAGGACAACGGCGCCAGTGTGCTCACCACACACCAGCTATAGGTGGAGTGAAGAGACAATGATAGAGCCAATTCAGTGGATGTACTATGGAATGTAGATTTACACAAATACTATGGAAGTCAGTGGTTTTTTTTTTTGCCCAGCGTTCTTTAGATTATCTTGTTTTGTGTTCAACAGTAGAAATAATCTATTTATAGTTTAAAAGCTCTTGAGTGAGTAAATGATGGCTGAACTGTGCCTTTAAATGTGTGTGTTTAAACAGCAGAATATACTTTTTTTGTCATGTTTTCCAGTATAAATCTTCAGGCATTGCTCAATCTAGATGTACTTACTGGAAATATAAATGTTATAAAGTCTGGTTTTCTGAGAAATTAAGCTAGCTCACGAAAATGTTGGTGTGTTTTAAATAATATTTATATTTTTTAAAAATTTTGCTTTTAAATTTTTTTCTTTTCTCAACCATTTTTTTCTAATTTTCTCCCATTTTTAGTCTTGATTTATAGGGTGTAAAGTGTAATTTTATTTTTAATATTATTTTTTTTCTTGTTTTGTTTCTTAAGTTCATTAGTCTTGATTCATAAGATGTGAGAAATGTAAAAAAAAATCCTTAATTATGAAGTGCATTCATCTTGATTTATAAGATGTAACCCCCCCCCTTTTTTTTTTTTCCTTGTTTCTCAAGTCTTGATTTAAGATGTAAGAAATTTGCGCTGTAAAAGACACGTATGGAAATTCTTTTTTAGCAGTTTGATTAGATGACTGTAAAATGTCTGTATTCTAGTGCTTTGAAAGCTTTTATATGTGAAGTGAGTTAAAAAGATTGATTAGTTTGATGTTGAAGCATTAGGTTGTTTGCTAATACTAAAAGATTTTGTTTAAATAATTTCTTTACTCTGTTTTTGCTTATGTTTCTGTATTTGAGTACTGATATTGATGTTGTTTTTACAATTTCGTCACCTTAGAATTATAAGGTTCTATCTGACATTTTTGTCAAAATTAAATCATTGACAAATTCATATTAAATGACAGATTATTTACATTATGGGATGTTTTTTTTTTTTTATAAGTTGTTTACATTTTAAGACTTTTTATTTAAAAAAACAAATGTCACACACATGCTGTTTGCTATGGAATGCAAAACCTTTGAAGCTCAATATCTCAAAATCATTCAGAACGCAGACAGAACCTTAAAATTCCAAGGTGTTGATTTGTTTCTGGTTGTGAAGCAGTTTGAGTAGCATGTCATGTTGGAAAAGTGCTATAAGAATAAAATCTACTATTTTCTTTGTCATAAAAATGTATTTAAATATTTAAGTCTGCTTTTATAGAACCAGCATAAATCCTGAGGAAAGTGCTGTTGGTAATGCATTAAATACTTGCTGTCTGTGTTTTTGTGATGGAAATTGTCTAACAGAGTTTGTGTTGTTCAGGTCACAGTCTGGAACTGGTAAAACAGCCACCTTCTGTATCTCAGTGCTGCAGTGTCTGGATATACAGGTACGTCTGCGCTAGTCATTTACAGCACACTGAAATTTCGTTATCTTTTGACTTGGGTTGATTTTATATAGCATTCGGTTTTTTTCTTTTGTATAAATGTGTTTGTGTGTAATTTTATTGCATACGAATTGTGTTTTATAGGTCTGTTTTTTGGTAAAAATAAGAGTGCATTTAAATGAGTGTAATTGTTAAACAATATATTTACTGGAGCTGCTAAATTAAATAATTCTTAAATAAGTAAAAATTCTTAAATTAATTCAGTCTTGTTTTATGAGGGAGAAAAAGATTGTATGCTTTGAATTTTTTATAAAGTTTGGATTGATATTTAGATTTTTTTGTATTCATTTTGTTTATTTTCTTTTATAAACTTTCTTTTATAATTTGAGTTATTTGGTTAATTGTTTTGTAAATTATTTCATACATTTCCTTATTAAAATACATTTTTTTGTTTATTTTATAAATGTATTTTATGCTTTTGATCAACAATAACTATATACCCTATATGCTGTTAGGTTCGAGAGACTCAAGCGTTGATTTTGGCTCCGACCAGAGAGTTAGCAGGACAGATCCAGAAGGTAACAAAAAGATTTTGCTTTTTTATTTAATAATGTACATTAAATCTAGATTTTTTTAATCCCAAGTAATTCTTAAACTGTTTTCGATTATTTTTTTTTTAAACATTATTTATTGTTGTTAATGTCTTTTTTTATTGTTACATAAACCTTTTTATTATAGAAAAGTATTTATAAAATGCTTGTGAATTTTAGTATTTTTTTTTAAATAGACAGGTAGCTGATAAGACAATAAACTTAACCCAATAGCTGAATATTAACTGTATGCTGTGGTTCTCCAGGTTCTTCTGGCTCTGGGCGACTACATGAACGTTCAGTGTCACGCGTGTATTGGTGGCACAAATGTAGGTGAAGATATCCGGAAGCTGGATTACGGTCAGCATGTGGTGGCGGGAACGCCTGGACGAGTGTTCGGTGAGTTTTCTCCATCCGTCAGCATTATTACTATGGGTTATGTTGCCAGTGGCCATCAGAATGCCCCATAGCCTATTTTTATATCACTTTTAAAAACCCACCTATTATCACTGGCTTAATTTTCTAGCTCATTTTTTGCGTCTCTAGTTAATATAGTGTTTGGTTAGTTTTGTGGCTGTTTTAACCATTGTGTATTGTTTAGATTGACTCCTCATTGGTTATTTTGGTGCTGTTTTTGCTCCATTGACTTCCATTATAATCACATTTATTGACTGCAAAGTCATGACAGCATATAATCATGCATTCTTGATTGTTACTGGTTTTCCCTGTTGGGATTAAGAGGTAAAATGTGTCATTTTTACTGTTGATCATCAGTTGTCAGCATTAACCCTTTAGATAGTACTGTGCTGAAGAGTGTCTGGCTCTTATATGGAGTTCAGTGGAGTAAAACACAGTGTTTGTGCAGAAATACACTTACTGTGATTACTGTGTTCTGACAGCTGAGGAGATTATTTTGATTTTCTTTTTCTCTGCGCATGAGTCTTATTTCATCATCTGTTCCTCAGATATGATCCGCAGGAGGAGTTTAAGGACTCGCGCCATCAAGATGCTGGTGTTGGATGAAGCCGATGAGATGCTCAACAAGGGTAAGAGGACAGAGCACTGAAGGATTGGCAGTAAATCATATCTGTGTCCTTTTAATGAGCTGATTTGTGATATGTTGCGTTGACTTTTGCAGCATGAGATTAGGCTGCATGATATTGGGAAAAAACTGACATTGCAGTGTATAATTTTTCTGCCATACACCTCATGATATTGAGTATCATTTCGTCAGATGGCTCGAATGGCTTTTGAAGAGCAATTGCTGAAATTAGGGCTGCACAATATATAATTTCAGCATCGATATCGCAGTGTGTGCATCTGCAACAGTCACATTACAGCAGGGGTGTCCACACTCGGTCCTGGAGGGCCGGTATCCTGCTAAGTTTAGCTCCAACTTGCTTCAACACACTTGCTAGGAAGTTTCTAGTATATCTAGTTAGAGCTTGATTAGCTGGTTCAGCTGTGTTTGATTAGGGTTGGAGCTAAACTTTTAAGGTCACCGGCCCTCCAGGACCGAGTTTGGACACCCCTGCATTACAGGATGTGCAATGTTGAGTTGGGATCAGTTCAGCACACATGATTTGTGTAGTGAATTTTAACCATAATCTATTTGTGTGAAAGATTTGTACTCTGGTGTGTTTTTTTAAAGGCCTGCCACGAAGATTTAAAGCAAATTTACATCGTTTGGGAACAACATTTTTTAAAGTTTGCCACTTTAATAAATTAATAGTTTAATTATTTATCAAATGAAGACTACAGTGTGATTTTTCGATTTGAAAATTAAATTTCATGACCTCAATATTGTTAGATTCCACCTAAAATCATAAAGTGCTGTCTATTTCCTTTTTTATTTTTCTGTTATTTTCATTTGTGCTTTAAATTTTTTTATTTAATTTTTAATACTGTTTTGTACATTTTATGCAGACGCACTCCCCTACAAAATCAACCCAATCAGTATAAAATTATGTATTCTTCCTAAACCGTTACTTAAAGCATATTGTGAAATTAAATTCATATAGCAGTAATACAAAATATTGCAACGTCATTTTTTTTTCTAATATCGTGCAGCCCTGGCAGAAATGATAACAAACCAATAACGAGCATTGATGAATACAGTAGAGCAAAGATACAAATAAAATATAAAATAGACAGCTTTTCTGGAGTCTAACAGTAATCAGGTACAGAAATTCAAATGTAAAATAACACTGTATATTCTTTAATGTGTATACATTAATCAAATCAAATCACTTTTATTGTCACATCATCAGTAGCATGTGTGCTATGATGAGTGAAAAGCTTAGGTGCTGGCTCCAGACAGAGCAAAATACAGACAGTGCAAATACAACGACAGTGCAAAAATACAACGACAGTGCGAAATACAGACAGTGCAGAATACAGACAGTGTAAAATACAGACAGTGCAGAATACAGACAGTGCAGAATACAGACAGTGCAGAATACAGACAGTGCAGAATACAGACAGTGCAGAATACAGACAGTGCAAAATACAGACAGTGCAGAATACAGACAGAGCAAAATACAGACAGAGCAAAATACAGACAGAGCAAAATACAGACAGCGCAGAATACAGACAGTGCAGAATACAGACAGTGCAGAATACAGACAGTGTAAAATACAACGACAGTGCAGAATACAGACAGTGCAGAATACAGACAGTGTAAAATACAACGACAGTGCAGAATACAGACAGTGCAGAATACAGACAGTGCAAAATACAGACAGTGCAAAATACAGACAGTGTAAAATACAACGACAGTGCAGAATACAGACAGTGCAGAATACAGACAGTGCAGAATACAGACAGTGTAAAATACAGACAGTGCAGAATACAGACAGTGTAAAATACAACGACAGTGCGAAATACAGACAGTGCAGAATACAGACAGTGTAAAATACAGACAGTGCAGAATACAGACAGTGCAGAATACAGACAGTGCAAAATACAGACAGTGCAAAATACAGACAGTGCAGAATACAGACAGTGCAGAATACAGACAGTGCGAAATACAGACAGTGCAGAATACAGACAGTGCAGAATACAGACAGTGCAAAATACAGACAGTGCGAAATACAGACAGTGCAAAATACAGACAGTGCAGAATACAGACAGTGCAAAATACAGACAGTGCAGAATACAGACAGTGTAAAATACAGACAGTGCGAAATACAGACAGTGCAGAATACAGACAGTGCAGAATACAGACAGTGCAAAATACAGACAGTGCGAAATACAGACAGTGCAAAATACAGACAGTGCAGAATACAGACAGTGCAGAATACAGACAGTGCAGAATACAGACAGTGCAGAATACAGACAGTGCAGAATACAGACAGTGCAGAATACAGACAGTGCGAAATACAGACAGTGCAGAATACAGACAGTGCAGAATACAGACAGTGCAGAATACAGACAGTGCAGAATACAGACAGTGCAAAATACAGACAGAGCAAAATACAGACAGTGCAAAAATACAGACAGAGCAAAATACAGACAGCGCAGAATACAGACAGTGCAGAATACAGACAGTGCAGAATACAGACAGTGCAGAATACAGACAGTGCAGAATACAGACAGTGCAAAATACAGACAGTGCAAAATACAGACAGTGCAGAATACAGACAGTGTAAAATACAACGACAGTGCAAAATACAGACAGTGCAAAATACAGACAGTGTAAAATACAACGACAGTGCAGAATACAGACAGTGCAGAATACAGACAGTGTAAAATACAACGACAGTGCAAAATACAGACAGTGCAGAATACAGACAGTGCAGAATACAGACAGTGCAGAATACAGACAGTGTAAAATACAACGACAGTGCAGAATACAGACAGTGCAAAATACAGACAGTGCAGAATACAGACAGTGCAGAATACAGACAGTGCAGAATACAGACAGTGCAGAATACAGACAGTGTAAAATACAGACAAAATACAGACAGTGCAGAATACAGACAGTGCAGAATACAGACAGTGCAGAATACAGACAGTGCAGAATACAGACAGTGCAGAATACAGACAGTGCAGAATACAGACAGTGCGAAATACAGACAGTGCAGAATACAGACAGTGCAGAATACAGACAGTGCAGAATACAGACAGTGCAGAATACAGACAGTGCAAAATACAGACAGAGCAAAATACAGACAGAGCAAAATACAGACAGAGCAAAATACAGACAGCGCAGAATACAGACAGTGCAGAATACAGACAGTGCAGAATACAGACAGTGTAAAATACAACGACAGTGCAGAATACAGACAGTGCAGAATACAGACAGTGTAAAATACAACGACAGTGCAGAATACAGACAGTGCAAAATACAGACAGTGCAGAATACAGACAGTGCAGAATACAGACAGTGCAGAATACAGACAGTGCAAAATACAGACAGTGCAAAATACAGACAGTGCAGAATACAGACAGTGTAAATACAACGACAGTGCAGAATACAGACAGTGTAAAATACAACGACAGTGCAGAATACAGACAGTGCAGAATACAGACAGTGCAGAATACAGACAGTGCAGCATACAGACAGTGCAAAATACAGACAGTGCAGAATACAGACAGTGTAAATACAACGACAGTGCGAAATACAGACAGCGCGAAATACAGACAGTGCAAAATACAGACAGTGTAAAATACAGACAGCGCAGAATACAGACAGCGTAAAATACAGACAGCGTAAAATACAGACAGCGTAAAATACAGACAGCGCAGAATACAGACAGTGCAAAATACAGACAGTGTAAAATACAGACAGTGCAGAATACAGACAGCGCAGAATACAGACAGCGCAGAATACAGACAGCGCAGAATACAGACAGCGCAAAATACAGACAGTGTAAAATACAGACAGTGTAAAATACAGACAGTGCAGAATACAGACAGTGCAGAATACAGACAGTGTAAAATACAACGACAGTGCAGAATACAGACAGTGCAAAATACAGACAGTGCAGAATACAGACAGTGCAGAATACAGACAGTGCAGAATACAGACAGTGCAAAATACAGACAGTGCAAAATACAGACAGTGCAGAATACAGACAGTGTAAATACAACGACAGTGCAGAATACAGACAGTGTAAAATACAACGACAGTGCAGAATACAGACAGTGCAGAATACAGACAGTGCAGAATACAGACAGTGCAGAATACAGACAGTGCAAAATACAGACAGTGCAGAATACAGACAGTGTAAATACAACGACAGTGCGAAATACAGACAGCGAGAAATACAGACAGTGCAAAATACAGACAGTGTAAAATACAGACAGCGCAGAATACAGACAGCGTAAAATACAGACAGCGTAAAATACAGACAGCGTAAAATACAGACAGCGCAGAATACAGACAGTGCAAAATACAGACAGTGTAAAATACAGACAGTGCAGAATACAGACAGCGCAGAATACAGACAGCGCAGAATACAGACAGCGCAGAATACAGACAGCGCAAAATACAGACAGTGTAAAATACAGACAGTGTAAAATACAGACAGTGCAGAATACAGACAGTGCAGAATACAGACAGTGCAAAATACAGACAGTGCAAAATACAGACAGTGCAGAATACAGACAGTGCAGAATACAGACAGTGCAGAATACAGACAGTGCAGAATACAGACAGTGAAAAATACAGACAGTGTAAAATACAGACAGTGTAAAATACAGACAGTGCAGAATACAGACAGTGCAGAATACAGACAGTGCAGAATACAGACAGTGCAGAATACAGACAGTGCAAAATACAGACAGTGCAAAATACAGACAGTGCAAAATACAGACAGTGCAAAATACAGACAGTGCAAAATACAGACAAAATACAGACAGTGCAAAATACAGACAGTGCAGAATACAGACAGCGCAGAATACAGACAGCGCAGAATACAGACAGCGTAAAATACAGACAGTGTAAAATACAGACAGTGCAAAATACAGACAGTGCAGAATACAGACAGTGCAGAATACAGACAGTGCAGAATACAGACAGCGCAGAATACAGACAGTGCAAAATACAGACAAAATACAGACAGTGCAAAATACAGACAGCGCAGAATACAGACAGTGCAAAATACAGACAAAATACAGACAGTGCAAAATACAGACAGTGCAGAATACAGACAGCGCAGAATACAGACAGTGCAAAATACAGACAAAATACAGACAGTGCAGAATACAGACAGCGCAGAATACAGACAGTGCAAAATACAGACAAAATACAGACAGTGCAGAATACAGACAGCGCAGAATACAGACAGCGCAGAATACAGACAGCGTAAAATACAGACAGTGTAAAATACAGACAGTGTAAAATACAGACAGTGCAGAATACAGACAGTGCAGAATACAGACAGTGCAGAATACAGACAGTGCAGAATACAGACAGTGCAGAATACAGACAGTGCAGAATACAGACAGCGCAGAATACAGACAGCGCAGAATACAGACAGCGCAGAATACAGACAGTGCAGAATACAGACAGCGCAGAATACAGACAGTGCAGAATACAGACAGCGCAGAATACAGACAGCGCAGAATACAGACAGCGCAGAATACAGACAGTGCAGAATACAGACAGTGCAGAATACAGACAGTGTAAAATACAGACAGTGCAGAATACAGACAGCGCAGAATACAGACAGTGTAAAATACAGACAGTGTAAAATACAGACAGTGCAGAATACAGACAGTGCAGAATACAGACAGTGTAAATACAGACAGTGTAAATACAGACAGAGCAAAATACAACAACATACTCACAAAAAAAAAACAAGACAATGTAAAATTGGCAATGTTGACAGCGATACGTAGGCAGTATTGTTTTAAGTATGGATTTGTTCAAGTGCAGTGCATGCACATAATACAGTTAATTATTCTTAAAAGTTACAAACATTATCATTTATTGTGCCCGAATGCTTTAAACTGGCTTAAAATGCTTCCATGGGCCTTAAGAAAGCATGCAAATGATGCATTTTTTGTAGTATTGCGGAGTCACTGCAAAGTAAACACAAATCCTGCAAAGTGACCATTACGAACGCACACCTGTAATGTTATCATGCAGCGCTAACATGAGATATGTTGGATTTGTTAAAATGCACTAGATTTAATCATGTATTTAAAAGTGTGAAAGAACTCGAGCTGTTGTGCATTCAACACAGATTAAGTTGTGTGCTGCTAAATGTTCAAATACATGCAAAATGCACGGCCAAAGCACTTCAGCATTGCAGAATAAAGTCAATAGACGCCATCTCCTGGAAGAGACTGAATTATATTCATGTTTCTGAAAGTGAATGTGTTGGGTTGTTTTAAATGGGAGTCTCAAGATTCATTAGTTCATTTAAAAGTTTGCTAAAGCCCCACATAATGTATATAAATCTATATTTTTATTAGACTAATTATTGTTTTGTAATTCTCTTTCTTCTAAACCTTTAGTAGGGGTATTAAGGTAAATAATTTTCAGGATGAATACATGAATTATAATTAAATGCCTCTTAAGACTCTTTCAATACATTACGGCTTTGTCATCACTTTAGGTTTTTCCTGGTGACATTTTAACTAGCAGTATATTTAAAGAAGCAGAACTAAAGAGACTTAGCATGTGACGACTCCTTATTAATGCAATATAATTCAGAAGAAGTTATCACAAGACTCTTTAGTTGTGCTTTTAAATATACTGTAAGTTAACACGTTATGGGTGAAAACCTAAACTGCAAATTCATAGAGTTTTAAAAAGGGTCCTGAGGGATTGAATTTAACTCTGTGATTCCTGTATACCCTGTCATATCAAATTGCATTAAAATATAATATTATTTTACAAGCTAGATATACTGCCTGCCTATTCCTAAACCACTTCCATTAGCCTAAGAGGATGTGTGTGAAGCAGTTAATGATGTATTAATCTCTCTGTGTGTGTTTTTTGTTTGCTCAGGTTTTAAGGAACAGATTTACGACGTGTACCGATACCTGCCGCCGGCCACTCAGGTGTGTCTGATCAGCGCCACACTGCCTCACGAGATCCTGGAGATGACCAACAAGTTCATGACTGACCCCATCCGCATCCTGGTCAAACGGTGAGAGCTGAATTACTGATGTAACAAACTGATTTTACTTAAAAAAAACATCAAATTAAGGAATTAGTTGTGTATATTTTGTGCTGTTTTTGAGCCTCGTCAGAACACAATTATGATATGGGGATGGTTAGGAGGCCATGATGGACAGAGGCCAGTGGGCAGATTTGGCCAGGATGCCGGGGTTAAACCCCTACTCTTTTTCGAAGGACATCCTGGGCTTTTTAACGACCACAGAGAGTCGGGACCTCGGTTTAACGTCTCATCTGAAAGACGGCGCTCACTGAGCAGTATACAGTCCCCTTCACTACACTGGGCAATTAGGACCCACACAGACCACAGGTTGAGCGCCCCCTGCTGCCCTCACTAACACCACTTCCAGCAGCAACCCAGCTTTCCCATGTGGTCTCCCATCCAGGTAGTGACCGGGTGCTGTGCTTAGCTTCAGTGGGCGACCATGTGAGAGTTGCAGAGAGCTAGCTGGCGGCTAAAAGGGATACATGGATATTTCTCATTAACTTCCAACTGTGGCTGTATCTCTTTTAGCAACAACCCAATAGAACCAGAGTGCATTTAGGCCACGCCCCCACTATGTGGAGAACAATCTAAACTGCTCAATTGACTTTCTATTGTGGGAGGATTCCTCCTTGTCATTTGACTAATTAAAAAAAATTAAGCAATGTCTGAAAGTTGCTTTGTGACTAAATGTAAAGTAGACAAGCAAAAAAATTCAGAACCAAGTTTTTATAACCTGTCGACCCCAAAAAATGAGTGTTTAGGGCACAAAAGTAGAGCGCAACATCTCTCAGATTGAGGAACACAGATTTACTAGAATATCCAGGCATCATTTTTATGAATATTTCTGTGTCAAATAGGGCTGTGAACCTACACTGGTCCCACGGTTCGGTTGTGATTATCATGCCATCGATTCGGTTCAATTCGATATCTCGATGCATTGGCGATGCTTTCCATACACAGTTGAATTTTACTTAGCAACACAATTCTTGTATTAAAATGTGTAATTTCTAAATATACAGGGAGTGCAGAATTATTAGGCAAGTTGTATTTTTGAGAATTAATTTTATTACTGAACAACAACCATGTTCTCAATGAACCCAAAAACCTCATTAATATCAAAGCTGAATATTTCTGAAGTAGTTTTTAGTTAGTTTTTAGTTTGAGCTATTTTAGGAGGATATCTGTGTGTGCAGGTGACTATTACTGTGCAGAATTATTAGGCAACTTTACAAAACACAAATATATCCCCATTTCAATGATTTATTTTCACCAGTGAAACTAATATAACAATTGGTTTATATAGCAACCACAGCCTCCCAGACACTGTTCAGAGAGGTGTACTGTTTTCCCTCCTTGTAAATCTCACATTTGATGATGGACCACAGGTTCTCTATAGGGTTCAGTTCAGGTCAACAAGGAGGCCATGTCATTAGTTTTTCTTCTTTTAGATCCTTTCTTGCCAGCCACGCTGTGGAGTACTTGGACGCGTGTGATGGAGCATTGTCCTGCATGAAAATCATGTTTTTCTTGAAGGATGCAGACGTCTTCCTGTACCACTGCTTGAAGGTGTCTTCCAGAAACTGGCAGTAGGACTGGGAGTTGAGCTTGACTCCATCCTCAACCCGAAAAGGCCCCAAAAGCTCATCTTTGATGATACCAGCCCAAACCAGTACTCCACCTCCACCTTGCTGGCGTCTGAGTCGGACTGGAGCTCTCTGCCCTTTACCGATCCAGCCACGGGCCCATCAAGACTCACTCTCATTTCATCAGTCCATAAAACCTTAGAAAAATCAGTCTTGAGATATTTCTTGGCCCAGTCTTGACGTTTCAGCTTGTGTGTCTTGTTCAGTGGTGGTGGTTTTTCAGCCTTTCTTACCTTGGCCATGTCTCTGAGTATTGCACACCTTGTGCTTTTGGGCACTCCAGTGATGTTGCAGCTCTGAAATATGGCAAAACTGGTGGCAAGTGGCATCTTGGCAGCTGCACGCTTGACTTTTCTCAGTTCATGGGCAGTTTATTTTGCGCCTTGGTTTTTCCAGACGCTTCTTGCGACCCTGTTGACTATTTTGAATGAAACTCTTGATTGTTGGATGATCACGCTTCAGAAGCTTGGCAATTTTAAGAGTGCTGCATCCCTCTGCAAGATATCTCACTATTTTTGACTTTTCGGAGCCTGTCAAGTCCTTCTTTTGACCCATTTTGCCAAAGGAAAGGAAGTTGCCTAATAATTATGCACACCTGATAGGGTGTTGATCTCATTAGACCACACCCCTTCTCATTATTCTCAATAAACTAATGTAAATATTATGCCGATTGCTTTTTGAGCGTTGCTGAGCGAGTTCTTAAATGCCTATTATTGGTTACGCGCTCAACAGAAAAGGCTGCGATTGGCTCTAATGGTCAGCACAGCTCTGGCGATGTTCAGCAAACAGTGACACAGACACTGATGTTGAACGGTCGTGGTCGATCAGCTGATCCATTATAGATGCCAAAGCAGTAGAAAAAAAACTTGCTCTGCAAACACGCTCGTGTCTGGATCCACAAGTAATGTTTGTTGATAACGAATTGTTCACGTCTGCATTGCGGTACGTCAAAGGAACAATTAATTTTGACTCCCCTACTATCAAATATGGTTATCAGGATTTTGAGGAAGGTTTATTTCCTTTCTTTGTTCCTCAGTGGTGAAATGATCTTCCAGAGTCTCTAAAACCTCTCAATGCTTTGGAGGAAGGTTTATTTGTTTATCTCTTAATCACACAGAGCTTTTTTTTTTTTTTTTTTTTTAAATTACATTTAATTAATAAAGCATAGTAAAATACTATATATAAATGTTTACTTTAAGATCTCATTAATTTTAATTAAAAGCATCAGAATTTTTCTTTGCATGTTGACCCTTAAAATGTAGAAATGTTGCATATTTGTGCTGTTTTTTTCTATACTCACTCATTATAGCCTGACAAATCAAATATACTAAAGAAAACATGCAATCTTAAGATATTTTGTCTAAAAATTCCATAAATGTGTAGTAAAAATGTAGATTTATTTTCTTTTATTGTCTAGTTCCAGTGTTAACTTGTTTATCATCACATGAATGCATGATCTGAACACATATAAACGCATGTGTTTGATAAGATGATGAGCACTGTTGTGTGTGTGTGTGTGTGTGTGTGTTTTCTCTGCAGTGATGAGTTGACTCTTGAGGGCATTAAGCAGTTCTTCGTGGCCGTGGAGCGTGAGGAGTGGAAGTTCGACACACTGTGTGATCTGTACGACACCCTGACCATCACACAGGCCGTCATCTTCTGCAACACCAAACGCAAGGTCAGTCAGATTTACGAGCCAGTGTGAACTATGAGCCCTCATTTGTTTTAATGCATGAAAATGTACTGTTTTGTATAGGTTTATATTTATTTATTTTGAAAATATTCATGTAACAGAGAGAGGATCTGTGAGGGGTCAACTCATTTATGCTGAGCACTGTATATGTATTATAATTGTGCCAAAACTGCAAATTGCATTAAAGTAAATAATTAATATCAAACTATTTATAATCCTGACCATTCTGAATTTTGATTGTGTGTGTGTGTGTTTTCAGGTGGACTGGCTGACAGAGAAAATGAGGGAGGCGAATTTCACCGTATCCTCGATGCACGGAGACATGCCTCAGAAAGAGAGAGAATCCATTATGAAGGAGTTCAGATCTGGAGCCAGGTAAACACACACATACTTTTGCCCACAGTCACCAGTCTAAAGGCTCGTACACACCGGGACGCTTTTGGTTTGTGTTTATCGTCAGCGTTTTACGAGACGTATTTCCGGATTCAAACCCAATCGAATTTTATTGGTGTCGAGCAGAAGAGTATGCTGAATCACTCCTTGACGTTAGATGGCGCTACACAACTTTAAGCTTCTGACACCCGCTTGTAACACAGAAGACGACGACAGAAAGTTGACACGCTTGTTGTTATGGATGGTTCACGTAGCAGCGAAGAAATTATTATTGTTCACCAGTGCAATAAGGTGCTCCATGTTCATATCGCCTCTGGGCATCTTCGTCAATGTGCGCCCGCATTAACAGTTTTGTGCTTGAGCGCCTCCAAGTGCCATTTACTGTAACTTCAGAAGCTCCGTGCACGTGAACAAAAGTGCCAATCTGATTGGTGGAGAAGGTAGAAGGTTTTTTTACACAAAACTAAAAAAAACAAGCATGCGGCGTTTCTTTAAAAATGACTCTTTTACGCCTGCTGTTTTGCATGTTGGCGCCCTTTATTTAGTCACAAGGCATTAAACGTCAACGGAAAACTCAAGCAAAAAGTGTGCCGGTGTGCACGGGCCTTAAGTGTGTGTTCTAGATCTTTGTTGTCATTAATAATAGGTGTGCAATGGTGCAGATTGCTCACGGTCCGTTAATATCACAGTTTTAGGGTCACTTTTGTGGTTCGGTATATATGATGTGTTTCGAAAAAAAAAAAAAATAGCATGCTGTCAAATAAGAAATAAAGGATTAACTTTAAACACTAATGAATACAATAGAGCAGGGCTATTCAATTGGCGGCCCGCTGGCCGAACCCGGCCCCCGAGGCAATTTGTTCTGGCCCTCCAAATAGTGTGACCAAGACATCAGAAATAAATTTAGTTCAGTCAAAAAACGGCCGCTATAGATATGAAGTGAGGTGCGTCTGTTCAATACAGCACGAGCTGCAAGCTGCGCAGAGCGTGAGTCACCTGACATTCAGGGAGTAGCGCGGGCAGCCAAACATATTTGGATATGTTTGTAGAAAAGGCCTTTTGTACTATGCACTGATATCATCAATAGGGATGCAACGATTAGCCGATTTCACTATTAACTGCCCTTTAATTCGTCACAATTAATCGTAAAGGCTTCTTTAAGCCGCATTTCTGTTGCACGGAACAAAACGAAACTGCTGCAGTTAAACAAAGTTATGCCAAGTTGCCAACTGTGCCCTAGTTTAAAGTTCCAAGTATGTACACTGAAGCTAATACGCCTGCACACCGGATTAACGCAGCGGCCGTTCCCATATCACGTCTTTTCCGCTTGCAAGTTTGTTGATTCTAATGTAAGAATATATGACAATATGCACGCACAAGCGGAGCAACGCGCTTGCGTCTTTGCGGGCGCACGCAGTAGAAAACATCTCATGGTGAGAGTTGTGTGCACCTTTCAGTGCAGTGTAAACAAAAGATATGTTAGACGAATTAATATTAAGATGATTATGTATGCATGAACGCAGACGGCAACAACAGGTCATCTAAATAGCTCACCTAATATAAAGCTTGAATTTACATTAGACCTGATAACCGTCAAACCATGATTATTCTTCACACTATATAATCGTACAACCAAAATCTATATTTGTTGCATCCATAATTGTTATGCAGTTCAGAAAATAACATATGAATGTGTGTGAATGTAGAAGAAGCCTCCTTCAGCAATGCACTGCTGTTGTTGTGCTCTGAAATACAACGTTTGAATGTTTGTAAAAAAAAAAAAAAAAAAGTCTATTGTACAATGCAGTGATGTTATGTAGCTTCAAAATACAATATATTAACATTTTAATGTAGAAAAAGCCAACGTGGGTGTCTTAAGGAGCAAAAATACAGCATATATGGGCTCTTATATGCTGTTGTGTTATCACTCATATAGCAAGTCATGTCTCTCCGACCCTTCGTTTGGGATGCTTTTCATGAACCGGCCCCCATGACAAACTAATTGAATAGCCCTGCTGTAGAGCAAAGATACTCCTAACATAAACTGGTGTCTAACAGTAGTTTTCAGTTACATAAACTGAATAATCTGATCAAATAGAGCATTGCATGCTGTATATAATCTCTACTGATTTAATTAAAGGTTAAAGGGATTGTTCTCCTCAGAGACGTAAAGCATTACTTTGCTACAGCAATCCACATGTAAACATTTTTTACATGTCTTTTTAGAAGCGAAATTCATATCAAACACCACCAAACGGCTTTAGGATTTGATGTCTACTTTACAAATATTGTCAAAAGTAAAAAATACAGTTCATATTCCTCATGTAAACAGGACGTCACCTGGTGTTCATGTCTGGTACTGCAGCCAAAATAAATCTCACTGAAAGCTCATTTTTTTTGCGATATCAACTTCAAATTTGGAGTGTACTTTGTTCAGATATTTAGCTTGGATTTTGTCAATTTGAGGCTAAAACAGGTTGGGTAAAAAACATCTTTTATGTGATATAATAAAATGTACTGGTTCATAAACATGAAGGCATATAACCTCTGTTTTATTTACCTTTTTTACCTTGATTTCGCTTCAGCAACATTTATCTGACATCGCTCTTCTTTAAAGTGAGACCCAGCTTAAATCTGTGCACCAAAGCACTGCAGATGGACATTCATTTAAGCTGAACATGTCATTTGTGTGTGTTCAAAAAGTGGGAGCAACAGTTACGAGGTTAAATAATATATCTTCATTGATAATCCATGAATAGCCATAAGTTGCTGATGTGGCAATGAACAAACAAACAGGATGAAGTGTGTTTCTCTACATGCCATATTCTGTCCTGCATTAAAGCTGCTGTAGTGAGATGGTAATTCTGTTGTTGTTTGTGTGCTGCAGTCGAGTGTTGATCTCCACAGACGTTTGGGCCAGAGGTCTGGATGTGCCGCAGGTTTCCCTCATTATTAACTATGATCTTCCCAACAACAGAGAGCTGTACATCCACAGGTACACACACACTCGCGCACACACACACACACAGCTCAGCGTCATGATAATAAAGCCCTGAGTGAATGCACACTATATAAGAATAAATTGCAAACAGCCCTGAAATGGTTCGGAAGTGTAATGAAAGTAACTCCGCTAACACATTTATGTGACCAGCATAATTTTAAAGGGTCACGAAACACCAGAACACATGTGTTGAGCTGTTGACAGTCATATCTGTGTCCTACGCTGCTATAAACACTATTAGGACACATATATTGCACTAAAAAGTGAAAATTGGTTGTTTTTGCGTTATTTTGAGCAAATTCGTTCTTCCGGTTTGAAACGAATTTTTGAAGCTGCGTCACGGCCATGAGATACATAGGGGTAAATCCAGCCTGGAGAGTGGCTGTCTGTCTTTTCGAGAACATTGTGACGTATCTGAGTGTGTGGCATTAATTCATGACAAAGACGTGCTTCAAACCAATCAGCGCGCTCTATTGTGTATGACGCGAAACTTCATTAATATGCATGATAGCTCCGGAGACTGTTTACCTGTTTACACTGTTCAGACGGCAAAGAGACGCCACGCTGTGTTGCCAAAACAAGTGAAAGAACTAGAATTTGGAGACACGAGTCGTCGGTGTTGCGTTTATTAGTGTGCTGCAACGAAGGTTTTGTTTTCATTTTCCCTCTATGAGAGAGCTGCTGGACTCACGTGTGGATTACAGTGCACGCCACAGAAATGCGTTTGTAAGGAACATTTTTACCCGAGAGCTTTTCGCATCTGGAAATGGTGAAATCCGGATTTGCCGCTCGTCTCCTTTTAATAAAAGACACAGGTCCAGTGTGATTGTCTGTCTACAGATTTGGTAAGTGTGTGTGAGCAGTGCCCTTTGTTTAACCCAGATTGCAAAGTTAGTTCGTATGGTCAGCAGTGCTCTTTCAGTTTTTAAAGACATAATATAGTCCAAATGATTTAGTTACTATGTTTACAGTATGTTAATATCACTGCACAGAGGTGTAAAGAGTACCTGAAAAGCATACTTGAGTAAAAGTACAGATACCTTACTGTAAAAATTACTCCATTACAAGTTACAAGTCACCAATTCCAATAAGACTTGAGTAAAAGTATTAAAGTATCCGATTTTAAAAGAACTTGAGTATTTTACTCATACTGAATGTAGGCTCAAAGAACACCAAGAAAGGTTTAATTTTCCTAATATATAAATTAAATTTAACACCTCAATGTTTCAAAATGACAAAATATATTAAAAAATAGAACAAAAAGTCTCAGTCAAACTCAAATGTTCAAAAAAGGCACAAACGATAAAAAAAAAAAAAAAAAGGGGGGGGCAATATTTTTATTTTGAGTAGTTTTTCAATTGATTAATTATGTTTTCTCTGTATTCAAATTAAACAAAGAGGAGCACTGTTATTTTTCAACTTACATATAAATATACATATACATTCAAGCTTCGGCTTCATCACTGGCTGCAGCCATGTCGCTAATTAAACACCTGTGCTGCGTCCCAATTCGCATACTTATACTACGACCTAAAAGTATGTACTTTTTTTGTGGAGGAAAAATATCTACTTTTGAGTGAGTAACAGAAAAGTATGCAAGCTTTGGGACATACTACTTCCTCGTTTCACAGATCGTTGTGTTGCTTAGTTAAGAGCCCTGTCAATCATCCACATTTCTGTCGTATTTAATTTCCTACCTTATTGGAGAAGCAGCAGCAGGATAATCTCCCATTCACAAGTCTCTCATGCAGAGAAATCTCCTCAGGTCTATGGATAATTCTGCATTCAGACGGTAATGTCCAAACACGTCTTTATATAAGTTCAGTATTGTTGTTGCAGATAAAATATAACACAGACAGCGGTATTTAAATATTCTCCAGTGGGCTAGATATTAATTAACAGTCATACAAACATCTTTACCGACGCCTCTTTGGTTGACCGTTGGTTTTGCGCGTCCATCATGTTTTGTAGTTTGTTTACACTTTTCACCCGCGTTTTGTAGATCTAATCGAATTCACGCCCAACGCGCAATGCACTGTGGGCAATATCAGCGGTTAGAGTATGGACGCTTCTACACTTAAAATTTTGACCGGAAATAGTAAACCATCCGGGAGTTTTTGGCATACTCTTTTCAACATACTACGATTTGGGACATACTAATTCTACTTTCACATACTATTTAGGATGGATAGTATGCGGATTGGGACGCAGCACTGGTATTAGGCAAGCTGCTAATTCACGTTCACATGATTTAGCTCATAAATAGCATACAGTACCTTCAGCACCCTGCAGATGGCGATATCGCCTCATCCCCCCAACAAATTAGCTGTGGTAGATAAAGATGCCGACTTGTCGTGCACAATCACAATGTAATGAGTAACGGTAAGCATCAGTTCAAATGTAGTGGAGTAAAGAGTACATATATTCAATCAAAAATGTAGTCAAGTAGAGAGTAAAAGTTGCTTATATTTTTGATACTCAGTACAAGTACAAAGTAGCCAAAAAATACTTAAGTAAAGTAACGAAGTCCATTTACTCAAGTACTTTACACCACTGCTCACGGCAATATTATAGTATTATAGACTGAAAGATCCGCTGTAAATGCTGCTCTCCGAGTGTAAACATGTTAACACAAACTATTCCCGTCGTGCAGGATTTTCGCTGCATTTTGTGACAGGATAGTCTATACACACACGGCTTTCTGACGTTACCTACCGAGTACATAAGTTACAGAGAAATGCAGAGGATTTTTTTCTCTCATTCGCCGTGCGGTATCAAATCAGTGTCTGTGTGTTTGTTTTGCCTGTGAAACTCAGCGCGTGCCCAAATGGAAACGCCCTTCTTTGCAAGTCCTTCCCTCTTTCCCTCCCCTGACACTCCCACACTCCCAGAGCTGGACACGCCCACTTTCCTGACTTTTTTCAACCTAGAGGTGTGAAAACACCCTGCTGAGACGGGGGGTTTCGTGGCCCTTTAAAGGTTGAATAGAGGTGATGTAGTGTTTTTAGTGATTAAACATTTTATTAACTCATAAACGAAATACAGAATAGAATACAGATTCTCTGTACAGAATTAAACTTTTATATGTACCGGGTTCACACTTAAAGTGCTTGAATTTGGCTTAAAGAAATTCTTCTGTTGAGTGCGTTCTTAAACAGCGCTGATTTGTCATTGTGTTCACCTGCTCTACAGAAATGACTGTGATTGGCTGTGAAGGTCATCAATTCACCGAACTTACCACTGTTTACTGAGTGTAACCACAGATACAGACACTGGAGCGTTTCAGAGTCATGTCGACCAGCTGGTTTGTCTATAAGCTGACATACAAGTGATCTGCTGATGAATCACAGCTTTAAAATGCTCCAGTATCTCTGTGCTACACTCAGTAAACAGCGGTGAGTTTTAGTCATTTCTGTTGAGCACATGAACACAATGGCCAATCAGCGCTCAACAGTGCTCAAATGTGACGTTTTTAAAATTTCACTACCAATTGGCAAAAATGCAAATAAAAGTGCTTGTGTTAAAATGATGATCTCTACACATTTGGTGTCAGTGTGTTTGTGTGGTGATGATGTCATGTATTTCTCTGCTCAGGATTGGTCGATCGGGTCGTTACGGCAGGAAGGGTGTGGCCATCAACTTCGTGAAGAACGACGACATCCGTATCCTGCGTGATATTGAGCAGTACTACTCCACACAGATCGATGAAATGCCCATGAACGGTCAGGATCCACTTTTAATTAATTTAATTATTATTCTAGTCTATCAGTTATTGATTTTAGGTTAAGACATGACCGGAATTAAGCTAAAACAAATGCTCAATAGACAACCAAATTAAGCCCAAACACGAGCAAATGCGTTTAAATCTACATTTATTTACTGCTCATTCATATATATTTTAAATTTAATATAAACTACAGATTTAATTTGTGCTGTTTGAAGATTAATCATGATTAATAGCATACAAAATAAAAGTTTGTTTACAAAATGTGTGCTGTGTACAATTATTGTGTACAAATACAAACATGCATAAAATATGAAATTACACATATATATATATATATATATATATATATATATATATATATATATATATATATATATATATATATATAAATATATTGTTTTTATTTTATGTATGCTTGTATTTATATGTACATAATACATATACACGGCACACACAATTTGCAAACAAAGTTTTATTCTGTGTGTCTGTCTGTGTGTGTATATAAATTAATGTATTTTTATTTGTTTTATTTTTATTTATTTTTTAATATACAGTTAAAGAGAATTATTCGCCCCCTTTTTTTTTTTTTTTTTTTTTTTTTTTTTTTTTTTTTTTTTAATATTTCCCAAATGATGTTTAACAGAGCAAGGAAATTGTCACAGTATGTCTGATAATATTTTTTCTTCTGGAGAAAGTCTTATTTGTTTTATTTCGGCTAGAATAAAAACAGTTTTTAATTTTTTATGAACCATTTTAAGAACAATATTATTAGCCTCTTTAAGCTATATTTTGTTTTCAATAGTCTACAGAACAAACCATCATTATACAATAACTTGCCTAATTCCCCTAACCTGCCTAGTTACCCTAATTAACCTAGTGAAGCCTTTAAATGTCACTTTAAGCTGTATTGAAGTGTCTTGAAGAATATCTAGTCTAATATTATTTACTGTCATCATGGCAAAGAGAAAATAAATCAGTTATTAGAGATGAGTTATTAAACTATTATGATTAGAAATGTGTTGAAGAAATCTGCTCTCTGTTAAACAGAAATTGGGGAAAAAATATACAGGTTGGCTAATAATTTTGACTTCAACTGTACATTATTATTATATGAATATTTCATTATTTATATAAATATTTATAGCATAAGTTGTATAGAGTATATAGAATATTTATAAGTATGAACTCAGATATATAAAAGCATTTTGTGCAGTTTTATTTATACACACAATGCATTTACACAGGACATGTATACGTTATGTAAATACAAGCTTTTCTTTTGTGCTTGATTTCTCTGCTTTAATGTTTTGACAGCTCTATATGTACTGTAGCAGGTGTTTACTCACACTCTCTTCAACTCTTGTCTTTCAGTGGCTGATCTGATCTGAGAACAGAGATTATCCCAGAACAGTTCCGCTTTCATCTGCATTTTTATTTTTCATTTTTCATTTGTAATTGCCTTTTTATTTCCTCTTTTTATGTAGTTTGAGCGCTCTGATGTTACAGGATCTTGTTCAGATTAGCGCTTCCATTGGGTTTTGTAAATAAAGAATCTTTGTCTCCATCTTTGAGCTCATCTCCGTTTTATTCTAGACATTTATTGTTTATCGTGTATCAGGATTTGCCATTATAGATTATTTGCATTTTGAAATAAATGTTAAATTAAATGTAAATTAAGCTTATTGATATTATTATTATTATTATTGATATTATTATTATTATTGGTATTATTATTATTGATATTATTATTATTATTATTGATATTATTATTAGTATTATTTTTATTATTATTGATATTATTTTTAAATTGATTTTATTATTATTATTATTGATATTATTATTTTTATTATTTATATTATTGTTATTGTTATTATTATTATTGATATTATTATTATTGTTATTATTGATATTATTATTGATATTATTGTTGATATTATTATTAATATTATTTTTATTATTATTGATATTTTTTATTGATTTTATTATTATTATTAATATTATTATTTTTATTATTGATATTGTTATTATTATTATTATTATTTGTATTATTATTATTATTATTATTATTATTATTATTGATATTATTATTGTTTATATTATTATTATTATTGATAATATTATTTTATTATTATTTTTATTTCAACCAGTTGCCAAAATAAATATTTTTATTATTTTTATTTATATATTTTTATTTGACTCGTTGCATTAAAATATCTCACAATATTATAAATAGCATAATTAAATTTAGTCTCTAAATTTATCATATTTAATACAATTTCATATTTTTTTTGAGTCTATAATGCAGGCGGTATAAGGAATATTCACTATATTACTCATTTTTAATGCCTTGTTACTTTTCACCCAGTCTGAATAAACTCCAGAGGCACATTTAAACACTGAAGAATAGTGTAAAATAACAAAAACTAAATTACTAGAACAATGAAATGTTCAAAAAAATAAAATAAATTCAAACTATTCTAAGCCTTCAGTAGTGAGCAATTCTAACTATTACCTAGTTATTATCATGCCTATTGTTAACATATTGGCTGTTTATTAGTCTTCATAAATTTGATGTACTACATGAGGACATCTATAATCCTACAATACCTAATCTGAATTTATACACTGTTGCCTATTAATAAGCAGCAACTTAATTGAGGCAAAAACATAGTTAATGGTTTAATAGCAAAAACTGAACCATAAAATAAATTGATCGTTAATTATTCAATGTACAATGGTGCTGAATATCTGTTAATAAATCTGTGTGATGACGCAGTGCCTTTAAGAAAGATTCATTTAGTTTGATTCTGTAATCAGTTCAGCAAATCGGTTTGCAGCAGTTGATTCATTTGATTCGTTCATTCTTCAGTGCACTCTCTGACCTCGTGTTGCACAAATATCAGACTGAAACACTCCAGCATGTCTGTGATCTATGCTAATGGCACATTTTCTGTGTGTTTCTGTGAATCTGCAGCTCTCAGTGCTCATCTGAGGTCTTTTACAGCTGATTGCATTCAATGAAACACACACACACATATACACACACATGTGGCCTCTACATCAGCTTTCATGCTCCCAAGTCCTCAAATAACACTGAAAACACACTTTCTGCCGTAATTAATTGCGACAATATTTGACCGGTTTTATTCAGATATATGAACGTACATGTACATGAATATATGAGCCTACATGATGAAATACTACAGTATTTTATTAGTACATCTAGTGTTTTCAAATCATACTATAGTAAAGTGTGTTATACTGTGTATATTATAGTATTTACAACTCTGCGTGCTGTAGTAATAACCATCGTCAACTGATAAACCAACAAATACTGTAGAATGCTGGAGAAGTACTGTAGAATCACCATAACAGATCAACTTCTATAATTGTTACCATAGCAACCGTAGAATCGCCACAACAGATCAAATACTATAGTCGTTGTTACCATAGCAACTGTAGAATCGCCACAACAGATCAATTACTATAGTTGTTGTTACCATAGCAACTGTAGAATCACCACGACGGATCAATTACTATAGTTGTTGTTACCATAGCAACTGTAGAATCGCCACTACAGATCAGTTACTGTAGTTGTTGTGTTACCATAGCAACTATAGAATCACCACGACAGATCAGTTACAATAGTTGTTGTTACCATAGCAACTGTAGAATCACCACAACAGATCAAATACTATAGTTGTTGTGTTACCATAACAACTGTAGAATCGCCTTTACAGATCAGTTACTATAGTTGTTGTGTTACCATAGCAACTGTAGAATCGCCTTTACAGATCAGTTACTATAGTTGTTGTGTTACCATAGCAACTGTAGAATCATCACAACAGATTAATTGTTGTGCTTTACTAGTGAGGTTCAAAAACACTACAGTATTTACTGTAAATTGTATCTGTTTTCAGAAGCATATAGCTTTGTATCTTTAAAACCTCATAGATTTATGCACATTTTATTCTCGCGCTCCTGAAGTTCTGTATCGCATGATTTAAAACCTCCCAACTGACATGTTTAAACTTGATCTACAACTCAAGTGATGTCGTCATTCTGCTATTTTAACTTCATTTCACAGCTGCAGATCTTGTTGTTCTGAGAAAAAGGAGATATACAATCTTGTTTTTGGACTTTTCTTCCCTCTGAAGAGCCACATTATAAACACAATTTAGTTTGAGTCAAAATTGCAAGATAAAAGTCCCTATTCAGAGATGAAAGTCAGCTGGGAAAGTGAAGATTGAGATAAAAAAAAAAAATGAAAATAGTCTAAATGTTGTTGAGTTACTTTCGACTTTAGGATGTGTCCATAGACTGGTGGAGGATCATCGCTCTGGAGTTTGCAGGTACAACATTGCTATTAAATTAATATTTTATTAAATATTGTTTTACATTAAAAATGGTTTATTTTGTTGAAAACACTTTACTATAAGGTTGTATAAATTAATAATAATTTACTAACATGAATAAACAATGAACAACACTTTATTACAGTATTTGTTCATGCTTGATTATGAAAATACTATGATTAATGCTGTACAAGTATCATTCATACTTAGTTCCTGTTAGTAAATTCATTAACTAATACAGCCTTATTGTAAAGTGTGTGTGTGTGTGTGTGTGTGTGTTGATGGACTGATGAATGAATGCGTCTCTGTGTGTAATAGTGAAGCTCCAGCTGATTCTTTCTCTCACACACGTGACTGTGGATGAGCTGTTGTAACCGTGGAGACAGACCGTAATCACTGACACCATTCACTCACACCGCTGCTATAGAGCTCATTTGACCTGCTTTTTCATGCCGTTTATTCATCTTTATCAACCTAAAGATTTATACACACACACACACACACACACACACTGTAAAATGTATGTTTAATCATTTCCATATTTTGTGATTTGCAGGTGTTTTCAGTTTATTTGAGGTTATGAATTGCAGTCGTTTGTGCTCTGGCCACTCTTGATGATAAATTCAGCTTTGAAGTGACTTACTGACATATCAGTAGTTTGAAATATATATTCTATGATTATTTATATATATATACAACAGTTCTGTCTAGTTCTTGAATCTGATTGGCTGATAGCCATGCGATATTCTGCAAATAACAGCACTCGTCCAGCCTCTTCACCCTTGTGTATTACTCCGCCCAGATACAGCAACAAGCAGAGGACACTCATAGGACACAACATAATGTACTTTTGAGGCTGCTTTAGTCAAGATTGTAGTTGTGTAGATTGCAACTGTGCAGTTTATTTATAAGGATAGTGCCTATTTTAAATATTTATCATTCTGAGAGACAGCACATCTGCGGCCATTAGCCTGTCTTTGAGCGAAGACGATTGACGATGATAAGCCCTAAGTGAAAAACAGTGTAATTTAAACTACAGCTGATCAAATCATTATTAAACTGGTAAATGACTAAGCCAATCTCTCTCTTTTGTTTGTTGTAGTGCTGTATTTATACCATAGTAATATTGTGATTTCCCGATTGCAACAGAGAAATACTAGGAAATCTCTGTAGACTGATGGCATTTCATGCTGTTCAGCCTTATAATCTTTAAAATGTGAGCAAAATCAGCTGTTTTGTCATCACTTTAGACATTACGCTAGAGAATCACTCAAACACTAGCTCTACAGTGACGTTGGTGAAGTTTCTGCTGTTCTGACGTCAGATGCAGATGTGAATGAATGGCGGAAGAAAGTAGTTCCTCTGACAAAATGTTTGTTTGATTTTTTTTTTTTAAACATGATTATGTTGTCAAACTGTTGAATAATCGCAATATCACATGAGTAGCAGTGTAATATGGCTGTGTATCGTCACTGGTGGGACACTAAGGCAACGCACACCCCCCACCAGTGCTGATATACAGCCACATTGCACAGCTACTCGTGTGATATTGCTCATATATACAGTACAGTTGAAGTCAGAATTATTAGCCCACCTGAATTATAAGCCCCCCTGTTTATTTTTTCCCCAATTTCTGTTTAACAGAGAGCAGATTTCTTCAACACATTTCTAATCACAATAGTTTTAATAACTCATCTCTAATAACTGATTTATTTTCTCTTTGTCATGATGACAGTAAATAATATTAGACTAGATATTCTTCAAGACACTTCTACACAGCTTAAAGTGACATTTAAAGGATTAACTAGGGTAATTAGGGTAACTAGGCAGGTTAGGGGAATTAGGCAAGTTATTGTATAACGATAGTTTGTTCTGTAGACTATCAGAAAATATATAGCTTAAAGGGGCTAATAATTTTGACCTTAAAATGGTGTTTTAAAGATTAAAAACTGCTTTTATTCTAGCTGAAATAAAAGAAATAAGGCTTTCTCCAGAAGAAAAAATATTATCAGACATACTGTGAAAATTTCCTTGCTCTGTTAAACATCATTTGGGAAATATTTAAAGAAGAAAAAACAATTCAAAAGGGGGTGAATAATTCTGACTTCCACTGTATATATATATTTATATATATAAACACACACATTACGCACACACAGTATATGGTGTATATAAATACATACATGCATGCATATAGTTGAGAAGCTATATGGTTAACGAATGGCTAATGGACAGACGGCTGCTTCTCACTCAGGGCTGCTGTTTATACTAATGTGGGAGAGATGAACACTAGTGGGCGGGGCTTTCCCCTGATGACACGTACAAAGGGAGAATGTCAATCAAAGTGTTTCTGCAGACTGTTTTCATCAGGTCTGATTATAACTAATACAATTAATTCATCTTTACCATTAAAGGCTGGAGATATTCACACGCTGCTGACACAACTGGGTTTAAACCCCGCATAGGAGTGATTTCCGCATAATAGCTCTCCTTTAAAATATTAATTTTCTGTCCACAGTGTGTCTCCTCTGTCTGTATGTTTTTCGTGTGTGTGTACACGCTCTGCTCTTTGGTTAATCAGGCGTCCCACTGTGATGATGCTTGAGTGTTTCTCTTTGCGTCTCTGAGCTGATTCTGGATCAGTCTCTGCAGGAGGGTTGAACCCTGTCCTAAACTGATCCGACCCAACAGAGACCATAGTCTGAAAACATTGTGTGTGTGTGTGTGTGTGTGTGTGTGTGTGTGTGTGTGTGTGTGTGTGTGTGTGTGTGTGTGTGTGTGTGTGTGTGTGTGTGTGTGTGTGTGTTCATATTTATCAAACTGCTGGATCCTGCAGGTGACACTTCAAATCAATATCCAACAATCTGACAGAATAAAACGGGCCAGTTACTGAATCTGGAGACCATGAATAATAATCATAATAATGTTGATAATATTGCTAATAATAGTAATAATAATGCTAATACTAAAGATAATGATAATGATGATTAAAGATAATAATGATGTTAATAAGTATAATAATAGTGATAATAATAAATTCATGTGTTTTTTGTTCAACTGTGTATATTCATTAATCTTATACAGTATGATATGGTGGGAATATGAGATTAAAAGTCTCACCCTGAGCAAAAATATTATATGCAATTTGGAGCTGAAGCTGACGTTCAAGTAGACAAAACAACATATACATTTGTAAAATATGAAATGTTTTTTCCATGGCTCTTAGTACACCAGTTGAAACCATCGAATTTTCATTGCCAATCTTAGCCAATCACATTCATTTGTATTAGGTGGATTTAGAATTTACACAAGCAGTGCAGAGCTCAAGGATTAAGAGATTATAGTTTTACTATTATTATTAATTTAATTATTAGTCAATTTTTAATTAATTTATTTAGTTTTTGGAAAATAACTCTCAGCAACAGAGAAAGTAAGGTTCTGGTTCTGGAAATAAACCTTTCTCAAATGCTTGATCATATTTGGTACTCATGAAATGTTTTTAAAAATAAATAATGAATTAAATAAATGAATGTATATCTATAAAGATGAAGTTAAAATTATTAGCTTTTATTATTATTTTATATTATATTATTTTCAACACATTTCTGAACATAATACTTTTAATAACTAAATCATTGATTTATTTTCTCTTTGTCATGATGACAGTAAATAATATTAGACTAGATATTCTTCAAGACACTTCTATACAGCTTAAAGTGACATTTAAAGGCTTCACTAGGGTAATTAGGGTAAAGTTAGGGTAATTAGGCAAGTCATTGTATAACAGTGGTTTATTCTGGAGACAATCCAAAACTAATATTGCTTAAGGGGCTAATAATATTGACCTTAAAATGAGTTTAAAACAATTAAAAACTGCTTTTATTCTAGCTGAAATAAAACAAATCAGACTTTCTCCAGAAGAAAAAAATATTAGAGGAAATACTGTGAGAAATTCCTGAATCTGTTCAACATCATTTGGGAAATATTAGAAAAAGAAACAAAAATTCACAGGAGGGCGAATAATACTGACTATATAAAATAAACTTAACTGAAGCTAAATGTACTATTTCTATATTACTGTAATACATAACTATATATAATATATTATAAATAGTTATTATAAATACGCATACCAAGCGTTGGTCAGCCCTGCGGTATGCATGCATTGTGTGTCTGATAGTATGTGCGCCTGTCTGACCGTGTCCAGCAGAGATTATCCTGAAGCCGTCTGCTCTTTCCCAGATCCTCAACTCTTTAATCACAGATCCTATTAGTCCACAGAGTCTCCCAGTGAGCGGCCAGCACACTGTTAGAGCATCCGTCATGCCGAACACACT
This sequence comes from Danio kyathit, assembly GCA_903798195.1. Lineage (NCBI taxonomy): Eukaryota > Metazoa > Chordata > Actinopteri > Cypriniformes > Danionidae > Danio > Danio kyathit. Next base: position 54,781,385 of record LR812529.1, on the reverse strand, counting down.
GTAGTCACACCTGTAGTCACGCAGGTCTGTAGGTGAGTCATCAGGCCTCTTAGAAACACTTGTGTGACTAACATTTTCTGCCAGAGGTTTATTATAGAATCATTTCACCAGCGAGCCTTGACCTCCAGTTCAGTACCTTGGACAGCAAGCAGATTCTGCAAGACTAATTGAGCATTTAGCAAAAAAATATACTAGAAAACCCCCAAAACCTTTCAAATGCATCATTAAAATGTAATTCATACTGAACACTGTAGTGATTTTGAACCATAAAACCATACTGGAATCGATCTGTTGTGGTAATTCTATAGTTACCATGGTGATATAGTAACTGATCTGTTGTGGTAATTATATTGTTACCATGGTGATATAGTAACTGATCTGTTGTGGTAATTCTATTGTTGCCATGGTAATATAGTAACTGATCCGTTGTGGTAACTCTATAGTTGCCATGGTGATTTAATAACAGATCTGTTGTTGTAATTCTAGTTACCATGGTAATATAGTAACTGATCTGTTGTGGTAGTTCTGTAGTTACCATGGTAATATAGTAACTGATATGTTGTGGTAATTATATAGTTGCTATGGTAATATAGTAACTGATCTGTTGTGGTAATTCTATAGTTACCATGGTGATATAGTAACTGATCTGTTGTGGTAATTCTGTAGTTACCATGGTGATATAGTAACTGATCTGTTGTGGTAATTCTGTAGTTACCATGGTGATATAGTAACTGATCTGTTGTGGTAATTCTATAGTTACCATGGTGAAATAGTAACTGATCGGTTGTGGTAATTCTGTAGTTACCATGGTGATATAGTAACTGATCCGTTGTGGTAATTCTATAGTTTCCATGGTAATATAGTAACTGATCTGTTGTGGTAATTCTATAGTTTCCATGGTGATATAGTAACTGATCTGTTGTGGTAATTCTATAGTTACCATGGTGATATAGTAACTGATCTGTTGTGGTAATTCTATAGTTTCCATGGTAATATAGTAACTGATCTGTTGTGGTAATTCTATAGTTTCCATGGTAATATAGTAACTGATCTGTTGTGGTAATTCTATAGTTGCCATGGTGATATAGTAACTGATCTGTTGTGGTAATTCTATAGTTACAATGGTAATATAGTAACTGATCTGTTGTGGTAATTCTATAGTTGCCATGGTAATATAGTAACTGATCTGTTGTGGTAATTCTATAGTTACCATGGTGATATAGTAACTGATCTGTTGTGGTAATTCTATAGTTTCCATGGTGATATAGTAACTGATCTGTTGTGGTAATTCTATAGTTGCCATGGTGATATAGTAACTGATCTGTTGTGGTAATTCTATAGTTGCCATGGTGATATAATAACAGATCTGTTGTGGTAATTCTATAGTTACCATGGTAATATAGTAACTGATATGTTGTGGTAATTCTGTAGTTACCATGGTAATATAGTAACTGATCTGTTGTGGTAATTCTATAGTTGCCATGGTAAAATAGTAACTGATCTGTTGTGGTAATTCTATAGTTGCCATGGTGATATAGTAACTGATCTGTTCTGGTAATTCTATAGTTGCCATGGTGATATAATAACAGATCTGTTGTGGTAATTCTATAGTTACCATGGTAATATAGTAAGTGATCTGTTGTGGTAATTCTATAGTTGCCATGGTAATATAGTAACTGATATGTTGTGGTAATTATATAGTTGCTATGGTGATATAATAACAGATCTGTTGTGGTAATTCTATAGTTGCCATGGTGATATAATAACAGATCTGTTGTGGTAATTCTATAGTTACCATGGTAATATAGTAAGTGATCTGTTGTGGTAATTCTATAGTTACCATGGTAATATAGTAACTGATATGTTGTGGTAATTCTATAGTTGCTATGGTAATATAGTAACTGATCTGTTGTGGTAATTCTATAGTTACCATGGTAATATAGTAACTGATCTGTTGTGGTAATTCTATAGTTGCTATGGTAATATAGTAACTGATCTGTTGTGGTAATTCTATAGTTGCCATGGTGATATAATAACAGATCTGTTGTGGTAATTCTATAGTTACCATGGTAATATAGTAAGTGATCTGTTGTGGTAATTATATAGTTGCTATGGTAATATAGTAACTGATCTGTTGTGGTAATTCTATAGTTGCCATGGTGATATAGTAACTGATCTGTTGTGGTAATTATATTGTTACCATGGTGATATAGTAACTGATCTCTTGTGGTAATTCTATTGTTGCCATGGTAATATAGTAACTGATCCGTTGTGGTAATTCTATAGTTGCCATGGTGATTTAATAACAGATCTGTTGTTGTAATTCTAGTTACCATGGTAATATAGTAACTGATCTGTTGTGGTAGTTCTGTAGTTACCATGGTAATATAGTAACTGATATGTTGTGGTAATTATATAGTTGCTATGGTAATATAGTAACTGATCTGTTGTGGTAATTCTATATTTACCATGGTAATATAGTAACTGATCTGTTGTGGTAATTATATAGTTACCATGGTGATATAGTAACTGATCTGTTGTGGTAATTCTATAGTTACCATGGTGATATAGTAACTGATCTGTTGTGGTAATTCTATAGTTACCATGGTGATATAGTAACTGATCTGTTGTGGTAATTCTATAGTTTCCATGGTAATATAGTAACTGATCTGTTGTGGTAATTCTATAGTTTCCATGGTGATATAGTAACTGATCTGTTGTGGTAATTCTATAGTTACCATGGTGATATAGTAACTGATCTGTTGTGGTAATTCTATAGTTTCCATGGTAATATAGTAACTGATCTGTTGTGGTAATTCTATAGTTTCCATGGTAATATAGTAACTGATCTGTTGTGGTAATTCTATAGTTGCCATGGTGATATAGTAACTGATCTGTTGTGGTAATTCTATAGTTACCATGGTAATATAGTAACTGATCTGTTGTGGTAATTCTATAGTTGCCATGGTAATATAGTAACTGATCTGTTGTGGTAATTCTATAGTTACCATGGTGATATAGTAACTGATCTGTTGTGGTAATTCTATAGTTGCCATGGTGATATAGTAACTGATCTGTTGTGGTAATTCTATAGTTGCCATGGTGATATAATAACAGATCTGTTGTGGTAATTCTATAGTTACCATGGTAATATAGTAACTGATATGTTGTGGTAATTCTGTAGTTACCATGGTAATATAGTAACTGATCTGTTGTGGTAATTCTATAGTTGCCATGGTAAAATAGTAACTGATCTGTTGTGGTAATTCTATAGTTGCCATGGTGATATAGTAACTGATCTGTTCTGGTAATTCTATAGTTGCCATGGTGATATAATAACAGATCTGTTGTGGTAATTCTATAGTTACCATGGTAATATAGTAAGTGATCTGTTGTGGTAATTCTATAGTTGCCATGGTAATATAGTAACTGATATGTTGTGGTAATTATATAGTTGCTATGGTAATATAGTAACTGATATGTTGTGGTAATTCTATAGTTGCTATGGTAATATAGTAACTGATCTGTTGTGGTAATTCTATAGTTACCATGGTAATATAGTAACTGATCTGTTGTGGTAATTCTATAGTTGCTATGGTAATATAGTAACTGATCTGTTGTGGTAATTCTATAGTTGCCATGGTGATATAATAACAGATCTGTTGTGGTAATTCTATAGTTACCATGGTAATATAGTAAGTGATCTGTTGTGGTAATTATATAGTTGCTATGGTAATATAGTAACTGATCTGTTGTGGTAATTCTATAGTTGCCATGGTGATATAGTAACTGATCTGTTGTGGTAATTATATTGTTACCATGGTGATATAGTAACTGATCTCTTGTGGTAATTCTATTGTTGCCATGGTAATATAGTAACTGATCCGTTGTGGTAATTCTATAGTTGCCATGGTGATTTAATAACAGATCTGTTGTTGTAATTCTAGTTACCATGGTAATATAGTAACTGATCTGTTGTGGTAGTTCTGTAGTTACCATGGTAATATAGTAACTGATATGTTGTGGTAATTATATAGTTGCTATGGTAATATAGTAACTGATCTGTTGTGGTAATTCTATATTTACCATGGTAATATAGTAACTGATCTGTTGTGGTAATTATATAGTTACCATGGTGATATAGTAACTGATCTGTTGTGGTAATTCTATAGTTACCATGGTGATATAGTAACTGATCTGTTGTGGTAATTCTATAGTTACCATGGTGATATAGTAACTGATCTGTTGTGGTAATTCTATAGTTGCTATGGTAATATAGTAACTGATCTGTTGTGGTAATTCTATAGTTACCATGGTAATATAGTAACTGATCTATTGTGGTAATTCTATAGTTGCTATGGTAATATAGTAACTGATCTGTTGTGGTAATTCTATAGTTGCTATGGTAATATAGTAACTGATCTGTTGTGGTAAATCAAAATTGTCAAAATTGTCCTAAACTAATGTGTATTGAATCTTTTTGTCTTAGGACAAATTTAAAGAACTGTTTTTGATCCACTTTAAATGTTGACTACTGCAGTTGCAACACAATTATAGTAACTGACTGGCTGTGGTAATCTACAGTGTTTGAACTTTCAGCAGTGAAATGTAAACCACACTGAACTGAACTAAACTGAGCTTCAACTCTGAAATCTAGACTTTAGTAGATTTATGTTAAGCTGCTTTGACACAATATACATTGTGAAAAGCGCTATATAAATAAACATGAATTGAATCAATTATATAGTTGTCAGGATAATATAATAATTGATCTGTTGAGGTGATTGTATAGTTGTGTTGGCAGTTCAGTCATTGATCTGATCAGTTGTGGTAATTTTATAGTTGCTATGGTAACACAACAACTATAGTAATTAATGTTTTATTAATTCCATATTCAGTTTTTGGCATTCTATAGTTGCTATGGTAACAACTAATATAAACAAATGACTAAATACTGTATTTTTAATGACCAATACTGTAGTTTTCTACAACTAGGCTATAGTATAGGCTACTACAATATACCACAGTTTACTTTAGTAAAAAGTAATACTACAGTATTTATTAGTTTAAATTCATAATATTTAGTACTACAGTATGCTGCTGCATTTCATAAACAAAGTTTGTATACTGTATTTACAATATAACACACCACTATAGTATGGTTCAAAAACACAAGTTACTCTAGCCTATAGTATTCATGTGTGTCTAGTGCTGACTGACTGAATGACTCTGTATAGGCTATATATATGGATTATCCCGCGTCAGTCGCGTCTGTCTCTCCGCCCGGTAGCTGTAGTTTAATAATCCTCTCAGCGGGAGCAGCAGCACCGAGCGCCGGTGGAGGATCGTGATTTCTGCCGGTGTGAGTGCTCAGAGAGCCGGCATGTCCGCGCAAAACCCGCTTCAGGTGGTCAACATCCCCTGGAGGAACAACAACTTCAGCCTGATGAGCCGGGAGCCGCCGCTGTCCGACCAGGGGGAGACCATCATAGGTGTATACCTGCTCATACTCGGTCAGTGCGCTTTTACCACACTCTACCTCAGTTTTACCTCAGTTTTACCTCACTAAATCACGACCAGCAACTTTAAGAGACATATTAACGAACATTTTGCTCAGTAACGCAAGTTTGAATCATTCGCGAATAACGGTCATTTCTACTCGGGAGTTGTAACTCTTTATGGAAGGAATACTCCGAGATTTAATGTGTTTTTTTCTTAAAATAAGTGACTGAATGGTATGTCGTAATGTGTCTAAGTCTGATTTATGTCTGATTTTTGTATAACAATAAAGCAAGTTTAATACAACCGAAATTCGCGAATAACGGTCATTTCTAATCGAGTTTTGTAACCGTTTTCTAACTTGCATAACACCTTTTCAAAATTCCGACAACGTTAAAATAAGTTATAAATGAGCAATTCCATGCAAATGTCAACCTTGCCATGAAAAAATTTTTTTTTTCGCTAAAATAGTGAAACCGTTTCGGCATTTTTAGTGCAAGCAACTATTTTACAGTGCTTTAAAAATACTAAAAAATGTATAATGTTTTCAAACAATAATATTTGATTTACTAAATTCCTACAAGTGGCAATTTCACATCTGTCACATCCATAACACAGAAATGTCACATCCATAACGGAGCTTTTTCCTCATAAATGCAAAAAATGTCAAATAAAATAAAGTCAATCATTTTTGTTCTATAGAGAACCGACTCTTATCCTTTTGATTAGCATTATTTATTTGGGTTGTGCAGTTTAATTCACAGAATTTTTACAAAGTATATTGTATACTGTAAACTCGCTAACTTTTTTCGTCACGTCCATAACGCATGTTTGTTTTCCATATTTAATATATAAAAAATGTTTACAGATTGATATTTTTCTCGTCCCTTAACTCTGTGGTTAGTAGTTTGGAAAATATAAACAGATATTTCAATATAATGTTACCATACACTTTGTATGTGAATTTATGTTTTGAGATTTTACTGCAAATGTCACATCCATAACGCTGGAATTGCTCATGTTATACATAAGTTATTATATGCCTTAATGTGTCTTAGCTATTACGTCTGATTTATGTCTGATTTTATTTATCAGTAAAGTATTTCTAATTCAGTTTTGTAACTGTTTTCTAGTATAACTTACGGAAGAAAAAGCGCATTTTCAAAATTTCGACATACTTAATTTAAAACAATAAGTTGTGATATACAATGTGTCTGAGAACTTATGTCTAAGTGAAGTCTGATTTTGTATAACAGTAAAGCAAGTTTAAAACAACCGAAATTCGCGAATAATAGTCATTTCGAGTTTTGTAACTGTTTTCTAATATAACTTTCGCAAGAAATAGCACATTTTCAAAATTCCGACAAAATTAAACGCGCATTTTCTAAAACAATAAATATGATTGAAGTTATGATATACTTTAATGTGTCTGAGAACTTAGTATGTCTGATTTTTACGGAGACCCAGAAGGGACGTGATGGTGGAAAAAAAGTGGGAGTGGGAGAAAAAAAAAATGGGTGGTAGAAAAAAAACTGTGATAGGAAAATATATATTTGTAAAAGTTTTTGCGTTCCCTCGCAAAGATTGCGTTCCCTCGCAAAAATGTTTTTCCACAAACACTACTGTTCACTTCATACATGTCAACCCTCCCGTTTTTGCCTAGATTATCCCGTATTTTACAATTTTATCCTGCTATCATCATATCATTCAGTATTTTCCCATATTTCTCATGTAATTTTAATCTTGAATGCATGCTGAAATGATTATAGAAATGTCTGCATTCACTTTCTTTCCATTAAAGCTGTGCGTCGATCATCACCCTTCATATGCAACCTCTGAATCAGCGAATGCATGTATGAACCAATGGCTGGTATAAGCGCTGACTGATTTAAATGGTGTGTGCAGAAGCTGATCTGGGATCAGTTTATCATACGGAGCGCTTCTGTCAGTCAGCGCTTATACCAGTCATTGGCTCATATATGCATTCGCTGATACTGAATGATATGATGATAGCAGGATAGAATTGTAAAATACGGGATAATCCAGGCGAAAACGGGAGGGTTGACGTGTATGAAGTAAACAGTGTTTGTGGAAAACATTTTTGCGAGGGAACGCAAAAACTTTAAAAAATATATATTTTCCTATCACTGTTTTTTTTTCTCCCACCCATTTTTTTTTTCTCCCACTCAGTTTTTTTCCCCACCATCACGTCCCTTCCGGGTCTCCGTAGATATTGTATAACAGTTACAACTGAAATTCGCGAATAAGGGGCCTTTCATATCAAGTCTAATAACTCTTTTCTAATATACGCAAGAAATAGCACATTTTCAAAATTCCGACAAATTTAAGGTGTATTTTCTAAAACAATAAGTGTGATTGAATTTATGATATGCCTTAATGTGTCTGAGCACTTATGTCTGATTGATGTCCGATTTTGTATAACAGTAAAGCAAGTTTAAAACAACTGAAATTCGCAAGTAATAGTCATTTTGAGTTTTGTTACTGTTTTCCAATATAACTTCCGCAAGAAATAGCACATTTTCAAAATTCCGACAAATTTAATGTTTTTTCTAAAACAATAAGTGTGATTAAAGTTATGATATACTTTAATGTGTCTCAGAACTTATTATGTTTGATTGAAGTCTTATTTTGTATAATAGTAAAGCAAGTTTAAAACAACCGAATTTCGCAAATAACGGTAATTTCTAATCGAGTTTTGTAACTGTTTTCTAATATAGCTTCCGCAAGAAATAGCACATTTTCAAAATTCTGACAGATTTAATGTGTATTTTCTAAACCAATGTGTTATTGAAGTTATGATTAATGTGTCTGGGCACTTATATCTGATTTAAGTCTGATTTTGTAAAACAGTAAAGCACGTTTAAAACAACCAAAATTCGTGAATAACAAATTACATTTGAATAACATTTGTGTCCTTTCAAATTGAGTTGTAACTCTTTTCTAATATGTGCAAGAAATAGTGCATTTTCTAAAACAATGTGTGATTGAAATTATGCAGTAATATGTTTAAGAACTTATGTCTGATTTAATCATTTTACTTTTATTTTAAAAAAAGCAGTATGTAAAACAATAAAATTAACAATACAATTTGTATTAAAGCAAGTTTAAAAATAAACAATTATTCTAATTGAGTTTTGTAAACCCATTAGCACATTTTCTAAATTTCGACAAAATATATTTTCTAAAAAAAAAATGTTTGAATGAAGTTATGATGTGCTATTCTGTGTCTGAGAAATAAAATAATAATAATTTATTCGATTAACTTTTTAGGCTTTTAAAAAAAGCAGTTTGTATTACAATGAACAAATAAGGCCAATGGCAGAAATGGAGTAACTTGACAAAATGACAAATCCATTTGTAATTAAATAGTGCACATACAAATTATTAATCGATGAAATCTGTTGATGTTATTCTATCGGTGTAACTTGTCTTTGATTTTGCGATATTAGGCTAAATATTATTTTGAATTATGTTTGATATGTATATTTATGTGGTTTTAAGGACATTCAGATGTAAATTAGGTTAACAAATAAACAAATTACAGATATCATTATTGTCATTATGTTTTACGGTGGGTGTGTAATGCTACTATACAGACCATTTTAATGGTTATATATTATTTATAGCATATATAATCTTCACTTTCGCCAATTGGTGAAGTTTTTTCCTCGCCGCTGTCGCCACTGGCTTGCATGGTTCGGGATCTGTAGAGCTGCGCATCGATGGATTTGCTCTTCAGTGTTTGGACTCTCAGTAGTGATTATTAACCCACACTGAACTGAGCTAAACTGAACTGAACTTAATCTCTGAAAACTGAACTGACACTGTTTCAATTCACTATAATCTTCTATGTGAAGCTGCTTTGACAATCTACATTGTATAAGCGCTATACAAATAAAGATGAATTGAATATTTTGCATTATATAGACAGGCAATGAGTGTTTCTTGACTCGGTCCATCAGTATTTTTTTATATATGTAATTATGTATGTAGGCCTATATATTTGTGGTTATGTATATAGTTATAGTTATGAATAGTTATGGTTATTTGTTGTAGTTATGCGTAAAGTTATTGTTGTGTATATAGTTGTGGTAATGTATGTAGTTATGGTTTTATATATATATATATATATATATATATATATATATATATATATATATATATATATATATATATATATATTTGTGGTTATATATGTAGTTGTGGTTATATGTTATGGCTATGTATATAGTTATGGTAACGTGTATAGTTGTGGTTATGTATAGTTACATAGTGTTTATATAGTTGTGGTTGTGTATAGTTGTGGTTATCTTTGGTTGTGTATGTACATAGTTGTGATGTTCATACAAGTGGTATATAGTTGTTATGTGGTATATGTGTGGTTATGTATTTTGTAGTTGTGATGTATAGTTGTGGTTATGCATGGTTATGTGTATAGTTGTATGTAACTATATATATATATATATATATATATATATATATATATATATATATATATATATATATATATAGTTGTGGTTATAGTCATGGTTATACTGTATATAGTGGTTAGGCTTTTAGTTATTGTTATGTGCTGTGTATAGTTGTGGTTATGCTTATAGTTATATACTATATATAGTCATATAGAGGCTTATAGCTATGGTTTTGTACTGTACAGGCAGTGCAGAATTATTAGGCAAATGAGTATTTTGAGCACATCATCCTCTTTATGCATGTTGTCTTACTCCAAGCTGTATAGGCTGGAAAGCCTACTACCAATTAAGCATATTAGGTGATGTGCATCTCTGTAATGAGAAGGGGTGTGGTCTAATGACATCAACACCCTATATCAGGTGTGCATAATTATTAGGCAACTTCCTTTCCTTTGGCAAAATGGGTCAAAAGAAAGACTTGACAGGCTCCGAAAAGTCAAAAATAGTGAGATATCTTGCAGAGGGATGCAGCACTCTTAAAATTGCCAAGCTTCTGAAGCGTGATCATCCAACAATCAAGAGTTTCATTCAAAATAGTCAACAGGGTCGCAAGAAGAGTGTGGAAAAACCAAGGCGCAAAATAAACTGCCCATGAACTGAGAAAAGTCAAGCGTGCAGCTGCCAAGATGCCACTTGCCACCAGTTTTGCCATATTTCAGAGCTGCAACATCACTGGAGTGCCCAAAAGCACAAGGTGTGCAATACTCAGAGACATGGCCAAGGTAAGAAAGGCTGAAAAACCACCACCACTGAACAAGACACACAAGCTGAAACGTCAAGACTGGGCCAAGAAATATCTCAAGACTGATTTTTCTAAGGTTTTATGGACTGATGAAATGAGAGTGAGTCTTGATCGGCCCGTGGCTGGATCGGTAAAGGGCAGAGAGCTCCAGTCCGACTCAGACGCCAGCAAGGTGGAGGTGGAGTACTGGTTTGGGCTGGTATCATCAAAGATGAGCTTGTGGGGCCTTTTCGGGTTGAGGATGGAGTCAAGCTCAACTCCCAGTCCCACTGCCAGTTTCTGGAAGACACCTTCAAGCAGTGGTACAGGAAGAAGTCTGCATGCTTCAAGAAAACATGATTTTCATGCAGGACAATGCTCCATCACACGCGTCCAAGTACTCCACAGCGTGTCTGGCAAGAAAGCGTCTAAAAGAAGAAAAACTAATGACATGGCCTCCTTGTTCACCTGAACTGAACCCCATAGAGAACCTGTGGTCCATCAACAAATGTGACATTTACAAGGAGGGAAAACAGTCCACCTCTCTGAACAGTGTCTGGGAGGCTGTGGTTGCTGCTGCACGCAATGTTGATGGTGAACAGATCAAAACACTGACAGAATCCATGGATGGCAGGCTTTTGAGTGTCCTTGCAAAGAAAGGTGGCTATATTGGTCACTGATTTGTTTTTGTTTTGTTTTTGAATGTCAGAAATGTATATTTGTGAATGTTGAGATGTTATATTGGTTTCACTGGTGAAAATAAATCATTGAAATGGGTATACAGTATAGTGGTTAAGCTTATAGTTATATATAGTGGTTAGGCTTATAGTTATGGTCATATATAGTGGTTAGGCTTATAGTTATGGTCATATATAGTGGTTAGCCTTATAGTTATGGTTATATATAGGGATTAAGCTAATAGTTATGGTTATAAACTATATATAGTTGTAGTTTTATATAGTAGTTATGCTTATAGTTGTGGTGATTTAGAGTTGTGGTAGTGTATGGTTGTATTTGTATATGGTTGTAACTAAATATATTTGATATTTTTGTTTGGGTTTACAATACTTATATACTTATATACTCAGTAATGGGTGATATAGAGGTTAGTGTGTTGCTGTAGCGCAGTGGTGGATTAGTGCAGCTCAGAGGTCTGAATCTCCTGTTCCTGATGGAGGAGTAAATCCACCCGTCTGTCTGTCTGTCACTGCTCATTAGTGAGGGTTAATCAGGACTAGTTTATTTGTGGAGCTCAGACTCACATCCACATTCATTCAGTGAAGCACTGCACTGCGCTCACATATCACTCTACTGTTATACTCCTCTCACAGTATTTACATGTTCTTTATTTAGTTGATTTAATTAGTGTCATCCTCATTTGTAAGTCACTGTAAATAAACACATCTGCAAGTGATTAAATGCACTACAGCGATCATGTATGCATTTGTGCATTTAATAGACACAGTTATTCATTTAACACTTTACACTGAATATTTACAGATGAAAATATTAGATGTAGATTAGATGTAATAGTATGTAAATATATGTACATATATAAAATAAAAAATGGATTTTTAAAATCTGTTTAATTAAAACATATGCAGTATATTTTCATCAACTATATACCTACAATTTTTTTGATCAATTATAAATGAGTTTTTTGAAGATTATACATAAAGTAATATTGTAAATATTAATTAAAATTGTGTAATTAATTAATATATTCTATAATTAATAATCTAATTAGTTTAGATATTAATTCTAATGATATGACAAAATAATCTAGGTTGATATCACATTTGACAAAATTCATTTGCTTGAAATGACTTGTAAAATGTGAGCGCTTGCACAAACCTACCATTAAAAAAAAAAGTAAAAATTAATAGAAATGACGTAATTATGCACTAATAAATTACTTGAGTTACATTATGCAAGTTTAATTAAAATATTTAAAATTATACGCGTGTGTCACTTCAGTAATTATATTATCTGTGCATAAATGTAATAAAAATGATTGTTTTATACTATTAATGCATAAAGTGACCGCAATTACGAATTATTTCTCTAAAGATGACACATGATTAATGCTGTGTGTATGTGTGTGCACGTGTGTTTGCTTGTGTGGGTGTTTTTGTTTGATTGTGTGTTTGTGTGTGTCCTTGTTTGTGTGTGCACGTGTGGTGGTGCATTTATTTGTTTGCGTGTGTGCGCATGCGTTCGTGCATGCGTTTGCTTGTACATGTATGTGTGTATGCGCGTTTGTGCATGTGTTTGTGGGTGTCTGTGTTTGTTTGTGTGTGTGTGCATGTACGTGTTTTTGTGCGGGTATGTTGGTGCATGTGTTTGTGTGTCTGTGTGTGTGTGCGCATGTGTTTTTGTCTGGGTGTGCGGGTTTATTGGTGCATGTGTTTGTGCGCACGTGTCTGTTCATGTGTGTGCGCGTATGTGTTTGTGTGCATGCATGTATGTGTGTGTCTGTTTGCTCGTGTACATTTCTGCGTGTGTATGCTTGTGCACATTTGTGTTTTTTTCTGTGTATGTGTGACTGTGTTTGTTTGTTTGTGTTTGTGTGTATTTGTTTTTATTATGTGTGGATGTGGTTGTGTGTGTGTGTGTTATTAGGCTGGCTGTCGTGGTTCGGGAACAGTATCGTCATCTTCGTGCTCTTCAGGCAGCGCTCCACTCTTCAGCCCACTGATTACCTGACTCTGAATCTGGCCGTTTCTGACGCCAGCATCTCGGTGTTCGGCTACTCGCGCGGCATCTTGGAGATCTTTAACATCTTCAAGGACAGCGGCTACATCATCTCCTCCGTCTGGACCTGCCAGGTACTGCAGCGCTTCTCATCTACACTAGAGCTGTAATCGGGCCATAAAAATTAGGCCCGATAGGGCCCGAGCCCGACAGAATTCGTCCCGAGCTCGACAGGTACATTTTGATTGACAGCTTTATAAAGCCCAAACCCGTTTATAACCCGACATTATTCAAATGTGCACATGGCTACACACAACTCTTTTGCCTTTTTCAAGAATGAGTCATTTATATGTTTTAACATAATTTATTCGTAACAAATAGGCTATAGGCCACTTGGAAAAAAAAAAAGTCCTCTGTAACATCGTAACATCTCAGCACTCTTAATAGGCATAGGTACATAGACTAGCCTTTAAATTGGCCAACACACCAATGAAAAGAAGTCTTCCTTAACAAATAAAATTAAAATAAATTCTAAATTATGAGGGGTATTTGGCAAAAACTAAATTAAGGTAAAGGCTCTGCGGGATTTGTTTCGCCACTTCTCTCCACAATCTGGCCTTACGGTAACGGTGAAGCTGAATATTAAACGAATAGCCTGTATACTCTGTCAACATTATGATTTTATGATTTAATTAATATTTATTTATAATTTAAAAACCCTTTACTCACCAAGATTAGGCTGCGTGTTTTTGTGGAGGAACATTATTGGATCCACTGTAGATGGCTTTAGCGCAGTCCTGCGCTCAGGATGGTGCGTCCAGCAGCACCAAACACCCTTTCACTGCTGCTTCTATAGGCCGAGATACAGAGTTCTGATCTGGCTAATTTTGCAAGTTTTGGGTAGGATTGTTTGTTCATCTTCTACCAGCCAAGAGCATCTATTTAATTTTCCATGACAGCGGTTTCAGTGTAGCGAGTGACCTCGTCATCTTGCCTGTCAGCTTGCTGTACATACATTGCTGTTTAGCGCTCTACCGTAATACGCAGTGTATGAGTGACCGCCGAAATACCTTGGCGACTAGAATGACCGTTCCTTCTGAACTGGCGGCTGGCCTGACCACAGTCAAAACTCACTCTTTTTAACTTCTCCGTCATCATTTTTTTACCTTTGCAGGCATGGATTTTAATGTTGTAACAAACGATTTGATAACTTTCTCGCGCTAATCGAAATGCATCTCATGACTATTCATTTACTGCGCAAGCCTGAGCCCGGCCCGACCCGTCAAAAATGATGGAAATTAAACCCGTCGGGTTTGGGCAAAGATCTTCAGCTCTAATCTACACACCTTTACTGTCAGTCTTTTCCTCTAACTAACTTGAGTTATTTTAAGTAAGGATCAGCAGCAAATCTGCAATTTCACAAGTAGTTCGATGGAGACCCGGAAGGGACGTGGTGGTGGGGGAAAAATGGGGTTGAGAAAAAAAATACTGGGAGGGAGTAGGGTTGCACGGTTTACCAGTACTTTGGCAGCACCGCGATTTTATTGCTCCAAAATACTAGTGATGCCTCTGTAGTTTGTAAACGGTAGTATCGTCATTAACGGTTCTAATATAGTTAATGTTGCATGTGGAAAAGTCACCAAAATAATCAATAGAGCAGGGCTATTCAATTGGCAGCCCGTGGGCCGAACCCGGCCCCCGAGGCAATTTGTTCCGGTCCTCCAAATAGTGTGATCAAGACATTAAAAATAAATTTAGTTCAGTCGAAAAACGGCCGCTATAGTGATGAAGTGACTTACGTCTGTTCAATACAGTTTGAGCTGCAGTTGAAGGCTACGCAGAGAGTGAGTCACCTGACATTAAGTGAGTGGCGCGGGTAGCTGAAAACATTTAGATATGTTTGTAGAAAAGGACTTTTGTACAATGCACTGATATCGTTAATAGGGATGCAATGATTAGCCGATTTCACAAACAAACAAAGTTTAGCACATTGGATTAACTATAGCAGCAAGCCATTGACATATTGCGTCTTTTCCGCACGCAAATACATTATTTCCAATGGAGACGTGCGCATATTGGAAGCGGTGCACGCACGGCTCGCAAGCGGACTGACGCACTCGTGCCCTGCAGGCGCGGCACACAGTAGAATTGATCTCAGGGCAGGCTGTAGTGGTGATAGTTGTGCGTGGCTTTCAGTGCAATGTAAACAAAAGATATATTAGACAAATTATTAAAATGATTATGTATGAACGCAGATAATAACAGCAGTTCATTATATAGCTTAAATTAACATTAGACAAATACTATTTTTATTTATTCTTATTTTTATGTATTTATTCATTGTTCTGTCATTTATTTTTTATTGTAAAATTATCATCATGTTTAAATCGAAAACTTTTTCATTTATTTTTAGTCCAAAGAGAGAATTAAACTATTGTTTGTTTTTTATTAATATTTTGTGCTGTATTTGGTTACTGAGCAGCAATAAACAAGCAGTTATTTTCTAAACTAGTAGTGTTTAAATTTAATAAATGCATAATAATGGTGATAACTGTGAAACCATGATTATTCTTTAGACTATAATCGTTGCATCTCTAATTGTGACGCAGTTTAAAACATCACATATGAATGTGTCTGAATGTAGAAAAAGCCTACTTAAGCAATGCACTGATTTTGTGCCTCGAAATACAACATTTGGATATGCTTGTAAAAAAAGCCACATTGTACAATGCAGTGATGTTATGTAGTTTCAAAATACAATATATTAACGTTTTAATGTAGAAAAAGTAAATGTGGGTGTCTGTATGAGCACAAATGCAGCATATGAGCTCTTATATTGCTGTTGTGTCATCACTCATATAGCAAGTCATATCTCTCCGGCCCTTTGTTTGGGATGCTTTTCATGAACTGGCCCCCGTGACAAACTAATTGAATAGCCCTGCAATAGACCATCAATAGACCTTTTTTATCGTTTTTTTAATTTTAAGTCTACATTAAGGCTGCAAAACTCTGTAGAATCAGTCATGACAGATCATATGGTGTGGTCAATGATTTATTTATTTATTGCAATAACAGCAAAACAGTCACAGTACATATAAATAAAACAGAATGCCTGTACAAATAACAAATAATAGGTTTTCTATAATAAGGGAATTCTGAATTAAATGTAAGCATTATAAGTATTATAGTATTTCTGACAATTTGCTTTATTTTGTATATTTGAGTTATGAATTAATACAGTATCGTGATACTGCTTGGGATTGTGATACTTCAGCTTGTAAAGTATCATGGCCTAAATTTATGGTATCGTGACAACCCTAGGAAGGATTATTTTTGAAAGATTTTCCATTCCCTTGCAAAGTTTTGCATTCTCTCCCAAAACTGTTGTTCCACAGACACTTCCTGTTTACTTCATATCTCAAAATAAAGGTCATTTACATGTATGAGTATGAATGCAATTCATTTTATTAATGATGTGCGTAATTGATACGTCTTGCAGTGGTTAATAATAATAATAATAATTCCTCATATTTATATAGCGCTTTATATATAACATTATACCCTGGTTTCACAAACAAGGTTTAAGGCTAGTCATGGATTAAATTGCATGTTTGAGCTGTCTCAACTAAAAATAACTTGCAGTGAGATGTCTTAAAATATGTCAGTGCCATTTTTTTGTCTACAGGTGCACACCAGTGATGTATTTTTCTAAGGCTGTTTTTATAAATGTGGCTTAAATAGCGTAATTTAACTAAGGTCTAGTCCTGGCTTAAACTAAGCCCTGTTTGTGAAACTGGGCCTATATGTGCTACCCACTGCGCCAGCGTGATGCCCAAATTCGTTAAACATATAATTAAAAATAGAAGCAAACATGATCCCAGAGTATGCAATTATATTATATAAATATATAGCAATAAAATGAATAAACAGGAAAAATGAAAAAACATAAAAATATTATAAAATGTAGTTACAGTTTTGTAGTTTGTCATTTACTTGTTTGTATTTTAAATGCATTATCTTTCTATTCCTAAAGATGTTTTGTGACAACTCTTATTTTAATGAATATAATAATAAAATAATTTAATTAAATTTACTAAAACTAATTTGTTTAAATGTATCAGAATATATTGTCTATATTCTCTGATACATTTGTAAAAATATTTATTTATTTTTATTATTATTATTTTTTTAAAGTTCCCTGGTTCTGCAGGTTGCAATGTCCTGGATTTTGCTTGCCAATTGTAATGATTTGTTTTGGTTCAATTTGGAATCTTTACAACCAATCACAGAGCCCAGGGGGCCAGAGTGAGTGCTCCGACTTGGCCCCCCCTGGTCCAAAATATTTATTTTTAAAAGTGGGTGTACTCATTTATGCTCAGCACTGTGTGTAGAGTACAAAGATTATTCGGCCTTCTGTGCAATATTTATTCTTTTTAAAATATTTCTCAAGTCATAATTAATAAATTCAGGAATTTTTCACAGTATTTCCTCTAATATTTTTTCTTCTGGAGAAAGTCTTATTTGTTTTATTTCGGCTAGAATAAAAGCAGTTTTTAATTGTTTTGAAGCCATTTTAAGGTCAATATTATTAGCCCCCTTAAGCAATATTAGTCTCCAGAACAAACCACTGTTATTCAATGACTTGCCTAATTACCCTAACTTTACCCTAATTACCCTAGTGAAGCTTTTAAATGGCACTTTAAGCTGTATAGAAGTGTCTTGAAGAATATCTAGGCTAATATTATTTACTGTCATCATGGCAAAGAGAAAATAAATCAGTTATTAGAGATGAGTTATTAAAACTATTATGTTTAGAAATTGGGGGAAAATAAAAGTATTGGGTGGCTCAGTGGTTAGCACTGTGGCCTCAAAGCAAGAAGGTCGCTGGTTTGAGTCCCGGCTAGGTCAGTTGGTGTTTCTGTGTGGAGTTTGCATTTTCCCCCCGTGTTGGCGTGGGTTTCCTCCAGGTACTCCGGTTTCCCCCACAGTCCAAACACATGCACTATAGAGAGATGATTAACTGAATTGGCCGTAGTGTATGAGTGTGTGTGAGTGTGTATGGGTGTTTCCCAGTACTGGGTTGCAGCTGGAAGGCCATCTGCTGTGTAAAACATAAGCTGGAATAGTTGGTGGTTCATTCCGCTGTGGCGACCTCTGAATTAGAGACTAACCTGAAGGAAAATGTATGAATGAATATATAATAAAATATAACAGGAGCGCTAATAATTCTGACTTTAGTGGTGTGTGTGTATATATAATGTATAATATTAATAATAGTATAATAGCAAATGAAACATGTGCTTCAACCTGATGCTTGTATAAATCAAACAAAGCATGATCTATTAATCTAGTGCAGGATTAATTACTAAATGATAAATAATTGTATGAAAGCTTTTAGTTTGGAGGAGAAAAGCTTGTGATTCTCCTGACACAGAACTGTCCTCCGCCGGTGTATAAAGACTCTCAGTGTGTGTGTGTGTGTTAATGAAGCTGCGTAACAACACGGTGTTAAAATCACTGATAATGGCTGAGGTGTTGAGTGTGTGTGTGTGTGTGTGTTATTATCTGTGTGCAGCGTGAGTTTCACACACATGACGAACGACACACACGTGATTCATTCTCACGTTCACAGAGGACTCATTAACTCATTTATTTAATTATAGCTGATTATGTGGATAATAGCAGACATTCAGAGCTCAGAAATAATCATTAAACACACATCAGGCATCCGTATTAAATATATTATGATTTAAAAGGTTATCTTTATTTTATTTTTTGCTACTTTTGCAGTTTCATGATATTATAATTGTTGTTTACTGTTGAAATTTAGTTATAAATACACTTAAAGCTATAAATAACACACTTGTGTTTATTATAATTATTATTGTTTCAGTATGGTCAAATAAATAATATACATTATGTATATTAATAGAAATGTGCACAAAACTGTTGAGGAACAGCAGTGCCGGTTTAAAATAAGATGAAAAATCAAATTATCAATTTTATATTTGAAGCATAAAAATAAATATAAATAAATCACAATTTAAATGGACAAATAAATAGAGATAAATATATATTAAATGCCATTTAATGAAGCAAAACAAAATAATTAATTTCAATACATTTTTGAATAAATAAAAAGACAATTTTATATATTTTTAATGTTTTAAAATGTTTTCATGCTTTAATTAATTATGTATAATAATAAATAATTTTAAATGCATTTAATTGCACGTTTTGAGTAACTTATTATGCTTTTTCCCATTTGCCACTTGTTTTTCTTTGCCACATGTGTTTATCGAGTTAAAATAAATCGAGTATCTGTGTGTGTGTTGTTGTTTACATTAACTCTGTATGTGTGTTTTTTGTGTTGCTGCCTGCATTAAATGTATGTGTGTGTGTGTGTGTGTTACTGCCTACATTAAATGTGTTTTGGTGTATGTTGTTCTCTGCATTAACTGTGTGTGTGTGTGTGTGTGTGTGTTGCTGTCTGCATTAAATGTTTATGTATGTATGTGTGTGTTGTTACCTTAACTGTGTGTACACGTGTGTGTGTGTGTTGTTGTTGTCCTTTATTAATCATGTGTTTGTGTGCGTGTCAGGTGGACGGGTTCTTCACGCTGGTGTTTGGTCTGAGCAGCATCAACACACTGACGGTGATCAGCATCACGCGCTTCATCAAAGGCTGCCACCCTCATAAAGGTGTTCTCTCCTGTCCTGCAATGTGTGTGTCTGCGCACGTGTGTGTGTGTGTTTCTGACTCCTTTGTGTGTTTTCAGCTCACTGCATCACCAACTCCACCGTTGCGGTGTGTGTGGTCTTCATCTGGATCGGTGCGTTCTTCTGGTCGGCGGCGCCTGTTCTTGGATGGGGAAGCTACACTGGTCAGAAACACACATACACACACACACACATACACACAAACAATTTACATACTAGTTATAATACATGACAAAATCTGTAGTCAGTGATATAATCTGTTGGATTACACATTCATAGTAATGTAATCTGACTACTGATATTACATTTAGATTACTTTTGTGGTAACACAACCTGACTACTGTTGGGTTACATTTAGATTACTTTTGGGGTAATATAATCTTATTACTGTTGGATGACATTTAGATTACATTTACATTACTTTTGTTGTAACACAATCTGACCACTGTTGGATTACATTTAGATTACTTTTGTGGTAAAACAGTCTGACTACTGTTGGATTACATTTAGATTACTTTTGTGGTAACAGTATGACCACTGTTGAATTACATTTAAATTACTTTTGTGGTAACAGTCCGACAACTGTTGGATTACATTTAGATTACCTTTAGGGTAATATAATCTCACTACTTTTGGATGACATTTAGATTACTTTTATGGTAACACAATCTGACTACTGTTGGATTACATTTGGATTACTTTTGTGGTTTCAGTCTGACTACTGTTGGATTACATTTGGATTACTTTTGTGGTTTCAGTCTGACTACTGTTGGATTACATTTAGATTACCTTTAGGGTAATATAATCTCACTACTTTTGGATGACATTTAGATTACTTAAAGATTACATTTAGATTACTTTTTTGGTAACTTAATTGACTACTTTTGGATTACATTTACATTACTTTTATAGTAACATATTCTGACTACTATTGACTACTATCTTGAATGACTTAGATAAATTTATGGTAGCATAATTGACTACATTTAGATTACATTTAAATTATATTTATAGTAACATATTCTGACTACTTTTAGATTACATTTAGATTACTTTTATTAGCATAATTGACTACTGTTTGATTACATTTAAATTACTTTTATAGTAACATAATTGACTACTTTTGGATGACCTTTACATTAATTTTATGGTAATGTAATCCGACTACTTTTGGATGACATTTCAATGTCTTTTATAGTAATCTGACCACTTTTAGATTATATTTAGAATACTTTTATTAGTATAATTGACTACTGTTTGATTATATTTAGATTACTGTTATGGTAATGTGATCTGACAACTTTTGGATTACATTTAGACTACTTTTATAGTAACGTAATCTGACTACTTTTGAATGACATTTCATTTTTTTGTAATATAATCTGTTTACTTTTGGATTACATTTAGATTACTTTTGGATTACATTTAGATTACTTTATGATAATGTAATCTGACTACTTTTGAATTACATTTAGATTACTTTATTTTAATGTAATCTGACTACTTTTGGATTACATTTAGATTACTTTATTTTAATGTAATCTGACTACTTTTGGATTACATTTAGATTACTTTATTTTAATGTAATCTGACTACTTTTGGATTACATTTAGATTACTTTATTTTAATGTAATCTGACTACTTTTGGATTACATTTAGATTACTTTATGTTAATGTAATCTGACTACTTTTGGGTTACATTTAGATTACTTTATGTTAATGTAATCTGACTACTTTTGGATTACATTTAGATTACTTTATGTTAATGTAATCTGACTACTTTTGGATTACATTTAGATTACTTTATGTTAATGTAATCTGACTACTTTTGGATTACATTTAGATTACTTTATGATAATGTAATTTAGATTACTTTATGATAATGTAATCTGACTACTTTTGGATTACATTCAGATTACTTTATGATAATGTAATCTTGACTACTTTTGGATTACATTTAGATTACTTTATGTTAATGTAATCTGACTACTTTTGGATTACATTTAGATTACTTTATAATAATGTAATTTAGATTACTTTATGATAATGTAATCTGACTACTTTTGGATTACATTTAGATTACTTTATGTTAATGTAATCTGACTACTTTTGGATTACATTTAGATTACTTTGTTAATGTAATCTGACTACTTTTGGATGACATTTAGATTACTTTTGTGCCAACTTTTGTGTGTCAGACCGCGGTTACGGCACGTGTGAGATCGACTGGGTGAAGGCGAATTACTCCACCATCCACAAGTCCTACATCATCTCCATCTTCATCTTCTGCTTCCTGGTGCCGGTGCTGCTGATGCTCTTCTGTTATGTCTCCATCATCAACACGGTGAAGAGAGGAAACGCCATGAATGCGGACGGAGACCTGAGTGACCGTCAGAGGAAGATCGAGAGAGACGTCACCATTGTGAGAATACACTACACACACACACACACATTTACAGACATGATACAATATATATACATTTATATATGTGTGTGAGTGTTTGTTTCAGTTGTTGATCATGTCATTGATGGTGTATTAAACATAAGTGTGTGTGTGTGTGTGTGTGTGTGTGTGTGTGTGTCAGGTGTCGATCGTGATCTGCACCGCCTTCATCTTGGCCTGGTCCCCGTACGCTGTGGTCTCCATGTGGTCCGCCTGGGGTTTCCACGTCCCCAACCTGACCAGCATCTTCACGCGACTCTTCGCTAAGTCCGCTAGCTTCTACAACCCGCTCATCTACTTCGGTCTGAGCTCAAAGTTCCGCAAGGATGTGAGTGTGTTGCTGCCCTGCGGTGGCGATGGCCGAGACCCGGTGCGCCTGAAGCGCTTCAAGCGTCTGCGGGGCCGAGCGGAGCCGCCCGGGGCCCCGGCACACACACCGCACCCGCAGATCGCACTCAAAAACTACAACAACCACAGCAAACCACACGCTGGCCCCGCCCACTGCACTGGACACGCCCCCAGCCCAGACTCAGGAGTGGGCAGTCATCAAGAGACTCCACCCCCTCAGCCCCGCCCACAGCTGTTCTTCATTGATGTTCCAGAGCCGGAGGCGGAGTCAGAGTGTGTGCGGCTCTGAGATGATCTGTGCTGGGTTCCACACAGACGATCTGTGCTGGGCCAACATTAAAGTCACTTATTTGTTTCTACAAATATCAGTGGATTGAACATAAAACAGTTCAGTTATCCACCCAAAAACAACAATTGTTTCAGCTCATTTTAAATTTAACAGCAAATGTATTTTTTTGGGTGTTTAATGCGGTGTTCACACCAGATGTGGTACGCGCGGATAAATCACGCTATATTTTGAGTTTACTCGCTTCATTCGCACGTCAAATTCACTAAGCAATACACGTGGATTCGTGTCACGGGCGGGGCTTCTGTCTGACATGGATTTTATTGAGGGAATAACTGTGTTTATGTGCTATAGGAAGTCTGAAAAACAGCGTTGATTCATTTGGAGCCGTGTCTGAGTCCACTAGATCCATTCAGAGCAGCAGCAGATCTGCGAGTTCATCAACTCCTCCAGAAACTGTATCTGGATGATGGAGGCTTTCAGCAGTGCTTCTGACTGAGCTCAGCCCAGTTTGATTAACTGTTGTCTGGTGTTGGCAGGAGGATTTTCCCCCGGGACACCAACAACAGGCGCTGCGTCATAACCAATCAGGAGCTTGCTCTTGTAGGGGCGTGATTAACACGGCATGAATGTCCGCTGAAAGTTCAGATTTTCCAACTCGAGCGTTTCGCACAAATCTTGCCATTCTCGCCGCCTCATTCGTGCGTATCGCGCCGCAGGATGTCTATTCGTGTCTTGCATTGACTTGTAAAGTAACATGTAAATCACTCGCACTTGACGCTTCCTCCGCATCTGGTGTGAACGCAGCATAATAAAGACGCTCTGTGTTTCTCCTGCAGTTTTTTTTTCTGTTTCTTTCCCTTAATTACTTATCCAATCAAATGGTAAAGATTAGGTTGGAGATGTGTATACATATGCAGAAATATTTACTCTTTAAAATGTTCTGCCTTACATGGTCTTTTTCTTCATAAACCATTTTATTTGCTCTCTGCCCATTTTTATTTTAGGGTAAAATGTATATTTGTTTCTCCTAAAACACTCTCTCTTTTCACTTTTTATATTGTTTTTAATTTTGTCCATAAATTCTGTTAATTGTTGCCCTCTTCAAAAAACGTTCCCATTACAGCTGATTTCTGCTTCTGCGTGGAGTGATCGCTGTGACCCTCAGTGTAGTACTTCTGCTGCTGTCTGTGTTGCTATAACACTCCTGAAAGGCTAGCTGGCAGCAGGTGTTTATGTTCCTCTGTGTCGAGTTACTCAGCGGGTGTTTTCTTTTTTTCTGAACGCTACCTTAATGTACAAGTAGCTAAAATTTACAGGCGGGAACCGGCGGACGTGCAACCATAATCATGAGGTGAACACAAAACAATAGTCTCCATCTAGAGCTCCACGGGACTCCACACTTGTAAACACTCGCTCCAATGAGCTTACAGCTCTCAGCACCGTCACACTCGTCACCGATACCAAGCCGACCAATCACAAAGCTTATGCACCATGTCGTTGCGATGTGTAGTTACATTTTTTTGAGAGGTGCGGGTCAGCATTGGCCATGGCGAGAGCTGTTCGACCGCGCTTGATGCAAAAGTATAAATCAGCCTTTAGTCTTTTGGTATTTTAATATATTATATTTTGTTTTTGACTTTGTGATGTTTTTCGCTACCAAAACTTTTCATTTTCAAACATCTTTTACTTTCTTCATTCTTCAAAATTGTTTTCTTTGTAAATTTTTGTCTTCAAAAATCTTGTTTTTGTTTTAATTTTGCTCTTGGAGAATGATGATTTCTGTACATTGTCATAAAAAAAAATACTTTTCTGCCAATTTCTCTATAATATAAAAAAAACCTTTCATCTGTTTTAGTTTCTTACAAATTTTCTCTTTACTTTTTTATTTTGAGTTTGTTTTTCATGAAAACTTTCATTCTTTAAAACATTCTCTACATTTTTTCCTATTTAAAAATCCCACGTCTTCAGTCTGTCTTCAACACTGTCTTTCAGTACTTCTCTCTTCCCGTCATTTTAATTAGTCTTAATTAAATTTCTCTTTGTTTTCCCTTTAAAAACGGTT
The DNA here is from genome assembly GCA_903798195.1 of Danio kyathit. Lineage (NCBI taxonomy): Eukaryota > Metazoa > Chordata > Actinopteri > Cypriniformes > Danionidae > Danio > Danio kyathit. The sequence goes on along the minus strand of LR812529.1, from coordinate 54,756,116 downwards.
TCTCTTATTTTACTTTTTGTTTCTCAAAAATCTTTTTTCTTTTCAAAAATACTTTCCCCCCTTTATTTTCCTCAACAACAACAAATAAAACTCGATGTGTGTGTTCTGTTCCCTTGTGTGTGTGTGATCAAAGCTGCATTTGATCAGAAAAACTGTATATAATTTGTGAAATATATCAATGTAAAATAGCGTATGTCATTCTAATGTTGAGTAACGTGTCATTTATTCCTGTGATGTGGTTTCATTTTCAGCATCATCATACCCATCTATAGCTCTTATAAAAGCACTAAATTATTCGTAAAATGATAACGTAAATTGCAGTTTCATACTTTGTCTGGATTTTGTAGATTTGTTATGTGTTTCAGAAAAAATGTTAGTCTTTTGTTATTATGTAAAAACATTTATGCACAATTTCTCAAATAAAAATATTGTGATTTAGAGAATGAAATTTTATGTGTCAGAATAATATTTTCACAGAAAAAAATGCATTATTCCAGCAAATACTTAAATCTGAAGTTCAATTAAACAACAACAATGATACAAACATGTCTGAAAACATGGCTTTTTTTGTCATTTTGAGCACAAAAAAAAAAAAAAAGAGTTTTTACATCAAATTATTTTTTAAGTATACAAAGCCATAACTCTACGGTCATTTAGAGCATTTTTACATGAATCAGTACATCTGTACTTTAAAAACTTTGTACTTTAATTAGTTGTAGTAATATGAACGCTTTAGCGCCCTCGAGCGGCTGCACTGAGCTACTGCAACACAAACACTGCTACATACAGTACAGCATAAGTCATTAGTTTTTTAAAGATGGTCTGTTTATTTTTCCAATGAAGAGGTCCATATTAGCCATAAACCCCTTAAAAACACACAAGTAAATGTTAAATGATGGCTAAATGCTGAGTGCATATTTAGGGTTTTACTATTTTACTACACCACTTCTTAACACTACACTTCTGAGCTTACATCTTAAAAACTCTGACTTATTTTATACTGAAATTCTGAGTTTATATCTTACAATTCTGACTAAAAAAAGACGTATATCTTAAAATTTCAAGTTATTTTAAAATAAATTCTGAGTCTTACAAGTCTGACTTTTTTTTAAAATTAAAAAGTTGAAATTGTAAAGTATAGTATCAGAAGTTTAAACAATTCTGAGAAAAAAAAAAGAGCTGGAACTGAGGCAAAATTGAAATCACAGTTAAAAATTTTGTTGGAATTATGAGCCGTAAAATTAGAATTACTGTAAAAAACATAATAATTATGAGACGTAAACTCGGAATTACTGTAAAAAAAAGTCTTAATTATGAGACGTAAACTCAGAATTACTGTAAAAAAAGTCTGAATTATGAGACGTAAACTCAGAATTACTGTAAAAAAACATCTGAATTATGAGACGTAAACTCAGAATTACAGTAAAAAAAAAGTCTTAAATATGAGACGTTAACTCGGAATTACCGTAAAAATAAGTCTGAATTATGAGACATAAACTCGGAATTACAGTAAAAAAAGTCTGAATTATGAGACGTAAACTCGGAATTACCATAAAAAAGTCTGAATTATGAGACGTAAACTCAGAATTACTGTAAAAAAAGTCTGAATTATGAGACATAAACTCGGAATTACTGTAAAATAAGTCTGAATTATGAGACGTAAACTCAGAATTACAGTAAAATAAGTCTGAATTATGAGACGTAAACTCAGAATTACCGTAAAAATAAGTCTGAATTATGAGACGTAAACTCGGAATTACTGTAAAATAAGTCTGAATTATGAGACGTAAACTCAGAATTACCGTAAAAATAAGTCTGAATTATGAGACGTAAACTTAGAATTACTGTTTTAAAAAGTCTGAATTATGAGACGTAAACTCAGAATTAATGTAAAATAAGTCTGAATTATGAGACGTAAACTCAGAATTACTGTAAAAAAACATCTGAATTATGAGACGTAAACTCGGAATTACTGTAAAATAAGTCTGATGAGACGTAAACTCAGAATTACCATAAAAAAGTCTGAATTATGAGACGTAAACTCAGAATTACTGTAAAAAAAGTCTGAATTATGAGACGTAAACTCAGAATTACTGTAAAAAAAGTCTGAATTATGAGACGTAAACTCAGAATTACCGTAAAAATAAGTCTGAATTATGAGACGTAAACTCGGAATTACTGTAAAATAAGTCTGAACTATGAGACGTAAACTCAGAATTACTGTAAAATAAGTCTGAATTATGAGACGTAAACTTAGAATTACTGTTTTAAAAAGTCTGAATTATGAGACGTAAACTCGGAATTACCATAAAAAAAGTCTGAATTATGAGACGTAAACTCAGAATTACTGTAAAATAAGTCTGAATTATGAAACGTAAACTTAGAATTACAGTAAAATAAGTCTGAATTATGAGACGTAAACTCGGAATTACTGTAAAATAAGTCTGAATTATGAGACGTAAACTCAGAATTACCGTAAAAATAAGTCTGAATTATGAGACGTAAACTCAGAATTACAGTAAAATAAGTCTGAATTATGAGACGTAAACTCAGAATTACAGTAAAATAAGTCTGAATTATGAGACGTAAACTCAGAATTACCGTAAAAATAAGTCTGAATTATGAGACGTAAACTCGGAATTACTGTAAAATAAGTCTGAATTATGAGACGTAAACTCGGAATTACCGTAAAAAAGTCTGAATTATGAGACGTAAACTTAGAATTACTGTAAAATAAGTCTGAATTATGAGACGTAAACTCAGAATTACAGTAAAATAAGTCTGAATTATGAGACGTAAACTCAGAATTACCGTAAAAATAAGTCTGAATTATGAGACGTAAACTCGGAATTACAGTAAAAAAAAGTCTGAATTATGAGACGTAAACTCGGAATTACCGTAAAAATAAGTCTGAATTATGAGACGTAAACTCAGAATTACAGTTTTAAAAAGTCTGAATTATGAGACGTAAACTCGGAATTACTGTAAAATAAGTCTGAATTATGAGACGTAAACTCGGAATTACCATAAAAAAAGTCTGAATTATGAGACGTAAACTTAGAATTACTGTAAAATAAGTCTGAATTATGAGACGTAAACTCAGAATTACAGTAAAATAAGTCTGAATTATGAGACGTAAACTCAGAATTACCGTAAAAATAAGTCTGAATTATGAGAAGTAAACTCGGAATTACAGTAAAAAAAAGTCTTAATTATGAGACGTAAACTCGGAATTACAGTAAAATAAGTCTGAATTATGAGACGTAAACTTAGAATTACTGTAAAATAAGTCTGATGAGACGTAAACTCAGAATTACTGTAAAATAAGTCTGAATTATGAGACGTAAACTCAGAATTACAGTAAAATAAGTCTGAATTATGAGACGTAAACTCAGAATTACTGTAAAATAAGTCTGAATTATGAGACGTAAACTCAGAATTACTGTAAAATAAGTCTGAATTATGAGACGTAAACTCAGAATTACAGTAAAATAAGTCTGAATTATGAGACGTAAACTCAGAATTACTGTAAAATAAGTCTGAATTATGAGACGTAAACTCAGAATTACTGTAAAATAAGTCTGAATTATGAGACGTAAACTCAGAATTACAGTAAAATAAGTCTGAATTATGAGACGTAAACTCAGAATTACTGTAAAATAAGTCTGAATTATGAGACGTAAACTCAGAATTACAGTAAAATAAGTCTGAATTATGAGACGTAAACTCAGAATTACAGTAAAATAAGTCTGAATTATGAGACGTAAACTCAGAATTACAGTAAAATAAGTCTGAATTATGAGACGTAAACTCAGAATTACTGTAAAATAAGTCTGAATTATGAGACGTAAACTCAGAATTACAGTAAAATAAGTCTGAATTATGAGACGTAAACTCAGAATTACAGTAAAATAAGTCTGAATTATGAGACGTAAACTCAGAATTACAGTAAAATAAGTCTGAATTATGAGACGTAAACTCAGAATTACCGTAAAAATAAGTCTGAATTATGAGACGTAAACTCGGAATTACTGTAAAATAAGTCTGAATTATGAGACGTAAACTCGGAATTACCATAAAAAAAGTCTGAATTATGAGACGTAAACTTAGAATTACTGTTTTAAAAAGTCTGAATTATGAGACGTAAACTCAGAATTAATGTAAAATAAGTCTGAATTATGAGACGTAAACTCAGAATTACTGTAAAAAAACATCTGAATTATGAGACGTAAACTCAAAATTACAGTAAAAAAAAAGTCTTAAATATGAGACGTTAACTCGGAATTACCGTAAAAATAAGTCTGAATTATGAGACATAAACTCGGAATTACAGTAAAAAAAAGTCTGAATTATGAGACGTAAACTCGGAATTACCATAAAAAAGTCTGAATTATGAGACGTAAACTCAGAATTACCGTAAAAATAAGTCTGAATTATGAGACGTAAACTCGGAATTACTGTAAAATAAGTCTGAATTATGAGACGTAAACTCGGAATTACCATAAAAAAAGTCTGAATTATGAGACGTAAACTTAGAATTACTGTTTTAAAAAGTCTGAATTATGAGACGTAAACTCAGAATTACTGTAAAATAAGTCTGAATTATGAGACGTAAACTTAGAATTACAGTAAAATAAGTCTGAATTATGAGACGTAAACTCGGAATTACTGTAAAATAAGTCTGAATTATGAGAGGTAAACTCAGAATTACCGTAAAAATAAGTCTGAATTATGAGACGTAAACTCAGAATTACAGTAAAATAAGTCTGAATTATGAGACGTAAACTCAGAATTACAGTAAAATAAGTCTGAATTATGAGACGTAAACTCAGAATTACCGTAAAAATAAGTCTGAATTATGAGACGTAAACTCGGAATTACTGTAAAATAAGTCTGAATTATGAGACGTAAACTCGGAATTACCATAAAAAAAGTCTGAATTATGAGACGTAAACTTAGAATTACTGTTTTAAAAAGTCTGAATTATGAGACGTAAACTCAGAATTACTGTAAAATAAGTCTGAATTATGAGACGTAAACTTAGAATTACAGTAAAATAAGTCTGAATTATGAGACGTAAACTCGGAATTACTGTAAAATAAGTCTGAATTATGAGACGTAAACTCAGAATTACCGTAAAAATAAGTCTGAATTATGAGACGTAAACTCAGAATTACAGTAAAATAAGTCTGAATTATGAGACGTAAACTCAGAATTACCGTAAAAATAAGTCTGAATTATGAGACGTAAACTCGGAATTACTGTAAAATAAGTCTGAATTATGAGACGTAAACTCGGAATTACCATAAAAAAAGTCTGAATTATAAGACGTAAACTTAGAATTACTGTAAAATAAGTCTGAATTATGAGACGTAAACTCAGAATTACAGTAAAATAAGTCTGAATTATGAGACGTAAACTCAGAATTACCGTAAAAATAAGTCTGAATTATGAGACGTAAACTCGGAATTACAGTAAAAAAAAGTCTGAATTATGAGACGTAAACTCGGAATTACCGTAAAAATAAGTCTGAATTATGAGACGTAAACTCAGAATTACAGTTTTAAAAAGTCTGAATTATGAGACGTAAACTCGGAATTACTGTAAAATAAGTCTGAATTATGAGACGTAAACTCGGAATTACCATAAAAAAAGTCTGAATTATGAGACGTAAACTTAGAATTACTGTTTTAAAAAGTCTGAATTATGAGACGTAAACTCAGAATTAATGTAAAATAAGTCTGAATTATGAGACGTAAACTCAGAATTACCGTAAAAATAAGTCTGAATTATGAGACGTAAACTCGGAATTACAGTAAAAAAAAGTCTTAATTATGAGACGTAAACTCGGAATTACAGTAAAATAAGTCTGAATTATGAGACGTAAACTTAGAATTACTGTAAAATAAGTCTGAATGAGACGTAAACTCAGAATTACTGTAAAATAAGTCTGAATTATGAGACGTAAACTCAGAATTACAGTAAAATAAGTCTGAATTATGAGATGTAAACTCAGAATTACTGTAAAATAAGTCTGAATTATGAGAACGTAAACTCAGGAATTACCTAGTAAAAATAAGTCTGAATTATGAGACGTAAACTCAGAATTACAGTAAAATAAGTCTGAATTATGAGACGTAAACTCAGAATTACTGTAAAATAAGTCTGAATTATGAGACGTAAACTCAGAATTACAGTAAAATAAGTCTGAATTATGAGACGTAAACTCAGAATTACAGTTAAAATAAGTCCTGAATTATGAGACGGTAAACTCAGAATTACTGTAAAATAAGTCTGAATTATGAGACGTAAACTCAGAATTACTGTAAAATAAGTCTGAATTATGAGACGTAAACTCAGAATTACAGTAAAATAAGTCTGAATTATGAGACGTAACACTCAGAATTACATGTAAAATAAGTCTGAATTATGAGACGTAAACTCAGAATTACTGTTAAAATAAGTCCTGAATTATGAGACGTAAACTCAGAATTACAGTAAAATAAGTCTGAATTATGAGACGTAAACTCGAATTACTGTAAAATAAGTCTGAATTATGAGACGTAAACTCAGAATTACCGTAAAAATAAGTCTGAATTATGAGACGTAAACTCAGAATTACAGTAAAATAAGTCTGAATTATGAGACGTAAACTCAGAATTACAGTAAAATAAGTCTGAATTATGAGACGTAAACTCAGAATTACCGTAAAAATAAGTCTGAATTATGAGACGTAAACTCGGAATTACTGTAAAATAAGTCTGAATTATGAGACGTAAACTCGGAATTACCATAAAAAAAGTCTGAATTATGAGACGTAAACTCAGAATTACAGTAAAATAAGTCTGAATTATGAGACGTAAACTCAGAATTACAGTAAAATAAATCTGAATTATGAGACGTAAACTCAGAATTACTGTAAAATAAGTCTGAATTATGAGACCTAAAAAGTCTGAATTTTGAAACGTATCCCATCCCTACACAAATATATAAAACACTTAATTTTCAACAGATTTTGCAGAAAAACCACATCACACACGTGTGAAATACAACATATTCTTTTATTATTGTATTATATTGATAAATGTCCATCTGAGGAAAAAGAGAGAGAAAAGAGAATACAACAAGAAATCAAGAATAAACTGTAATATCAATAATAAAATATGTACAGGAGGAGTATAGCATTTATTATTAACACAATCTGTCCAGACACAATCTTTCTATACAAGCAGAGGGGTCAAAGGTCAGTGCCTGCTCATGACATCATCACCCGACCGTCCAACCACATCGCACCGCCTTCCTCCGCTGTTTTCCATACAAATGGATCCGTAACCAATCATCTGGAGTCTCCATCTCTGACCAGCAGGTGGCGCCAACTAAGCTATTATCATTATTATCCGCTTCGTCCGCAGTGGATTGGCAGGTTAATATACAGCGTATTTTCTGCTTCATAAATACATCCGCGATCAATACTTTAAAACTATACATATCCAGATTCTCTCTTATATCTAAAATTAATACGCACCAAAATGAACAAAATCAGAAAATATCTTTACTAGTACGAAAACACACGCGCACGCACATACACACACACACACACACACTCACGCTTCCCGAACACATCCCGGAGCTCACGGTTAAAGGAGTAGAATATTATAAATATGAAAAATGAAGGATTTACATTACCCTCGTGTCGACTTGGAAAAAATCCAGTTGGTATATTAAGAATAAACATGTAAGGAATGCAGAATTTTCTTGGAATTAAGACTTTGTAGCTTCGCAATTTAAAAAAAGCAAACTTGCAAAAGTGAGAAACTGAAATAGTCACAATATTTGATGATGATTTTGATTTTTCATTGCAATTTTAACTCACAAACTCACAATTGCAATTGAGAATTAAGTCAAAACAGCAAAATAAAAACCAAAAGCTCAAAAAAATTGCAGTTTTATGAATTTCTCAAAATCTCAAAACACTTTGCAGAAAAATAAACGTCATGACAACCTTATTTTATCATGTGATATAAATGCAATCTATATTTGACTTGGAATTAAGACTTAAGACTGTAGCTTCGCGATTTAAAAAGTCAACTTGCAATAGTCTGAAACTGAAATAAAGTTGTAATTCTTTACAACATTTCAGAATTGCACCTTTGTATCTTTGTATTGCAATATTGAGAAAGAAATAATAGCAAGATGTAATAAAACTGAAATGCAAGAAAAATTATAAACATGCACTTTTTCATGCAAACCAGGAGTTATTATAACTCAAAACTGCATGATTAAAAACTCAGAAAAAAGAAGTTAGATTTTTGAGATATAAACGTCTGATGTTTCCTCAAAATTATAATCTTTTTCTAACAAAAATTGTGACTTTTTTTCCCTCAGATTGCAACTGTATAATTGATCAATTTGGTATAAAAATTTGCAAATGTAAGAAACGATGTGCAAACCAAAAACCCCTAAACTAGATTTTTTCATTGCAATTCTGAATTTAAGTTTTAAAATTCCCTCAAATTTGAGATTGTTTATTTTTCAAAATTGCGACTTTATAACTTGTGATTCTCAATTATAATTCTGAGGAATAAAACTCACAATAGGGAGAAATGAAGTTGCAAAAAAATAAATTTTCCCCTTTTTGCGTTTTTATCTCACAATTGTGCTTTTATTCTCAGAAATGTGAAATAATTTTAATTCCGAGAAAAAACCCACAACCATAACAAATAAACTCAGAGGCCTTTTATCTTGCAATTCCGAGTTGATTTCTCATGATTTCTTCCTGCAATTTTAACTTACAAACTCACAATTGCAATTAAGAAATAAGTGAAATAGCAAAATATAAACTTGCAATAGTGTGAAATTGAATGTTGCAATTTTTAAAGAAAAGAAATATATTTTTATAACTTGTTTTAATTTCAGAATTGCGACTTTGTATCTTTGCATTGCGATTTTGAGGAAAAACAGAAGAGCAAGAAAAACTATAAGCATGCAACTTCCCAGAAACAGGAGTAATTTTAACTCAAAATTGCATGATAAAAACTCAGATTTGTCTCGAAATTCTACAAGAAAATAAAAGTTAGATTTTTGACTTCTGATGTTTTCTCAAAATTCTGATCTTTTTCTCTCAAAAATACGACTTTTCTCAGATTGCAACTATACAATAAAAAATTGACAAATAAATTAGCAGATGTAAGAAATGAAAAGATTTGCAACCTAAAACCCCCAAAATCAGACTTTTTCTTTTAATTACAATTGTGAATTTGTATCTTAAAATTCCCTCAAAATTGAGATTTTTTATTTTCCAAAATTGCGACTTTATAACTTTTGATTCTCAAGTATAATTCTGAGAAAATAAAACTCTCGAACTGCAAGATCTGAACTCACAATATGGAGAAATGAAGGTGCAAAAAAAATAAATTCTACCCTTTTTGCCTTTATATCTCACAATTTGTAATTTGAGAGAAAAAGCCCACAACCACAATATATAACCTCAGAGGGCTTTTATTTTGTAATTCTGAGTTGTTCTCTCATGATTTCTTCTTGCAATTTTAACTTACAAATTTGCAATTAAGAAAAAGTTAAAGCTCACAAACTGCAAAAAATAAACAGTTTTTTCCTCTCAAAAGTTTGATGTTTTCCCCTCACACTGCAAAAAAAACAAAACAAAATACTTGCAATAGTGAAAAACTGAAATAAAGTTATAATTCTTAAAAGAATACTTTATAACTTTTTTTATTTCAGAATTGCGACTTTGTATCTTTGCATTGCAATTTGAGAGAGAATTTTTTTTTTGCAAGATGTTATAAACAGAAGTGCAAGAAAACAAATTCCATGATAAAAACTCGCAATTCTAGGAAAAAATAAGTAAAATTTTTGAGATAGAAACTTCTGATGTTTTCTCAAAATTAAGTCATCTTTTTCTCTCAAAATTGTGACTTTTTTTGAAACTATAGATTGAAACTATATAATAAAAAAATTCAAAAATATTAGCAAATGTAAGAAATGAGACGATTTGCAACTTAAAATCCCAAAATTCCCAAAATTTTCCATTGCAATTGTGAATTTGCATCTTAAAATTCCCTTAAAATTTAGATTTTTCATTTTTCAAAATATTTAGAAATTATGATTCTCAATTGTAATTCAAGGAAAAAAAACTTGAAATGCAAAATCTGAATTCACAACAGTGAGAAATAAAGTTGCAAAAACTTTGAGACCTTTGAGTTTATATCTCTCAATTTTTTTCGTTTTTTTCTCATAAATGTGAGCAATTTTGAATTCTGAGAAAAAACCCAACCATAAGATATAAACTCAGAGGGCTTTTATTTTGCAATTCTGAGTTAATCTCACATGATTTCAAAATCACAATTGCAACAGAGTAAAAAAACTTCAAATATAAACTAAAAGCTCACAAACTCTCAGCAAAAAAAGAGATTTTTCCTCAAAATTCAGGTTTTTTTTCTCGCACTTTGCAAGAAAATAAATGTCAGAATTATATGATGAGAAGTCATAAAAACCGTATTTTATCATGAGATATAAATTTAACTTATATTTTACTTAGAATTAAGACATTAAGCATTCACAATTTAAAAAGTAAACTTGCAATAAAGATAAACAAAAAAAAACTTCATAACTTGTATTTTAATTATTTTATATAATTATTTGTATTTCTTTGTATCTTTGCATTGCAATTTTGATGAAAATAAATAGCAAGATATAATAGACACAAGTGCAAGAAAACTAATAAACACGCAAGTTCTCAGAAACAGGAGTAATCATAAGTTAAAATTGCAAGATAAAACTCAGAAACGTCTCGCGATTCTGCGAAATTTATAAGTTAAGATATAAACTTCAGATGTTTTCTCAAAATTATAATCTTTTTCTCTCAAAAATGTGACTTTTTCCTCAGATTGCAATTGTATAATTAAAAAATTAGATATAAACAAAATTGCAAATATAAGAAATGAGAAGATTTGCATCCTTAAACCCCAAATTTTTTTCACTGCAATTCTTAATTTGTGTTTTCCTCTAAATTTAGATGTTTTAAAGCTCACAATTTGCAGTTCTAAGAAAAAAAATACAAATCTCAAAATTCAGATTATTTCCTCTCACACTTTGCAAGAAATTAAATGTCAGAATTATCCGATAGGAAGTCATAACCTCCATATTTTATCATGTGATATGAATGCAATCTATATTCCAGAAAACACATGAGGGCGAGTAAATGCTAGCAGATTTCACCATGCTAAACTAGTCCTTTAACAGCATTTGGTAAAACAGCAAACGTCCTCTTTCCACTGGGAAACGCACAAACACTGCGCTCCTGTAGTGCTCATGGCATCAGTTAAAGGCAAACCATTCCCAATAAAAGCAGAAAATCTCTATGCTAGCAGTTCAAAACACGCACACACACACACACACACACACACATACACGCCTAGAGAGTTCAAGTAATCACAGACCAGTTAAAAAATAAAATTAAAATAATCCTGGAGCTGCCCACCAGCCACACCGCCTTAAAAAACACACACCTTCACATATAAAACGTAAAAGCGAAGGTGAGTTATACGTCTTATTTAACCGCTCCTGACGCTCACGTTTGGCATAACAGGAAAAACAAGGCCAAAAATAAATAAACATCAACAGATTTCCCACAAATATAGAGATCCGGATCATTGTACGTCAAAACAACGCAAGATTTTTCGGCATAAATTGCGTCAAATATTCTGACCATATTTACTCCATTTTAATTGGTTGATTAATGAGATGATTTTCAATATAAAATACACACAAAAATGGCGTCAGATCGAGTTTAAATATCGAATTTAAATGTTTATATGCAAAAATTATTTAAATATTATTAATAATGTAATAGCGTCAAATAAATAGTGATCGAGGGATGTATGTCCTGATGTTTTTGAGGTTTTAAAGCCGATGATTTCTTAAATCACCAAATTATTTTATGTCTTACGGTTATATTAATTATTTAGATTGACAATTAGATAGACAATATTATTTTTGTTAATAATCTCAACGCAAATCGTAATGCAACCTGTTTTTTTTTTTGGGGTCGGCTGCAAACCCTTCTGCAGGTTTATATATAAAAATGACATGAATATTGTTTAATGTATAGCTTTGTAAAATTTCGATCTAGAGACGTACGTCCTGATGTTGAATAAGATTGGAAAATAAATAAAAATAAATAAATAAAATTTACGTCACAAAATTTAAGCCAGTTTTTCTTTAGCATTGTAATATTATGTTCGTTAATAATCTCACAATGCAAAAACTATTCAATATTCGGTGAAACAAGTCAAATTTAATCACGATGCTAAAACACGTAGAAATTTAGTAGCTATACCCAAAAATTCCAACATCAAAGTAAGTTACGTTTTTTCATATATTATGTACAAATTAAATAAATCAGTCGCCTTCGATTTTAGTCCTTTAATTCAAAGCATCTCCAAGATTGTTCACATTGAAGACTGAATTTTACTGCACTGACTGCAAAAATTACGAAAATATTATTATTAATGTATAGATTTAAAAAAAAATGTATATCTAGAGACCCACGTTTGGAGCTTTGAAGTGTCGAGATGGTTTTTCAACACAAAATTGAACAAACCCATATTTTACGTCTCAAAATTAAAGCCTGTTTTGTTTAGCATTGCAACAATATGTTTGTTAATAATCTCACAATGCGAAAAATGATTAATTCTGTTGTGAAACCAGGCAAACATGATCCTCATGCTCAAACGTGTGCATTTATGATCATAAACACGCAGAAATTGAGTAGGTTTACCCCAATTTAAGTAAGTCACTTTTGCTTTTTTCCCGATCGCAAACTCTATCGCAGGCTTATATTTAAAAATGACGTAAATATTATTTACGTATAGCTTTAAAAAATGTCAATCATATTACATACGTCTTGATGCTGAGGAGCTTTGAGGTGTCAATAGTCCATGGTTTATCATCACAAAATTGAACAAAATAATATTTTACGTCACAAAATTGCAATATAATTTTGCAAAAACGACCCATTCTGCAGTGAAACGAGTCAAATCTGATCTCAATGCTCGATCACGTCTGCATCTATAATTACAAACATGTAGAAATTTAGTAGCTATACCCAAAAAATTCAAACATCAAAGTGAGTCACGTTTGTTTTTGTAATATTATGTACAAATTAAATAAATCTGTCGCCTTTCGATTTTAGTCCTTTAATTCAAAACATCTCTAAGATTGTTCACTAAAATAACGGAAATATTATTATTAATGTTTAGCTTTTTAAAAATGTAAATCTAGAGACATACGTTGTGATGTTGAACAACTTTGGAATGTTGAGATGCTTTTTCAACACAAAATTGAGCAAAATCTTATTTTACATGACAAAATTGAAGCCTGTTTTGTCTAGCATTGCAATATTGTTTTCGTTAATAATCTCACCATTCGAATGAAATGATTAATTCTGTGGTGAAACCAGCCAAATATGATCCTCATGCTCAAACATGTGCATTCATAATAACAAACATGTCGAAATTTAGTAGTTTTACCCCAAAATTGAAACGTTAAAGTGAGTCACGTTTGTTTTTGTAATATTATGTACAAATTGAATAAATCTGTGGCCTTTCGATTTTAGTCCTTTAATTCAAAACAACTCCACTAAAATAACGGAAATATTATTATTAATGTTTAGCTTTTAAGAAAAAAATTAAAACAAAAAATGTACGTCTTGATGCTGAACAGCTTTGGAGTGTTGAGATGGTTTTTCGACACAAAATTAAACAAACCCATATTTTATGTCGCAAAATTAAAGCCTGTTTTGTTTAGCATTGCAACAATATTTTCGTTAATAATCTCGCAATGCGAAAAATGATTAATTCTGTTGCGAAACCAGGCAAACATGATCCTCATGCTCAAACATGTGCATTTATGATCAATATTATTATTATTATTATTAATGTATAGCTTTAAAAATGTCAATCATGAGACGTACGTTTTGATGCTAAACAGTTTTAGAGTGTCGAGATTTGATGTTTTTTCATCACAAAATTGAACAAAATCATAATTTACGTCACAAAATTGCAATACAATTCTCGTTAATAATCTCACAATGCAAAAACGACCCATTCTGCAGTGAAACGAGTCAAATATGACCTCGATGCTCGATCACGTCTGCATCTATAATCACTAACATGTAGAAATTTAGTAGCTATGTCCAAAAAATTCAAACATCAAAGTGAGTCACGTTTGCTTTTGTAATATTATGTACAAATTGAATAAATCTGTCGCCTTTCGATTTTAGTCCTTTAATTCAAAACATCTCCAAGATTGTTCACTAAAATAACGGAAATATTATTAATAATGTTTAGCTTTTAAGAAAAAATTTAGCTTAGGAACAGCTTAGGAGTGTGAGATGGTTTTTCAACGAAAAATTGAACAAACCCATATTTTATGTCGCAAAATTAAAGCCTGTTTTGTTTAGCATTGCAACAATATTTTCGTTAATAATCTCGCAATGCGAAAAATGATTAATTCTGTTGTGAAACCAGGCAAACATGATCCTCATGCTCAAACGTGTGCATTTATGATCACAAACATGTCGAAATTTACTAGTTTATTTAAAATTTCAAACATTAAATTGAGTCACGTTTTTGTTTTTTTTCGATTGCAAACTCTATTTCAGATTTATATTTAAAAACTATGTTAATATTATTATTAACGTATAGCTTTAAAAATGTCAATCATGAGACGTACGTCTTGATGCTGAACTGTTTTGGAGTGTCGAGATTTTAAGTTTTTTCATCATAAAATTGAACAAAATCATAATTTACGTCACAAAATTGCAATATAATTCTCGTTAATAATCTCACAATGCAAAAACGACCCATTCTGCAGTGAAACGAGTCAAATCTGACCTTGATGCTCGATCACGTCTGCATCTATAATCACAAACATGTAGAAATTTAGTAGCTATACCCAAAAAAGTCAAACATCAAAGTGAGTCACGTTTGCTTTTGTAATATTATGTACAAATTGAATAAATCTGTCGCCTTTCGATTTTAGTCCTTTAATTCAAAACATCTCCAAGATTGTTCGGATAAATCCCGCATGACTGAGAATCATCTTGACTTTCAGAGCAAATAAATGGACGTGGAGTTGAGTGAGTTTAAAACAATTCCTCTCCGGAGCGCAAACGTTTGTGTGAAGCAAAAGGCACGTCGTTTTTAAAAGGAGAAACAAAATAAAGGTAAGACGGGGAAATCAGCTGGCGCTCACGTCAGGAAGGACAGGAAAAATCCACTGAAACCCAGAAAAAGTAAGACTAGAGGGATGTTCTTGTGGATCAGGAGCTCCTGGTTTTGTTGCTCCAGGCCGGCCCGGATCATCAGGACGAGGTGTGTTTTATTTATTCTCTGTGTTTTTCGCGAAGGTCATACGAAGACTTTGGCGAGAGCGTCGGCTCCTGCGCTGCCGATGTAGCACTTGCTGGGATGAAACGCAACGTCGTTTATGGACTCGTCGAATTTCTTCCTGTGTGCCGTGAACTCTTGGATGCACGTCTTGCTCTCCATGTTCCACAGACGCACCGAGCAGTCGTGACCTGTGCATTTCAGAAGTGAGTTATTAAAAAACACTAATATACAGTTGAAGTCAGAATTATTAGCCCCCCTGAATTATTAGCACCCCTGTTAATTTTTTTCCACAATTTCTGTTTAACAGAGAGCAGATTTTCTTCAACACATTTCTAATCATAATAGTTTTAATAACTCATCTCTAACAACTGATTTATTTTATCTTTGTCATGATGACAGTAAATAATATTAGACTAGATATTCTTCAAGACACTTCTATACAGCTTAAAGTGACATTTAAAGGCTTAACTAGGTTAATTAGGTTAACTAGGCAGGTTAGGGGAATTAGGCAAGTTATTGTATAATGATGGTTTGTTCTGTAGACTATCAGAAAAAAAAAGAGCTTAAATGGGCTAATAATATTGACCTTAAAATGGCTTTTAAAAATTAAAAACTGCTTTTATTGTAGCCGAAATAAAACAAATAAGACTTTATTCATAAGAAAAAATATTATCAGACATACTGTGAAAATGTCATAAATCTGTTAAACATCATTTGGGAAATAATTAAAAAAGAATGAAAAATTCAAAAGGGGCGAATAATTCTGACTTCAGCTGTAGATATATAAATATATATATATATATATATATATATATATATATATATATATATATATATATATATATATATATATATATATATATATATATATAAATATATATATATATATATATATACACTCAATTATGTACCATAATAAAATAAAATGTTTTGCATAATGCCTTATAATAAAATGACAATGTATTAAATTAAGTAATGTAATATATAACATAATGTCATAATATATAACATGTAATATATCACATAATGTAATATAACAAAATAATATAACATTCAATTATGTAACATAAAATAATATAATGTAACAGAATTTAATATAATAAAACAACATAATATATTATTTATTAATTTATTTATGTAACAATATAATGTCATATATCACATATATTATACAATATAATGTAACAATGTAATATAAATGATAAAATATTAGGATATGATAATGACAATGTCATAAAATGTAACATAATATAATACGTAACTAATTACACCCAACACTGAAGATGATCTATAATAATGACATGTTTTTGACATTTCCTTATTTATTTCTTACGTTCTCCAATCATGTTATTTTGTGTTAATTTAAAGCTAATTTAATCATTTAATCATGTAATTTTTGATAAAAACACATTATTAAACAATAGTTTTAATAACTCATTTCTAATGTCTTTGGCATGAAGACATAATATACACATAAGATTTTACTAGTTATTTTGCAAGACACTAGTATTCAGCTCAAAGTGGCGTTTAAAGTTTGACAGGAGAATGAATGATCTTGTCTTCAGCTGCTTGTATTTTAGGCCCTGTTTACACTAATACGTTTTAGTTTTAAAATGCATAAGTTTTGCTACAGTTACGCCATTCGTCCACACTACGCCGGAGTTTTCGAGCACTGAAAATGGAGCATTTTGGAAACTCTGGAGAGGCCGTTTTTATTCTAATATGCTGCTGCTCCGTCTCAGTGTGGATGGGGGAAAATGGAGACATCTGAAAACGGAGGGATGACTGTAGACATCCGCCTCTCTGATTGGGGCTTTTCCCTCAATATTAAGTAGCCTACACAGCCTATTAAGTAGTCCTGCATCCTCTCCTTGTAAGTTCAGACTTCACAAGTTTGATATGGAAAACAAACTCCTGAGGACACGTCGGGTAAATCTTCAAAGGGAACAGTGCACTCTATAAGCTCATTCACAACACCCTGTTTCAATTTCTTAACAATAAAATGAACACATGATATAAGGAACTGCCTATTTACATTTTGATATTAACATAACAGACACCAGAAATGTTGAGGCGTCGTGTAGCTACATATTTATATGTGTGCCCGTAGTTGAAGAGTTGCCCTTATATGAGCGTCATCTTCACTGTATGCATATTTATCACAAAACGGAGCCTATAACTTCACTGCCTCCTTTCATTTTCATTGAAAATATGAAACATGCTCTCTCTTTTGCTGAATATCAGTTTAATAATCAATAATGGCTATTATAAAAGTATAACGTACAATAAGTTTATACAATATAGGACATAAAGGCAAGCAACCAATCAAATGTGCAGAATCAGCATACCGGTCACATTAAATAATATATTAACCTAACTTATCTTTGCACTCACAAAACACAATACCTGAGAACAAGTCATAGATTCAAAAGACCAAAGACGGGGAATATGTAGTCAGATATAGACGACAAGAGGAATGAAATATCACGTTTAACAAATATAGTGAGATTAGATCCAGCGGGAGATCCTTGATGAAAAGTCCGACGTGCACAGCTCTCCTATGGGTAGATGTGCTCAAAGCACACTGCAGTGCAGGCCAGAGTGTGTGTGTGTGTGTGTGTGTGTGTGGTCATGTGATGTGTGTTTTCAGCGTTATAGTGTGGACGAAGAGCTGCTCAGAAACGCTAGATGAGATGCCAGTGTGGACGGAGATCGTTTTCATTCTAAAACGCCGTTTAAAACTAAAACATATTAGTGTAAACGAGGCCTTAGTTTTTTCTTGTATATTGTTTTTTAAGCACTGTGGGTTTGCAGATACAGAAATACTGCAGCACTTACTGCCAGACATCAGGTAGAGTCCGTTTGGGTCCACCGCTAGACTCGTCACAGCATCCAGATGAGCAACCATTGAGTGAATCAGCTTTCCTAAGAACACACACACACACACACACACACACACACACACACACACACACACACACACACACACACACACACACACACACACACACACACACACACAGGAATCAACACAATATACATAATATTTATATGTAGAGCTGAAGTCAGAATAATTCACCCTCAGTATCCGTATTAATTTTCCCCAATTTCTGTTTAACAGAGAGCAGATTTCATCAACACATTTCTAATCATAATAGTTTAATAACTCATTTCTAATAACTGATTTAATTTCTCTTTGCCATGATGACAGCACATTATATTTGACTAGATATTCTTCAAGACACTAGTGTTCAGCTTAAAGTGACATTTAAAGGCTTCACTAGGGTAATTAGGGTAAAGTTAGGGTAATTAGGCAAGTCATTGTATAACAGTGGTTTGTTCTGGAGACAATCCAAAACTAATATTGCTGAAGGGGCTAATAATATTGAGCTTAAAATGGGTTTAAAATAATTAAAAGCTTTTACTCTAGCCGAAATAAAACAAATAAGACTTTCTCCAGAAGAAAAGATATTAGAGGAAATACTGTGAGAAACTCCTGAATCTGTTCAACATCATTTGGGAAATATTTGAAAAACACAATTTCACAACCTTTTTCTTTTTCCATAAATCACTTTAACTGCATAAATTAATTTATTTTTTTTTCATTCATTCATTTTCCTTCGGCTTAGTTCCTTTATTCATCAGGGGTCGCCACAGCAGAATGAACCGCAAACTATTCCAGCATATGTTTTACACAGCGGATGCCCTTCCAGCTGCAACCCAGCACTGGGAAACACCCATACACACTCATTCACACACACTCATACATTACGGCCAATTTAGTTCATCAATTCCCCTATAGCGCATGTGTTTGGACTGTGGGGGAAACCGGAGCACCCGGAGGAAACCCACGCCAACACGGGGAGAACATGCAAACTCCACACAGAAACACACACTGACCCAGCCGGGACTCGAACCAGCGAACTTCTTGCTGTGAGGCCACAGTGCTAACCACTGAGCCACCGTGCCACCCATAGTTTTTTTTTTCTCCATGCAACTCTGAATTTCTCATTACTTTTTCATAATTATTTATTTTTCATATCAACTTTCTTAATTTTCTCATTCTTTAACTCATCCAAACAATCACTTTACATCTCACAATTGCATGGTTTTTACTTGGAGTTCTGAGGTTTTTTTTGAGAAATAAAAGTTCAGATATATAAAGTTCAGAATTCAGATTTTTTAAATAAACTATTTATAATATATCGTGAGGCAAAATTTTTAAATTATGACATAAAACCTCATAAATACAGCACAGAAAGCCTCACTTATGAACAGTGGTGGAAAGAGGACTGAAAAATCACACTTAAGTAAAAGTACCATTACTTGCCTAAAAATGTAGTGCAGTAGAGTAAAAGTATCTGCTGTAAATATTACTCAAAGTATGAGTAAAAAGTAGAGCTTTCAAAAGTACTCAAGAGTAGTGAGTATTACGCTGTATAAAGCTGATAAGTTTACATGTAGTTTGTGCATGTGTGTGTAAACGTAACATTCTGTAGTGCATTTAGTTATTGCCCAGCAGACACACAACATCATGAGACGTTAACATTAGGTTAGATTTAGGTTGTGATGTCAGGTGACCAAAATCAATTGTCAAGCCAGCAGCTAAGGACAACGTTATTTTGATGTCCAATAATGACATCAAATGACGTTGATATTTGGTTGATTTTAGGTTGTTTAGAAACTGACCAAAATCCAACATTGAGTCAACATCTTAAACCAGCGTCATATTAACGTCAAATACTGACATTTATTCGTCAGGTATGGCGACCAAAATCCAACATCTGACAGACATCATATTGGTAACATCCACACAACGTCAAGCTGTGACATCATTAGACGTTGATATTTGGTTGATTTTAGGTTGGACGTTGGACATTGAGTTCTGACGTCAACCCAATTTTCATTTCCAAACAAAATGCAATGTCCATGACGTTAGGGTACAACGTAAATCTGACGTCTTGTTGACATCTTATGCCTGCTGGGTGTTTAAGACCATTTCTGTCATCATCATACACGTCCGTCATCTTGTCATCAGTGACATGCATTGAACAGTCTCTGGCTCAATGCATGTAAAGATTATGGACATCTTCTTGGACACTTTTAATGCTGCTAAACAGTTTGCTGCAGTTATGAATCGCCCATGTCTTGAGGTAGTTCACTATGATGTGATTTACCTTCTGTGTGTGATTTGATTGGACAGGAATCTCAGGACTGATTTCTCTAATCCCCATAAACAAGAAATAATAAAGTAGTGATGCAGGCTGAAGGACAGTAGTGGAGTAAAAGTACCGATACTGCAGTAAACACGTACTCAAGGGGAAGTAAAAGTACACATTTACAAAACTACAGAGTAAAGTACAATTCCTGAGAAAAACTACTCGATTAGAGTCATTAGAGTATTGGTAATCAGTTACTTTACACCACTGCTTATGAAGTCAAAATACAAAAACAAACACTTTTTAATATCTTACATAAAGACAGACAACACTAATAACTACCAATGAAAAAAACAAACAACAGCAACAGCAGAGAGTGGAGTGAAGTGTGTGAGTGTGTGTTTTTGCTGTGTTACCGGTGTTGTTGTCGAAGAAGCGTATGTGCCGGTCCTCCTGAGCGGTGATG
Organism: Danio kyathit; assembly: GCA_903798195.1. NCBI lineage: Eukaryota > Metazoa > Chordata > Actinopteri > Cypriniformes > Danionidae > Danio > Danio kyathit. The sequence goes on along the minus strand of LR812529.1, from coordinate 54,735,081 downwards.
GTGATGGGCAGCGTTGGGTGACTCAGCACTTTATTGATCTGACACGGCCCATCTGAACACAAAACACACATACAGTCAACAAGATTTTTTAAATGTGTGCGTGTGTGTGTGTGTGTGTGTGTGTGTGTGTGTGTGTGTATAAGTGTATATATATATATATATATATATATATATATATATATATATATATATATAGACACAGTTAAAGTCAGAATTATTCGCCCCCTTTTAAATTTTTTTTCTATTTTAAATATTTCCCAAATTATGTTTAACAGAGCAAGGAAATTTTCACAGTATGTCTGATAATATTTTTTCTTCTGCAGAAAGTCTTATTTGTTTTATTTCGGCTAGAATAAAAGCAGTTTTAAATTTTTTAAACACCATTTTAAGGTCAAAATTATTAGCCCCTTTAAGCTAATTTTGTTTTCAATAGTCTACAGAACAAACCATCATTATACAATAACTTGCCTAATTCCCCTAACCTGCCTAGTTAACCTAATTAACCTAGTTAAGCCTTTAAATGTCACTTTAAGCTGTATAGAAGTGTCTTGAAGAATATCTAGTCTAATATGATTTACTGTCATCATGACAAAGAGAAAATAAATCAGTTCAGAAATTGGGGAAAAAATAATTCAGGGGGGCTAATAATTCTGACTTCAACTGTATATGTGTGTGTGTATATGTATTTATGAGTGTGTGCATCTGTGTGTGTGTGTGTTGTACCAGGTTTTCCAGCGCTCTGAGACTCCAGCTCCAGGATCAGTTGTCGTGTCTCCATGTTGTAGATTCCCGTCCTGCCGTTGCTGAAGGCCGTGACCATATGAGCCGGATCACTGCACACCACATCCACTGATGACGGCACGCCCAGCTCTACACGACACAACACATCTGCTTATCTACACAACACTACATTATATTGTAATATAACAATACATTACAATGTAATATATATATATATATCTCAGTGTTTCTTCTAGGATTTTTTCCAGCAGTGGCGGCAGGACTTTTTTTTTACACAGATCTGCCAACTATTTCAAAGACAAATATTACACGCAGTATAACAAGTCGAGATAGCATTTATGTAATACGAGCATGCGAATCTCATGGCTTGCGCGCCGATTTCCTCTGTTCATGCACAGAACTTATTGCACGCACTCAAATTTACACGCTCAGGTGCAGATCTTCTCGTGCGCTCTCCAGTAAGCGCTGCTGAAGCTGATTTAGTGGGTTTTGTGCGTTTTCCGACATTAACGCGTCCTGAAGTAAAGTGAAACGCCATTAAACTCCAGCAAGATAAAGTCATTGTATGCAGAGCCATTGACCTTTATTAATAAAGTATACTTAAGGAAACTGTGTTCATCTTAACTGAAAGCTACGCGGTGTTTGCTAGACTCACGCACCTGTCAGTCAGTCTGTCAGAGAGTCAGTCAGCATGTCACCTTGAACAAATAGCGCACAGCACTACGGTTACAGAAAAGTTTGCGCGGTTTACCTCTAATATGTTTTGCTGCGATTATAATCCGCTATAAAAAACACGACTAAATGTTTTAAATAAGAAGCTGTAATGTAGCCGTGGCGGGATGAATTTTGGCGTGGCGGCCCGCCACGGATGAATGAATGTAGCGGAAACCTTGTATATATACATACACATACATATATATGGGTAATTCTTTAACTATGGGCACTTTTATGTCCTTTGATCATAAATTCAAAAATATATTTAATTTTGTTCAAATTCCTCTTTCTTTGTCAAAGTAACAATAAAACTTCCTTTTAAATAAATGACTAGCCTTCTGTTTTATTTTTTCATATTGTTTATTTAGGTGTCAAATCACTGTTTTGGCCTTGTCGCACACCCAGAGTTTTAATAAACTTCAACAATGAAAATAACATTTTAAAATATTATTTATCGATTATCTAACTATTACTGCATCTTTATTAAGCACTAGTGAAATAATTTAAATATTATATAGTTACTAACGTGAGACTTTTATCAATATTATTTTTTATACAAAATATAGCTGTCACAAACACAGGATGTCATAACTAAGGGGGCATTTTATTCCCACAGGGGGGCACTAGACACTAGATTTTAGGCTATTACTTTGCATAACTGACTAAGTTACTGACTTAGGGCAGTGATATACTTTTTATAGTAATAATAATATGCACAGTTTCGCTATTACTGATGTTATCAATGAAGGTAATGCAACCATACCGTTTACATAAACGCAGATGGCTCATGGCTCAAACGAGTGCTTTAAATCACATTTTATTCTCCTTATTTCTTTCCGTTTTAATTCAAATAATATAAATAATTAATTTAAGGTAAAGAAGTGAAACTATGCCCACACATCCAAGCTAACCCACAGTTAGACTATTCTATAACCGGTAATAAATATAGTGAAATCAGCATAAACGAGTGATCACGCTTCACGTTGCCTTACCAACCAATATCAGCATTAGGAAAAAGTTAAGTTACAATCTAATGTCATTACAAAATAGTAGCTAAATGTGTTGCTTAGTTAAATTTTAAGGCATTAGTGTACACGCAACTCAATAGGCTATATCACTTTTTTTATAATATTAAAGTTAAAAATAAAGAGTTATGTTAGGCTGTCATAAGTCAGGTTTTTTTCGTGATGTTGTCCGGTTGGCATTTGTAAAAACGCCACCATAAACCATTAGGCTATTATTAAGCCTACTTGTCAATTTATTTATTTATTTAGCCTATTTTAATAACTTTTCAGGTTACATTTTCATTTATTAGGGCCATGAGCTACAAGTCAAAACAAAAACGATATGCTAACTGTATTTTAGCTGTTAAAATAGGCCTACAGTCTATTTTCTAGCAGTATAGCCTATATTACATATTTTTAAAGATTATTATTCACCCTACCTGCAGCACATGCGAGAAGTTGATCTGCGGCAAATCCACTTATAATCTTATATCTATTTCATTTATTCATTCATTCATTCATTCATTCATTTTCTTGTCGGCTTTGTCCCTTGCGGGGTCGCCACAGCGGAATGAACCACCAACTTATCCAGCACGATTTTACGTAGCGGATGCCCTTCCAGCCGCAACCCATCTCTGGGAATTTCCACACACACATTCACACTCATACACTACGGACAATTTAGCTTACCCAATTCACCTGTACTGCATGTCTTTGGACTGTGGGGGAAACCGGAGCACCCGGAGGAAACCCACGCGAACGCAGGGAGAACATGCAAACTCCACACAGAAACGCCAACTGACCCAGCCCAGCCGAGGTTCGAACCTGCGACCCAGCAACGTTCTTGCTGTGAGGCAACAGCACTACCTACTGCGCCACTGCGTTGCCCCTATTTCATTTATAACACTGTAAACTTGACTTCAAGGCCGATCATCTTTAAACTCAAGTGTCCTAATCCCCATGATGGGATGTTTCTCTTCAAAAAGTGCGCTTTAGCGATTTGAAAATGAAAGCGTTTTGTCAATTTTAGCTTAATTTTACTAATATTAGTAATGAATATAATCAATTAAAATATCAATATTAGTGTAGACTACTGTGGGACTGTGCAGTGAACTAAACATTTTTATTAGGCTACATATCCCCTAACTGAAAAACTAAACTTTCTGCTTTCTGCTAAATTAATTTAACGGTAGTTTTCTTCCGCAATTTTTTCCTTTAGAGCTCAAGAGAGTTGTATTTAAAGAATTAGTTGACCAAAACATGTAATGAATTAGGCTGCTCGCCTTCACGTCACTCACTAGTCAAGTTTTCTCCATTTTTCCCTCCCGTGCGCGTTTTAAAGGCTATACAGGCGCACCCTGACCTGACGCAGGGACCAGATCTCTGGACTACAGGCCTAGCTTTAATCTCACAATTTTCATAATTTAATTGTCATTTCATATTATAGTATGTGTGTTCTGAAGGTTGGAATGACGGGAGTGTTAGTAATTAATGACAGAACAAATCTTCAGTTTTGAGTGATCAATCCTTTATGAAAACTGGGGGGGCACAAATTCTTTCTGAGGGGGCAATGCCCCCTTTTGCCCCCCTGTAGCGCCGGGCCTGTGCACATTATCAGTGTCATTTCCACCACAACACTGTAATGTCCCTTTAAAAAGTTTGTGTAAGATTGTTTAAATGGCTTCTATAAAATTTAATAGTGACATCAGAGCACATGTTCAAGATGGAGGGAATGTAAATTTTCATTAACAACCAAGCGGCAACCTCCCGCTCTCCCTCAGGAAGCCAATACGGAAGTAACTGAAACTGCAATTCATGGAAATTCCGCTAGTCCTGACTCCATAATAGAGCAGATTTCTATTGAGCCCACTGTGAGAATGGCCGACTTTACAGCTGAAAAAAAGGTGTTTACAGCCTGGTACAAAGAACGATTTTGGTTCCTATAGCTAATATTACCCTTCATGATAACTGTGAGGGGGTGAATTTTTTTATAACTCATCTGTTTCCTTTATATTAGGTTATATTAAGTTTGCATAATTAAGGGCGTGGCCACTTGAGTGACAGCTAGGTCTCGCTGATCGCTGTCACTTCACCTCAGCTGATTACGGCTGATTAGCCGCTGATCTCGGCATATTCATCGTATTTTTGTGTTGTTTTATATGGCTTTACACAGTCAGTTGCCTTTTGGAATTATTTCCTACAATTATCAGATGATATGGCATGCTGTGTGGACTTAATTGTGCTCACAAGCCATTCACGTGGCCTCCATTTCCCAGGTGAGTGAAATATATAATTATATACCATCTCTATGAATGTATTTGTTTTATTTAAGATCATTTATCTTTTATAATGTTCTTTATAGCTGTAATGCACTCCAGAATCTGACAGATTATTAGCTGTAGGCTCTAGAACAGTCATCTGAAGCGTTGTCATACAGTGTTCTGCCTGGACTTCATCATTAGCCTTGCATTTACTAACACACACTATATCTGAAGTGTTTGGAAGTCATTTGCACTTTCCTCCTGTTGAAAAACGTCATAAGAACAATGTTTAGTGGCTCAGTGTGTAATGCATTGAGCCACTAAGCATTGCGCTTATGATGTTGCTTATGAAACAGTGTTTTTAAAAGTCTAAACTCTTTATTGATAAAGTGTACAACCAAGCACATGTGGTCAGAACACAAACGAGTCGCAGGTGATGAAGCATTAAGCGTTTCTCCCTTAGGAAAGCCCGTCTAAGCAGGGTGTCTGTAGCTCTGCTCACGCTCCGCCTCTTTGCCCTTGTATGGTATGCCCGGGGTTGGTACGATGACGCGCGAACAAAATGGCGACGGTCGGCCACGCCTTCTGGTAGCTTCTTCTGGGTTCTTCATAAACCTATGGGTGACGTCACGGATACTACGTCCATATCTTTTACAGTCTATGTTAACAACACATAAATTGCTTGATAAGGAAATATATTTATTCTATGTCATTTCCAAACATGTTGTACCTTCAAATGTGTTTTTAAAAAGCAAAGTTAAGGTAAATAAGAGTATTTTGTATACATGAAATGCTAGCATCAATTCAAAGCTAATCGGTGAAGCTATCTTTAATTTTTGCACATGAAAAAAAGTAGAAATGTAAATAAATGTTAAATATTAACAATTCTCTTCTCATCTAAGTTTGTCCTCCTCCAGATCTTAAAGGCTATGCTACGTTACTTTTAAACAAGTTTTTTTGAACTCAACTTCACGAGGCTAAAAGTGCCCGTATTTGAAGAATTGCCCATATACATATATGAAGAGTTCAGATGCAAAAGCCGCTAAACACCATTTCCCCCAAAAATGAGCTGATGACAATGAGTGAATGCTTTAGGCACGTAGTACATGTTCAACAAATATTTTTGCTTCTAATCATCTGAATCCCAGCGTCAGCGCATTCAGAAATAACAGTTTGTTGGCAAAAGCAGCTAAACGCCACTTGCCTTTGACAGCAAAAGCCGCTGTGTCCCGAGAACCAACCAGAAGGCGTGAATTAAATCATATGTTTTCAATGTAGCAGCGCGCTGATACGCCGGCTTTATGAGGAGACTGATTTATTCCGCTTTCGATTTAGATTTTAAAAGACGGAGTTTGATGAACTGGATGAGCCTGTCCGACTGTCAGTGAATGGCAAATGAAACCTCAAATCTCTGTGCATTATAAGAAAAAGAGAACACGCTGTACAGTCGGAAGTGTAGCATGCATTCATAATTTTTGCGCAGCGACGCTACTTTGATTGAGTCCAATTAACTATACATTAAACGGCAACTGCGCTTCACGTAAGACGAAGTTAAGATGCCATTCTTTTATCCCACATGGATGCTATGAAGATAAAACAAGACGAAAAAGAGACAAAGCCTGTGAGTTTGGTGAGAATGAATGAATGACAGCTTCTAAAATTGTCTGAGAGACATCTCCTTTTAGCCCAGTGGGCCTACCTTGTGTTTTATTTGCTAACGTAAGCTATTTTTAAAAGATAAATATAATGTATAAAACTAAACATTATTTATATTACTTCATATTACCTGAACATCTCATAAGCTTTCATATTAATGGACAATGCACAATGTTTACTTTGCTCTACTTACATTAAATCTAAATATCGGAAATGTCAACAGATTAAGATTTAATTAATGTCAATTTTAATGTTATTGATTAATGCACTTACTTGACAGATTGCATACATTCATTTTCTTTCTGCTTTGTCCCTGTTTTATCAGGGGTTTCCACAGCGGAATGAACCGCTACTTACTTGACAGATTTATATATTTTAAATTTTAGGTGTTTTGTTTGGTAAAATGGCAACGCAGTGGCGCAGTAGGTTGCCTCACAGCAGGAACGTTGCTGGGTCACAGGTTCGAACCTCGGCTGGGCTGGGTCAGTTGGTGTTTCTGTGTGGAGTTTGCATGTTCTCCCTGCGTTCGCGTGGGTTTCCTCCGGGTGCTCCGGTTTTTCCCACAGTCCAAAGACATGCAGTACAGGTGAATTGGGTAAGCTAAATTGTCCGTAGTGTATGAGTGTGAATGTGTGTGTGGAAATTCCCAGAGATGGGTTGCGGCTGGAAGGGCATCCGCTGCGTAAAATCCTGCTGGATAAGTTGGTGGTTCATTCCACTGTGGCGACCCCGCAAGAGACAAAGCCGACAAGAAAATGAATGAATGAATGTTTGGTAAAATAATTTCTAATCGCATCTTTAGTGATTTTCAACCAATTACACAGCCCAATAGGTGGATTTAGAGGTTTTTGCAAAATAAGCACAAGTGGATTCAGCTGGTTTTGACGCAAAAGAAAATCTAATTTGTTAAAAACCAAAGAAATGTCTAAAGTGACTAATAACCTCATCATTACATAAAAAATGAAACTTCTGAACCTAATCAGAGGAGATATTCATATATATACAGTTGAAGTCAGAATTATTAGCCCCCCTGAATTATTACCCCCCCCCCCCCCCGTTTATTTTTCCCCCCAATTTCTGTTTAACAGAGAGCAGATTTCTTCAACACATTTCTAAAAATAATAGTTTTAATAACTCATCTCTAATAACTGATTTATTTTCTCTTTGTCATGATGACAGTAAATAATATTAGACTAGATATTCTTCAAGACACTTCTATACAGCTTACAGTGACATTTAAAGGCTTAACTAGGTTAATTAGGTTAACTAGGCAGGTTAGGGTAATTAGGCAAGTTATTGTATAACAGTTGTTTGTTCTGTAAACTATCGAGAAAAAATATAGCTTAAAGGGGCTAATAATTTTGATCTTAAAATGGTTCATAAAAAAATTAAAACTGCTTTTATTCTAGTCGAAATAAAACAAATAAGACTTTCTCCAGAAGAAAAAATATTATCAGACATACTGTGAAAATTTCCTTGCTCTGTTAAACATCATTTGGGAAATATTTAAAAAAAATTATAATAATTCAAAAGGGGTTTAATAATTCTGACTTCAGCTGTGTATATATATATACAGTATATATATATATATATATATATATATATATATATATATATATATATATATATATATATATATATATATATATATATATATATATATATATATATATATATATATATACACACAGTCACGCCCATAATTATTCACACCCCTGGCAAATTCTGACTTTAAGTTTTCATTCAGATGTAAATAAAAGCTGAGAAATATTTTTCCACAATGATGCCTCTTGTATGTTGTCTTATCTTCTGGGAGAAGCCTGGGTCGTTTATGGTCAAAAATAAACTTCCGGGTTGTATAAAAATAACTTTAGGTTAACTTTAACTTATAAGTAGGCCCACATGGAATCTGCGCACGTGCACATTTCCGCAGATTTTTAGCCCATTTTTAATTCTGTTTATTTACTTGAGTAAAAGTGTGTAAATCTAAATTTATTCAGTTTTTAAATTAATTACAGTAATATTATTGACTAATATGAAAATGTTCATCTCATTTATGTACAATGCAGTTTGTACAGTAATATTTTAGTAGATATATTATATGAGAGACTTGCTTTGTTTACCAAATTAAGTGGATCTAATTGGATTTGCATTTTAAACATTAAACAAAAGTTAAAAAGGTATTATTTTTTATTTTACATATTAAAGTTTTAGTTATGAGACTCCCAAAATAATTCAGCAAGATTCGCAGATTTTTACCAAAATTCTCAGCAGAAAAAGCAAAAAATGTCCACAGATTCCGTCTGGCCCTATTTATAAGTCCGAATTTGACAGGGGTATGAATAATTTCAGGCTTATATATATATATATTATTTTCAAGAATGGAAGTTAAAAATAATTAATAAAAAATTAATTATTCATTTATAGAAATTTAATTTCTCATATGAAGCAAATAACTAATTTAGAATTCATTAATTTGGTGTGTGTACAATGATGAAGTCACACAACCCTCAGCATTAATGAGAAAAATCCTCATAACTAATATTATTAGCAAACAATGTGAGATAAAATACAGATATTTTTTGTAAATTGAAGTGCAGTAATTGATTATTTTAGGTTTATCTATTCCCAGGTGTGTGTGTGTACCATTGTTGGTGTTGAAGCAGGCGATGGCGGGCTCCGTGTCTGCAGCGCTCCAGAGCCGCACCGTCCCGTCAGCAGAGCAGGACAGCAGACGCTGATGAGCAGAGCTGAACACCAAACCCCACACTGCATCTGTGTGTCCACTGAGAGAACCACGCAACACTGACGACTCTATACACACACAGACACACACACACACACACACACACACACACACACGCACACACACACACACACACACACACACACACACACACACACACACACACACACACACACACACACGCACAAATGTAAAAATGTATTGATGAGCATATTAGTATATTTGATTATTGATGTTTTACCGCAGGGGAATGTTAAGCACAAGAAGTGGACCGTACCATAAGAGTCGTAGGGGTCGATGTTTGGGTTTGGAGTGTTCCAGCTCTGGATGGTTCCGTCCAGCCCACCACTGAAACACTGCTCTCCACTGGAGCTCATCACCACACACAGCACTGGCCCTCTGAACAACAACACACACACATCAGACCAATCACACACAAATATGCACACACGCACGATCCTCTGACCAATCAGAGACACAGAAGAGCTGAAGACTGACCTGTGAGCCCTGAAGGTGTAGATGGGCTCTACATCAAGAGCTGCACACCTGAAAAAACACACACAACATCAGCAATCACAACACACACACACACTGTACAAAGAAACTCTAATAAAAATGACATTATTTATTTATTGTTATGGATTATTTCATATTATGAACTGATATTTATCACTGATGTAGAGTGGAGAAGGTATAAGATTAAATAAGTATATGCTTCTTCCTATTCCTTTTCAGACATGTATGAGTGTAAATTGATTTGTATTGTTTAATTATTTGCTTCGTTTAACAACTGCATTTATTTAATGTCATTTTTACATGTTTAAAATAAAGTCTAAAGTCTAAAAATGTAAAAAAACAACAACTAAATGACTAAAATCTATATACAGAAGATTAAAAATGACCACTAAAAAAATTTAAATAAAAATAATAATAAAAATATATGAATAAAGTGTTAAACGGCACTGACTTCTTGGTGGGCGCGGTCTTCTGCAGGTTCCACATTTTGAGCGTGTGGTCTTCAGACGCGGTGACCAGAACCGGCTCCACCGGGTGGAACGCCAGCCCGCGGATCGAGTCGAAGTGGTTCCTGAGCGTGAACTTGGGGTTCCACGTTTTCCTCAGCGCATCTTTATTATTAGTGATCTGAGAACAAGACAACACACTTAAACACACACTCTATATATACATACATACATATATATATATATATATATATACTTACTTACACACACACACACAGAATGAACTGCCAACTATTCCAGTATATGTTTTAAGCAGCGGATGCCCTTCCAGCCGCAACCCAAAACTGGCAAACACCCATACACTCTTGCATTCACACTCATACACTACGGCCAGTTTAGTTGATCAATTCCCCTATAGCGCATGTGTTTGGACTGTGGGGGAAACCGGAGCACCCGGAGGAAACCCACAGGGAGAATGTGCAAACTCCACACAGAAATCATCTACTTTTTTGTGTGATATTTTTTTTTCTGTTTTCATACTGATGAAGATGTTTTTATGGTGTTAGTAACTCACGTCGTAGGACAGGATCTCAGCCTCATTAGCGACTGTGAGTCCGGCTAGCTCTCCGAGACCCAGTTCATTCTCCAGAGCCTCATCTGTCCCCATGATGAAGGACTTTCCAGAGGATGGAGGAAACGTCATCGCCTCCACTGTACAAAAAACACACAAACACACACATGAGACGACACACAGATCATCTGTTAGATTATACAATCATGTTAACGCAATCTGGATTACATTTAGATTACGTTTGTAGTCTTTTGTAGATTACATTTAGATTACGTTTGTAGTCTTCTGTAGATTACATTTAGATTACGTTCGTAGTCTTTTGTAGATTACATTTAGATTACATTTGTGCTCTTTTGTAGATTACATTTAGATTACATGTGCAGTCTTTTTTAGATTACATTTAGATTAAGTTTGAAGTCATCTGTAGATTACATTTAGATTACGTTTGTGCTCTTTTGTAGATTACATTTAGATTACATTTGTGCACTTTTGTAGATTACATTTAGATTACATTTGTGCACTTTTGTAGATTACATTTAGATTACATTTGTGCTATTTTGTAGATTACATTTAGATTACATTTGTGCTCTTTTGTAGATTACATTTAGATTACATGTGCAGTCTTTTTTAGATTACATTTAGATTACGTTTGTGCTGTTTTGTAGATTACATTTAGATTACATTTGTGCTCTTTTGTAGATTACATTTAGATTACATTTGTGCTCTTTTGTAGATTACATTTAGATTACATTTGTAGTCTTCTGTAGATTACATTTAGATTACGTTTGTAGTCTTTTGTAGATTACATTTATATTACGTTTGTGGTCTTTTGTAGATTACATTTAGATTACATTTGTGGTCTTTTGTAGATTACATTTAGATTACATGTGTAGTCTTTTGTAGATTACATTTATATTACGTTTGTGGTCTTTTGTAGATTACATTTAGATTACATTTGTGGTCTTTTGTAGATTACATTTAGATTACGTTTGTGGTCTTCTGTAGATTACATTTAGATTACATTTGTGGTCTTTTGTAGATTACATTTAGATTACGTTTGTGCTCTTTTGTAAATTACATTTAGATTACATTTGTAGTCTTTTGTAAATTACATTTAGATTACTTTTGTGCTCTTTTGTAGATTACATTTATATTACGTTTGTGCTCTTTTGTAGATTACATTTAGATTACATTTGTGCTATTTTGTAGATTACATTTAGATTACATTTGTGCTCTTTTGTAGATTACATTTAGATTACATGTGCAGTCTTTTTTAGATTACATTTAGATTACGTTTGTGCTGTTTTGTAGATTACATTTAGATTACATTTGTGCTCTTTTGTAGATTACATTTAGATTACATTTGTGCTCTTTTGTAGATTACATTTAGATTACATTTGTAGTCTTCTGTAGATTACATTTAGATTACGTTTGTAGTCTTTTGTAGATTACATTTATATTACGTTTGTGGTCTTTTGTAGATTACATTTAGATTACATTTGTGGTCTTTTGTAGATTACATTTAGATTACATGTGTAGTCTTTTGTAGATTACATTTATATTACGTTTGTGGTCTTTTGTAGATTACATTTAGATTACATTTGTGGTCTTTTGTAGATTACATTTAGATTACGTTTGTGGTCTTCTGTAGATTACATTTAGATTACATTTGTAGTCTTTTGTAAATTACATTTAGATTACTTTTGTGCTCTTTTGTAGATTACATTTATATTACGTTTGTGCTCTTTTGTAGATTACATTTAGATTACGTTTGTGCTCTTTTGTAGATTACATTTGTAGTCTTTTGTAGATTACATTTAGACTACATTTGTAGTCTTTTGTAGATTACATTTAGATTACTTTTATGCTCTTTTGTAGATTACATTTAGATTACTTTTGTGCTATTTTGTAGATTACATTTAGATTACGTTTGTGGTCTTTTGTAGATTAATTTTAGATAAATGTTTTGCCCTTTTGCAGATTACATGTGGATTACATTTAGATTACTTTTGTGCCCTTTGTAGATTACTTTTGGATTACAATGATTTATTTTGTGCTTTTTTGTAGATTACTATTAGATTACATTTAAATTACTTTTGTGCCCTTTGTAGATTACATTAAGATTAATTCTGTGCACATTGTAGATTATTTTTGGATTACATTTAGATTACTTCTGTGCCCTTTGTAGATTACTTTTGGATTACAATGATTTATTTTGTGCTTTTTTGTAGATTTCTATTAGATTCTATTTAGATTACTTCTGTGCTCTTTGTAGATTACATTAAGGTTAACTCTGTGCACATTGTAGATTATTTTTGGATTACATTTAGATTACTTCTGTGCCCTTTGTAGATTACTATTAGATTACCTTTGTGCTCTTTTGTAGATGTCCTTTGGATTACATTTAGAATACTTTTGTGCTAACTCTTTTTTGACATCTCATATATTGAGGCAGGATAATCTTGTGTTATTTTGTGCTACTGAAAAACACTACATCACAGTTGAGGTTAAAACATTCACTAATGTTTGTCACATTTACAAAACAGCAACATCACAAAGAAACAGAGTTGAAAATTCAGTGCAACATCACCGCGACATCAAATATTTAATCTAAAAAACAGTAGAAGTGCAGATGACAGTGTTAATCTCATATAACCAGTCTCTGCCAAAAAAAATGTATATAAGCAGCAGGTTAGTTATGAACAACTATAAAAAAGTAAATAAGTCAACTCAATTAATTATGAAAGGCTTACTGCCATTGTGTAAACAATATGTAATCCATCAAAAGTAACTGTAATCTGATTACAAGTAAAAAAAACAAAACAAAAAAAAAGTAGTTTACTCTAATGACATGATCCTGATTTTTGTAATCTGATGGTGTCATGTGAGTGATTTACCCTCGTCGGTGCGTCCCAGCTGGTGTTCGTTGAGTCGGGGTAAGCTGGGTCGGGCTGGCGGAGCCACTGGTGGCTGGATGGAGGACAGATCCTCTGCGTCCCGCAGATTAGCCAACATGTCCTGCAGTTTACAGCGGTTCGGCCCTACAAAGACCACACAACAACCATAATATATCTGAGCTTCTGTGGATTACAATAACAACAACGTGTCCACCTTTGACCATGAGTCATTTATAGTCAAACCAGAAGCATAAAAAAATTTAACATGGGGAAAGAAAACCTTGGTAAGCAATTATATGAAATTGTATGAAAATGTATTGACATTTAAATAGTGTAAAATTATAAACAAAAACTTAAATAGATTGAATTTTAGGATTTTAAAATGAATAATTAAATACACTTTGTTTTCTAGATTTTAATGCAATAAAAAATATCTTTGATTAATTAAATTTAGATATCCATTGAATGCATAGTATGATTTTTATTTATTTTATTAAATTATGTAATAAACTTTCCAATTATTTTTAAAAATCTTTCTATATTTTTTCCTATTTTTTATTTATTTATTTAATTTTCCATTGATTTTATTTCTTTTAATTTTAAGTCCATGAACAGAAAACGCTCAAAATAAATAATCTTAATAAACAAATCCATCAATAAATTTATTTAAAAAAATAAATGTTTAAAAAAAATCATACAGATATATTCTACAATAAAATAAACAGAAATATATGCATAAATATATTCAATTTTAAATTAAGCTATATACATATATAAAATAATATTTTAATAATATATTATTATTTTCACTATTCATATGTGCTATTAAATATTAAACCATTAGAAACAACATTTAAATAAAACAGTTTCCCTTCTATTCAAAAGTCATCAGGGGTCTTCATGGGTCAGGTTAATCTCACAGTTCAGCTTCATAAATAAAATTAACATTGATTATTATTATTATTATTATTGATTTCATGCTCCAAGGTGGACAGTTTTCTGATGGAGATCAGCAGGATAATAAATCTGTCAGGATGAAAAGCAAAGAAATGAAAAACTGGAAACAAATCAGAGAAAAAATTAGAAAGGTGACAACTGTAAAGGTAAGCAGAGTCTTGTGCAATCTGTCATACAACCATAACAAGAAAATGGGGTGGAGCCTGACTCATAGCCACACCCACTGCAAACAGAGAGTGGAGCCAGTAAGCCACACCCCCAAAGCACCAGCATGTAAAACAGAATGAGAGCAACAGAAAAGAGCAGAAGGAGAACAGAAACAGTGTCTGTAAGAGAAACAGCCGAATAATCCTGCAGAACAGAAGAAAAGAGCAGCACACACGCACACGCACACGCACACGCACACGCACACGCACACGCACACACACACACACACACACACACACACACACACACACACACACACACACACAGGAGGAGCTGAAGAAAGCAACTTTCAGTCAAAATTACACATGATTTCTCAGAGGAGGAAGAAATTATACAGATATACTGGAGGATATTAGCGATAAACCCATATATATCTGCTGGATGATTTATAAAAATGTCCTCAAAACCTGCTGGTATTCAATTAATTTTTAAAAATATTTACGAATGATGAACTTATTAATGAGTGAATTTCACAAAATCAGCCCCCCTGTTTATTTTTCCCCCAATTTCTGTTCAACAGAGAGCAGATTTCTCCAACACATTTCTAATCATAATTCATTCATTCATTTTCTTGTCGGCTTTGTCCCTTGCGGGGTCGCCACAGCGGAATGAACCGCCAACTTATCCAGCACGATTTTACGCAGTGGATGCCCTTCCAGCCGCAACCCATCTCTGGGAACTTCTACACACACACATTCACACTCATACACTATGGACAATTTAGCTTACCCAATTCACCTGTACTGCATGTCTTTGGACTGTGGGGGAAACCGGAGCACCCGGAGGAAACCCACGCGAAAGCAGGGAGAACATGCAAACTCCACACAGAAACGCCAACTGACCCAGCCCAGCCGAGGTTCGAACCTGCGGCCCAGCAACGTTCTTGCTGTGAGGCAACAGCACTACCTACTGCGCCACTGCGTTGCCTCTAATCATAATAGTTTTAATAACTCATCTCTAATCACTGATTTATTTTCTCTTTGTCATGATGACAGTAAATAATATTAGACTAGATATTCTTCAAGACACTTCTATACAGCTTAAAGTGACATTTAAAGGCTTAACTAGGTTAATTAGGTTAACTAGGCAGGTTAGGGTAATTAGGCAAGTTATTGTATAATGATGGTTTGTTCTGTAGACTATCGGGAAAAAAATTAGCTTAAAGGGGCTAATAATATTGTCCCTAAAATTGTGTTTAAAAAATTAAAAACTGCTTTTATTCTAGCTGAAATAAAACAAATAAGACTTTCTCCAGAAGAAAAAATATTATCAGACATACTGTGAAAATTTCCTTGCTCTGTTAAACATCATTTGGGAAATATTGAAAAAAGAAAAAAAAGGGGGGCAAATACTTCTGACTTCAACTGTATGTGTGTATATATATATTTCTATTTATTATTATATATTTCCCTCTATATTATTAGGAAACCATCACTTTATCATAATAATCATGTTTACAAGCCTTCTACACAATATACTGTTTTACATCTGTACACCTCTGGTTTGCACTCCTTGCCATGATTGCACATTAATTGTTTACAAATTTTTATTTCTTATATTTTTAGATTTTATTTTAGGTGTAATTGTATTTATTGCAATTTCTTTTTAAAATTCTACTTTTTGTATTAGTATTATGTTATAATAATTATATTATATTGTTATAACTACCCTACAAATAGAGTCTGAGCGTAACACAGTTTTGATTCTCGGTATGTCCTGTACATGTGGTTGAGTTGACAATAAAGCTGACTTTGATGCATAATAAAATACAGTTGATCATATTTATTGACATTTAT
The DNA here is from genome assembly GCA_903798195.1 of Danio kyathit. NCBI lineage: Eukaryota > Metazoa > Chordata > Actinopteri > Cypriniformes > Danionidae > Danio > Danio kyathit. Next base: position 54,718,569 of record LR812529.1, on the reverse strand, counting down.
TATATTATATATAATTAATGAAGTAATAAATGTAATTTCAGCCAAACTAAAAGAATAAGATTTTCTCCAGAAGAGCAATATAACAGGAAACACTGTGGAAATGCTCTGTTAAACAGCACTTGGGGAATATTTTAAGAGTAAAACAGCAGAGCTGATCATTTTGACTGTATGACTTTCTTAAACTTTATGTTTAATTTTAGTTATATATATTTATAAACACATGTGTGTGTGTGTGTGATGGAGCGGGGATGGAGCAGGCGGCGGGCGGGCGGAGTCTCTCTGTCCCACTTACTCTTCACCCCCTTCTTGCCCTTGCGCTCCTTCTTGTACTGCTCCTTCAGTTTGGAGATCAGACCCTCGTCCACGTCCCACGACTCACACAACGGGCTCTGCTCTTCCTTCTCTACACCGGGAGGAGGAACACACGTTACAGCAGCGCACACACACACACACCCACCCACACACACACACACACACACATACACAGGCCGACACAGATCCCACGGGATGCTCTGGAGAAAACACTCTCTCGTGTGTGTGTGTCTGTGAGAGTGTGTAGTCTGTCTGTGTTGTGTGAATGCTTGCAGAGTGTGTATGTGTGTGTATACGTGTAGCATGTGTGTGATTTTTCATGTATATGTGTGTGTGCGCACATTTTTACATAAATGTATGTACGTATATGTGTGTGTCGGTGTGTGCATTTTTACACGTATGTGTGCGCATGTGCGATTGTGTGTGTGAATAAGTGAGTGTGCGTGTGTGTATGTCAGTGTGTGCATTTTTACATGTTTATGCTTATGTGTGAATGAATGAGTAAGTGTGTGTTGTATGTATATTTTTGCAATTGTGTGTGTGTGTGCGCAAGTGAGAGCATGTGTCTGTGTAAGTGAATGAGTGTGTGTACATGTATGTGTGCGAGAGTACATGTGTATGTGCGTGAGCATGTGTGCGTGTGCGCGTTTGCCTGAGTGAGTTCATGTCTGTGTATGTGTGTGTGCGTGCATGTGCATATGTGTGTTTGTGTGTGCGTGCACATGTGTAAATGTGTGCAAGTGGGTGTGTGAATGCGTGTGTGCATGTGTGTATGCACGTGTTTGTGTCTGCATGTGTGTGTGTGCTCCTCACCCCAGTCTCCAGCAGCAGGAGTGTCCTGTGTCTGTCCCTCCATCATGTCTTCAGTGTTGGCCAGGAAGTCGAAGCCCTTCAGCACCTCGTCTGTGTCCAGATCATCACTGACGTCTGTGGAGGACGAGGAGGGAGACGGGGACACCTTCCTCCTCACCATCTACAACACACACCCACAGTGTGAGCAGCAGGGTCCTCTGTGTGCATGTGTGTGAACTTGTTTATGTGGTTTATGAGGACATAAATGTGCATTATGACACGGGTGTGACCTAGTTGTACTTTATTAATGTGGTTTATGAGGACACGTCTTGGGTGCTCAAAGATGCTTAAAAATCATAAATATTAAAAATCAACATTTCACAGTCCACAGGTTTGCTGTGAGGGTTTATGGGAGGACATTAAAATAAGAAGTTTTGGTCCCACTTTATATTAAGTGTCGCTTATACCTGTGAACTCACATGGTAATTAGATGTGTAAGTAGTATGTAACTACAGTGTATGTACACACTGGTACAGAGTATTTACTTTTGTATACTGGTGTAACTACACTCATGTAACAACCCACTGAATAGTATGTGTAAGTACAAATGTGTAACAGGACATTGGTAACAACAGTAGGAAAGTACACATCTGTAACAAGAGTTATGTAAGTGCATTGTGTAACAACAATATGTACTTGCAGATGTTTTCCCACTTCCACACCTGTTTGCAGATCATGTACTTGTGAACACTGTATGGCTGCATTAAAAGGTTTCACCTTGTGATACCAGTGTACTTGCATGGTAAATCCACAGGATCCACTCTGATTTTAACCAATCCATTCGCGTTCAGTTCAAGAGCAGTGGGCCAATCAAAAGAGCTTTAAGGCGAGGCATTGCGGGCTTTGCAGCAAGTTGACATGACAACTGTTTTAAACTATACCTGAGCGCTGCGTTAGGAGCAAATATGCTGCATTTCGGCCGCATATGCGACCAAAACGGTTGTAATTTCGAGTCCTGCAATTTCAAATTCAAGCAGGTTCAAGCACTTTGTCCAAAATTCAAGCACTTTTCTAACCTTGAAAACACTATATTAAAAATCAAGCATTTTCCAGGATTTCCAGCACCCGTACGAACCCTGCACTCAATATAAAGTGTAAAATGGTCACAAATTACTGTTCATACATTCATTCATTTTCTTTTCGGCTTAGATGGGTTGCAGCTGGAAGAGCATTCACTGTGTAAAACATATGCTGGATAAGTTGGCGGTTCATTCCGCTGTGGCGACCCCAGATTAATAAAGGGACTAGGCCGAAACGAAAATGAATTTTATTTTAAACTTTATATTGTGGACTGTTCCTGTGGAGTTACCATGTAACTACACTGTTATTAAAGTGTTGCATAGAAGATATTTCTACAAGTTACACAGTCATTTGTGACCATTTTACACTTTATATTAAGTGGACAGTTCCTGTGGAGTTACCATGTAAGTACACTGGTATCACAAGGTGAAACCTTCTAATGCAGCATTAGTTCTGCCATACAGTGTTCACAAGTGCATGATCTGCAAACAGGTGTGGAAGTGGGAAAACATCTGCAAGTACATATTGTTGTTACACAATGCACTTACATAATTCTTGTTACAGATGTGTACTTTCCTACTGTTGTTACCAATGTCCTGTTACACATTTGTACTTACACATACTATTCAGTGGGTTGTTACATGAGTGTAGTTACACCAGTAATACAAAAGTAAATACTATGTAAACGCATGTACATACACTGTAGTTACATACTACTTACACATCTAATTACCATGTAAGTTCACAGGTATAAGCGACACAATATAAAGTGGGACCGAAGTTTTTACTGTACAAAATGCATTACAGCTATGGAGAGTCCTCATAAACCAGCAATACCAGTGTGTGTGTGTGTGTGTGTGTGTGTTTGAATGCATGTATATGAGTGCTGCGCATGGATAGATTTGTTCTTCAGTGTTTGGACTTTCAGCAGTGAATATTAAAGAGCCCCTATTATGGGTTTTTGAAAATGACCTTCTATGTAGTGTGTAACACAGCTCTAAGTGAAGTGAAATATCCAGCTAAGGCTTAAATCTGAAAGTGGACAGTGTTTAAAAATTAGTGGTGGGCCGTTATCGGCGTTAACGTGCTGCGTTAACGTGAGACTCTTATCGCGCGATAAAAAAAATATCGCTGTTAATCTATTCTCAAAGTTGGGTGAGAGCTGGGTCTATTTTACGCAAGCTATGATGACTTTCACCTTGATAGTTTAGCGCGGATGTATACCTGACCGGTGAGCCGTCTGGGAAAGAAGTGCCCTTCTGAATCAAATCAGCAGGATGCCTGACTCTAACTGCAGTTCAACTCACGAACATTTAATTCATGCCTTCCTGACAAACTGGGGTATTAGACGCAAATAAATGAGTAAGGACAGGTGAGAGTGTTATGGAATTTAATAACGCACGCCAAATGAGAAGAAAAAAAAACTTCCGCATTTCGCGATGTGTGTGTGTGTGTGTGTGTCTGTGCGGTCCTTTACTGACAGCCGCCTGTGTGGATCTTGTCGGAAAATATGGCGAAAAGTCCTACATGATTGTCAGTAATGCCACTAATATGTGCATACTCAATACGTCTCAATTCCACTTCTGTTTAGTTCAGTTATGACTTTAGTCCAGTGGTGGGCAAACTTTTTAGACCCGAGGGCCACATCAAGTTTTGCAAACCAAGTGAAGGGCCACATGTCAAATCCTTCAAAAAATAACTTTTATTTATAGTGGCAGTATGCATGGAAAATGTAATATCGGACAGAAACGTGTCACATTAACACACATTTTTTTAATCAGTATTATTGAGTCATATTTACAAGTCAAATTAATTTGCACTGCTATTTATGTTTACTTATCAATCATCATAAAACAATAAAATAATCCCTTATAAAATATAATAATAATAATAATAATAATAATGTAATAATTTTTACAGTGCAGAATAGAAAAGATATTGTCTAATAGAAAAAATCTCATTAACACATAAAAAATAATTTGAATGTTTGCGTAAAAAAAAAATGCTGACTTGGGTTGTAGTCTTTAAAAACAGCAATACTTTCTTGGCAATTTAGACACACCGCTTTCTGTCTGATATTGATGAAGAAGTATTTTGTTGTCCATTCTTCCTTAAACAAACGACATTCAGAGTCAATTTTTCTTTTTTTTTTCAATATTCGAGAGTGTGTTCTAATTTTACTGGTTGCACTAACTTTACCGTGTGCAATACTGCCATCAAATGGCATTCACTTGTATTGCATCATTAATTTACTAATTTTGAAACCAAACCGTTACTCAGAAGCAGCATTTTAAAAACTCCCTCGCGGGCCGGATGAAAGAGTTTAGCGGGCTGCATATGGACCACGGGCCGTAGTTTGCCCACCTCTGCTTTAGTCGCATTAAGTAATCTAAAATCGCTGTTTACATGGTGACTCATAATCAGAGTATTGTTTTAATCATATTAAAATTGTATTAAAGTATTGCTGCCCGTGTAAACATACTCAATGCTTGACACACCGTCAGGGCTCTGTGAACTTGCCTTTGTGAAGCAGCATTTTCTGTATGTGCGTGCATCAAAAGCAAGTATGAAATCGCTGTTTGGAGCTTATGTAGGCCTACAGCTCAACATTCATGTTTAACTGAATAAACAGTGAGTAAACACAAGCACATCTTATTGAACATCATTTATTTTCATCACCAATTATCATAGTAGAACAGTTCCTCAAGCAGTTTGTGATGCATTTTGGAAACAGGAGATGAGCCCCTGGTCTAATGCGTCACCTGGCTTGAGAAACCTGTTCTCAAAGACTTATTATTTGGGTAGCACACATATTCTGAATGCCTTCGGCAGAACTCAAATGAGCCATTTTAATCTAGATTAATCTAGATTAAAAAATTAATCTATGCCCACCTATATTAAAAATATTGATTCTTCTATAAAAGAGTCGACTCCTAGTACTTCAACTGAATCGTCTTGATAACGAGTCTTTAGCCGTTTCAGCATGTTGTAGACATGAAACTTAAGCCCCGCCCAGTTGTTGCATGTGCAACCCCGGGAAATTTGAAACCTGCGGCCCCGCCCACTAACAAAGAAAAAGAGGCTAGACACACACTGTAGCAGACGCCGGTTGAATCAACGTTGTGCTCAGCTGGATATTACTAGAAGTGTGAGGGGAAAGTTAGTGCTTTTATCTCTACTCAAAGATGACACTGTGAAGAGTCAGTGGTTGAGGTACATTTTTGCAAAAATACCTCAGTATTATAGCCCAGCCTTGTGCTGTTCGAGTGCTTCTGGAATCTACATGCTTACAACACAGAATTAATCGGCCATTTGTTAAAGGAAGGATCAGAAAGACTATTGATGTAAGGGACTATGTCAGAACATGGAGCAGTGCATCGTGGATCAGTTTCTTTCTCCATTTCACAAGTGTGAGTAAGTGCGATTAAAATGGCTGCCTCCTTGCTTTTTCTAGCTTGCAAATTATGAATTTAATTGTGTCTGAAGCCACGATGAAAACGCGACGCGTGCCGCTTTGTTTACGGATTTAAATGCGTTTGTGAGGTCGCGTTCCACTTCCATTTGTCGTTGCTATGGCCACCGTCAGCTGTTCTTACACACTTGCAGCGGTCAAGGTTCAGAATAGTTCAGCTTTTGCCGCTGTGTGGATTAATACTGAATGTGTGTCATGGTTAAGAATAGAGCAATATGCTGGTGTTTAACTGCACACACATACCTGCCAACATCTGTCCCTGAAAATCCGGGAAACCGGGGGGGTTAGGTTCGGGGTGAGGTGTCTGAATAACACTCAGGGCTGGAGCAAGCTGAACTGGTGCTCTAGGCGAACGGCGATCACGCCGCCCTCGACCCGAATGTGAAAAAGAAAGTGACCAGTTCGCGGATGAAAGTGAGGACCGGGAGGAAGGGGGTGGGTGTCGCAGATGAAAGTCTATCTCTATGGATGTGCCGGCCCTGATAACACTGGTGAGAACCGGGTACTGTGTACTATGGTGTCAGTAACTAATGTGAAGTTGTTTCTTTAATATGCCTTCTATGTATTCTGTTATTGAATGTTTCTGTTAAGGACTTTTATTTTGGCGCTGTGTCCTCTGAGGAGGAGGGTAATGTGTGTGTGTGAAAAAAGAGCAGGTAGAGTGTGACTGGCTAGGAGACTCGTGTCGATCTCCTCCCCAGTTCTTGGAGTTTTTGCTCAATAAAATAGTATTTTTTATATCGTCAGTATTTTCAAGTCCATCGTCTGTATTTACATTCACCCACTGCCGAAATCCACGCCTTACACTAATATGAAGTGTGCATGCACTCTGACTACTATATTGTTGATAAGCTGTGCTGGGCATTCTGTCTCGCGCTGAAGGCTGTCAGTGTCGACCAATCGCAACAGTCTGTCATCAGTCCAATCAGCGCAGATTAGCTTAGCGATAAGGAGGGGCTTGGGAACAAATGAATCGCTGAACAATTCATATGGGAGTCGCTGGGATAATGAGGTAAAAATAAATGCATATTTTAAGACCATTAGGCGACGCAGTGGCGCAGTAGGTAGTGCTGTCGCCTCACAGCAAGAAGGTCGCTGGTTCGAGCCTGGGCTGGGAAATTCAGAGTAATTCAGAGTTGCATGGAGAAAATAAAAGAACTATGGGTGGCACGGTGGCTCAGTGGTTAGCACTGTGGCCTCACAGCAAGAAGGTCGCTGGTTCGAGTCCCGGCTGGGTCAGTTGGTGTTTCTGTGTGGAGTTTGCATGTTCTCCCTGCGTTCGCGTGGGTGCTCCGGTTTCCCCCACAGTCCAAACACATTGCTAAATTAAGACAGGCTAAATTGTCCGTAGTGAATGAGTGTGTGTGGATGTTCCCCAGAGATGGGTTGCAGCTGAAAGCACATCCGCTGCGTAAAAACGTGCTGGATAAGTTAGCGGTTCATTCCGCTGTGGCGACCCCGGATTAATAAAGGGACTAAGCCGAAAAGAAAATGAATGAATATAAGACCATGAAAGTGTTTTTTGACCCTGCATGCATATTAGACTGTTGTTGGAGACCCTTACAACCAAAATATGACCTTATTTAATGTATAATAGGGGCTCTTTAAACCACACTGAACTGAACTAAACTGAACTTCAACTCTGAACACTGGACTGACACAAACTCAGTTTACTAGAACTTCTGTGTTCAGCTGCTGTGGCACAATCTACATTGTAAAAGTGCTATACAAATAAAGTTGAACTGAATTGAATGTGTGTGTGTGTATTTTATGTGTGTATATGTGTATGTTAGACTCACAGTGGCCAGATCCACGATGCTCCTGTTCTGTCCTTCGCTGTCCTCGTCCTCCTCCTCATCACTGAACTCTGCCGCTGCTTTCTCGATGAACTTGAAGGCCTCCAGAACTGTGGCCGAGTCTGACATCTCCCCTTTACTGCAGTCATAAACACACACACACACACACACACACACACACACACACATCAGACATTCACTCATATACACTCTTAAAGAAACACTCCCCATTTTGGAAATAGGCTCAATTTACCCCTACATTTCTGAATGCATTCAGTCGATCTGGCGGGAGCATTTTTAGCTTAGCTTAGCATAGATCATTATATCGGATTAGACCATTAGCATCTCACTCAAAAATGACCAAGAAGCTTGGATAATTTTAATTTTAATAAGCTTTAATTAGTATCTAATGATGTGCTGTTGTTTCTGTTGTGACCTGTTTTAGGTACAGGACCCTTACTCTTTATGGCTATTGTAAGCAATATACACCCACTGGCTACTTTATTAGGTACACCTCACTAGTACCGGGTCGGACCCCTTTTGTCTTCAGAACTGCCTTAATCCTTCATGCAGAGATTCATCAAGCTACTGGAAATATTCCTCAGAGATTTTGCTCCATATTGACATGATAGCATCACACAGTTGCTGCAGATTTGTCGGCTGCACATCCATGATGCCAATCTCCCGTTCCACCACATCCCAAAGGTGCTCTATTGGATTGAGCTCTGGGGACTGTGGAGGCCATTTGAGTACAGTGAACTCATCGTCATGTTCAAGACACCAGTCTGAGATGATTGGCGCTTTATGACATGGTGCGTTATCCTGCTGGAAGTAGCCATCAGAAGATGGAGACACTGTGGTCATAAAGGGATGGACATGGTCAGCAACAATACTCAGGTAGGCTGTGGCGTTGACACGATGCTCAATTGGTACTAATGGACCCAAAGTGTGCCAAGAAAATCTTCCCCACACCATTACACCACCACCACCAGCCTGAACCACTGACACAAGGCAGGATGATCCATGCTTTCATGTTGTTGAGGCCAAATTCTGACCTGACCATCCGAATGTGGCAGCAGAAATGGAGACTCATCAGACCAGGCAGCGTTTCTCCAATCTTCTCTTGTCCAGTTTTGGTGAGCCTGTGTGAATTGTAGCCTCAGTTTCCTGTTCTTAGCTGACAGGAGTGGCACCCGGTGTGGTCTTCTGCTGCTGTAGCCCATCCGCCTCAAGGTTGGACGTGTTGTGTGTTCAGAGATGCTCTTCTGCAGACCTCGGTTGTAACGAGTGCTTATTTGAGTTACTGTTGCCTTTCTATCAGCTGGAACCAGTCTGGCCATTCTCCTCTGACCTCTGGCATCAACAAGGCATTTGCGCCCACAGAACTGCCGCTCACTGGATATTTCCTCTTTATCAGACCATTCTCTGTAAACCCTAGAGATGGTTGTGCGTGAAAATCCCAGTAGATCAGCAGTTTCTGAAATACTCAGAGCAGCCCGTCTGGCACCAACAACCATGCCACGTTCAAAGTCTCTTAAATCCCCTTTCTTCCCCATTCTGATGCTCGCTTTGACCTGCAGCAGATCGTCTTGACCATGTCTACATGCCTAAATGCATTGAGCTGCTGCCATGTGATTAACTGAGTAGAAATTTGCATTAACGAGCAGTTGGACAGGTGTACCTAATAAAGTGGCTGGTGAGCATATATAGAGTAGGTGTGTATGCATGTATGTGTATGTGTGTATGCATGTATGTTTGTGTGTATGTGTGTGCGCATGTATGTACCCTGAGCTCCAGAAAAACCACAATTCCACCTCATGTGTTTGCGCACACTTTGCGCACAGAGCTCATTCTGATTCCTGTGAGGGTTGAGTTTAGGTTTAGGCTGTGTGTGTGTGTATGTCTATGCGTGTATGTGTGCCGCACCCGATCATGGTGTGTGTGCTGTCCTTAAGTGAGGCGGGTTCTGTGCCGTTCACCATGGGCTCGTCTCTGGCGTCTCCAGCTGTTTCTCCACACAGACCCAGCAGAGCTTTCACACGCTGAGACTTCACATCCAGAATAGTGTCCGTGTAGCCCACCTCCTGCAGATACCTGACACACAAATACAAATGTGCGAGTGAGGAAAACACAGCAAACACACACTACACATGCATGTACAGAGGCAGACAGACAGACACTCTCGCTCTCATGTGTACGCACGCACGCACGCACACACACACACGCACACGCACACGCACACGCACACGCACACGCACACGCACACGCACACGCACACACACACTCACACACCAAAAGAAAATCAATGGTGATCTTAAAATAGTATTTTAGCAAAATCTTTTTATGTTGTTGTTAATATAATAATAATATATATAATAATAATAATTTGAATGAATTATTAAATATTTAAATGACTCATTTTTATATGCAAACATTGAACTTATTGTTTTATTGTTAAGTTTTTTATATTTTAAAATTTCCTTTGAGCCTTAATCATCTTTGTTTGTTTGACATTACATTATATTTTTACACCGTTTTATTCATATTTAGTTCAAAATGTTGCCTTGGATAAAAACAATGACCATCGCAATCCAGTCACATTGCTGTAATAACGCAACAGATGACCATAGAGTAACAGAACTGATTTTACGGCTTATAAATAATAGGGGTGTAACGGATCATGGTTGACCTGTGATTCTTACGGATCACAACCCACGGTTCAGAACACGTGACCCGCGAATTAATACTTTTTTTTAATTGCAGGTTAATCCTAAATGTGTAACGATGGCAGAGAGATCGCCTCTCACGTCATTCAAATCACATGTATGAAAGCCTTTAGGCTCTTCTGTAGAATATAATGATGACAGAAGTTGTGGTGGGTTATTGGGGATGTGGTGGGTTTCTAAGGTTATTAAAGGTGTTTTCTGTCACGTGTTTAGCTGCATTATTGCATTCAGTGTAAGCTGCACGATTAATCATTAAAAGATCGGGATCTCAACACCCACACAACATCAATTATAAATGATGGTGATTTGCATATGTTTATTAATCCTCCAATCGCTGCATTCAAATCTGAAAACGCAAAAATCAAGAAGGAGATTCAGACTTTAGGGTTTTGAGTTAGTTCAATTCCGTTCAATTCAGTTCAATTCCTCTATTTCTATAGCGCTTTTACAATGTAGATTGTGTCAAAGCAGCTTCACATAGACGATTATAGTGAATTGAAACTGTGTCAGTCCAGTTTTCAGTGTTTAAGTTCAGTTCAGTTTACAGGGTTTCTGCAGATATCCTAATGTCAAATTTAAGACTTTTTAAGGCCATTAAGTGTTAAATTTAAGACCGATATCACAATATCAAAAACAAGCGAGAGAAAATGCTAAATCACAAAATTAGTGGTAAAATAAATGTATTTAAACTGAACTGTGCTAAAGACAGGTTAGATGGACCACTGAACTACAAAAACAACATCTTAAGGCTGATTTATACTTTCACTGGCGGCACATCGCACACCTCTGCTGACTGTGCGCACACCTCATGAAACGGACGAGGCGCTTACACTTGATGCGTTCGCCGTTGTGATATTCTTTAAAACGACAGGGGCCGGTCAAAAGAAACCCACCGTAAAGTCAGACGGATAAACAGAGATGTAGAACATTTCCGGAACTACGTCATGTCATTAATATCGTTCAAGATTTTAAAACGAATTATTTTTTATTATTTTTATAATTTATTATAATGATTATAAAGATTTTTATAACCATTCAAGATTTTTTAAATCAAACTTTGATGCATCACTTGCTTTTGTTCATATCTCGGACAGTTCTACCTATTAAAGTTAAATATCAATGACAAGAGAAAATGGCTTGCTCTACAATTATATTTTTTATTATGGTAAGAACAAAAGCAAAAAAAAAACGTACTAAAAATACTGAAGTTTATTTATTTTGCCCACTCAACAATTCACACATCACTGTCTGGCTAGTTTCTGTCCTCTAAAGGCTAAAAAGGCAATAATGCTCCAACATTCCTGACCATCATCACCAATAAAGCCCAGAATTTGGGCATCAGTATATAGTAAACTGATAGGTTCATATATTCCTTTCCAGTTATCAAAGACATAATTTGTCACCTTTTTCACGGCTGTTGCGATTTCTAGCCAAGAATTATTGGTCATCTGGTTATCTCTATGATCACGCATGGACGGATGGTTAAGATGTGTGTACAGTCGTACTGTTTCAGATAAAATCTCTTCAAAGTGTTTCATATTCAACTCAAATCAAACGCGGCGCCGCGCGAACTGTTCACCCGAAATCTGTTCACTCTGCCAGCCGAAATCATGTCGGTTGCATCGAAAGCGAACCTCCGCAAACACATCGATGACGTCACATTCACCGCGTGCACTGGGCCCAATAACAGAAAGCTGATTGGCTATTGCATGCTGGTCTCATTTGTAGTTGTAATACTGCAAATTACATTAGAACTAGTGAAGTAAAGGACTACAACACCACGAAAACCAAGCAACAACAACAAAAAAGAATTGAAATGAGCTTTAGATGTAGCGTTACATGGAAAAATAAGACCTGTGCACAAATATTGAAGAACTATAGATGTAGCATTACATGGACATCAGAAAAATAAGACCTGTGCAAAAATATTGAAGACCTAGAACAGCCAATGTAAGACTTTCTAAGGCCTTAAATTTAGATTTTTAAATTTTAGACTTTTTAAGACCCAGCGGAAACCCTGAGTTCAGCTCAGTTCAGTGTGGTTTAATAATCATTACTGAGAGTCCAAATACTGAAGAGCAAATCCATCGATGCGCAGCTCTACAAGTCCCAAATTATGCAAGCAAGTGGCGACAGCGGCGAGGAAAAAACGTCACCAATTGGCGAAAGTGAAGGATAAAAATACGAAGTTAGAAGCCGTCAAATAACACAGAAGTACTGGGAGAACAGTTTAGAGTTTAGATAACACCACTGATGTTTATAGTAAAGATTAAAATCACCGTCATATGCATTTAACAACACTCAAAAGTTTAAGTTGTAGGCAGCAGTTACATTATTTAACCAGTAGGTGGCCATCAAAAATATGCCACTGAATAATTCTTCAACAATGATCATCTAGCAATGAAACATGAAGATTAATGAGTGAAAAACTGAATCATTTATTGAAGATGAGACTAAAATAAATATGGGCTGTACAGATGATTTCTACATTTAGCGTTATCAGCAACAGTAGCAGTAACAGTGAGTTTTTCACAGCACTGAATATTTTACCGTTTATTTTTATTCAGCTGTTTATTTCTTCATTTTATTTTAATTAAACTACAGATTCTCAGTTCTGTTTGGTAAAACCAAAAGTGTCTTGCAGTGCTGTTTCTGTAATAAATGGAAACCAAGTTACATTTGTCTCCTCCCCTTATTGGCTGATCTGAAAAATAATCCCATCCGTGACTAAAACACCATAATGTGATCCGAACCGTGAGATCTGTGATCCGTTACACCACTAATGAATAATAAAGCTGATAATAAAAGTCAAAGCATGAAGACTAAACGATACACTTTAAAGACACTGACAACTATTACTGAGCAGATCATCAGGTTTATCCTCAGAGAAAGAGCACCGCTGAGAGAAAAACATGCCTGTTATCATCACACACACACACACACACACCTGCAGTCCTGCGCGAACACTCCTGCGTCTTGAGGAAAAGCGCTCGACTTTACAGCAGTTTAAGACGAGAGAAGAAGCAAACAAGAGAGAGAGAGAGGTGGAGTGTGGAGTCTGTACCAGCCTCTGTGTACACCAGCAGGAGGAACAATCACACATTCATGCAGACGCACACACACACATGGACGGACAAACACGCGCATTAATATAAACACCCATTCACACATACAACCAACAGACACTCACACACATACAGAAATATATATACACAAACACCCTCAAGCACACACACAGACACATTTATAAACAAAAACTATTGCGCACACACACACTCACACTCACATGCATTAACATATGGACAAATACCTACACAAAAAACGTTTGCGCACACGCACACACAAACATGTTAATATGAACACACATTCTCACACACAGTCAATAGACACTCACACACACAAATGTAATAAACATACATACACGCACATACATAGTGTACAAATATACACAAACACACATACACCCACTCACACACTGTATATATGGACAGATATACACACAAGCTTGCACACACATTCATACATAAACATACACATATACATGTTCAAGCACACACAAATAGATTCACACACACAGACAGACTTGCACACATATACACTCACTCTTGCTCACATGCGAATATACACACACTACAAACACACATATGGACAAATATATATACACAAACACACTCGCGCATACATTCACACACATACAGAAAAATAAACACAAACATGCATTTATTATATATTCACACACACAAGCATACACGAACACACACACACACACTCGCATGTGCACACTCACACACACACATATATATATACGAATGCATGATAATGTGTGTGTGCATATTCATGAGTGTGAGTGTGTGTGATCTGTGAGTGTGTTTGTAAGTGTTTGGTGTATGAATGAGAGTGTGTGTGAGTGTGTGTGTGTGTGTGTGTGTGTGTGTGTGACTCACTGGCGCAGCAGTTGTCTCCCCTGTTTCCAGCTCAGTTGACTGTTGGCCGGTTCTGGAAGAGCCTCGTTCTCATTGCCGTCATCTGCAGGTCAAAGGTTAGAGGTCAAAGGTCAGACACAAGATAACTGACAGATGTCAATCACAGTGCATCTGCTCAACTTCCTGTCTGAACACATTCCTCGTTAGCATTCATTATAGTTAATTTCATTCATTCATTTTCTTTTCGGCTTAGTCCCTTTATTAATCTGGGGTCGCCACAGAGGAATGAATCGCCAACTTATCCAGCACATGTTTTTACGCAGCGAATGCCCTTCCAACTGCAACCCATCACTGGGAAACACCCATACAATCTTGCACACACACACACTCATACACTACGGCCAATGTAGTTCATCAGTTCCCCTATAGCACATGTGTTTGGACTGTGGGGGAAACAGGAGCACCCGGAGGAAACCCACACCAACACGGGGAGAACATGCAAACTCCACACAGAAACGCCAACTGCCCCAGCCGAGACTCGAACCAGAGACCTTCTTGCTGTGAGGTGATTGTGCTACCCACTGCGCCACCGTGACGCCTATAGCTGATATCTTAATATTTAAAATACATGAATATTCTGTGCAAGCATCGCACAATTAGAGTTCCACTATTTCATATTACAGCGAGTATTAGTTCAGATTTTTTATCATAATACAAATATTACTAGTTAATATTACAATGAAATTACAATATTAATTATTAAAACACATTTTAAAAAGATTTTTTACATTTTACTTTTATATTTTCTTAAGTATTTTTTTCATTTGAGCTAAAACATCGTCTCAGATATAATCGAATATTAAAATATATATTTTTCACCTAAATATGGTAATATTTTTAAATCTAAGCACTGTGACATTAAAGTTGCACTGTAAAAATATTTATTTTATTATTTTGTAGTATATTATAATGCCAATAAAATTGTTACACAAGGTGCTGTAGGTGTTCAGACACACGTGTTGTTGTGCTGGTTGAAAGTCTCTTCACACTCCAATAGTACTGATTAAAGTCAATGATCTAAATGTCTTTATATGTGTTTTTATATTCTGGGTGAGGCAGAAGACTAAACAATGTTCATCCAATTAAATATTGTCGGGCCGATAATTCCCATAATTCTGATAAGTAGCCCAAACTGTCTGTTCAAAACTGTTCATGCAGGCCACGATCACGTGCACACGAGTGACAGCGCTTAAAAACAAATACTAAATCAAAACTTGTTAAACTCCTGTATCAATATTGGAGTTACTTTTGCCCACTGGAGGAAGTATGACACCATGGCTGATGTGTTTCTGTTAGACAGGTAATGTTCTGTTTTAAAACTATTTTAGTCACACAGAGCTGATGTAGATTGGGTTGTCATCAGGGCTTTACATTAACACCCGCCAAATGCGGGTAGATTTCGGTTGTGGCGGTTAGACAGCCACTCCCACTAGCCACTTTGGCTGGCTGAAACTGATTTTTAAGTGGCCAGTGCTGGCTCGTCGCCACTACAGATTAGACTGTTAGTTTCTGACCATTTGTCTATATGCATACAAATGTATATAGACAAACTAGAGGGATACAAAGTTAGCGTTAGCTCTCCTATAAAAGATCTGGGTGTCATATTAGACAGCAATTTAACTTTCAAAAATCATATATCCCATGTCACAAAAACTGCTTTCCTTCATCTGAGAAATATTGCTAAATTGCGAAGTATGCTATCCATATCAGATGCAGAAAAGCTAGTCCATGCTTTCATGACTTCTAGGCTGGACTACTGTAATGCTCTGTTTGCTGGTTGCCCAGCATCCTCTATTAACAAACTTCAGCTAGTGCAAAATGCAGCTGCCAGAGTTCTTACCAGGTCTAGAAAATATGATCATATCACCCCAATGTTATCCTCCTTACACTGGCTGCCTGTTAAGTTTCGTATTGAATTTAAAATATTACTCCTTACCTATAAAGCTTTAAATAATCGAGCTCCTGTTTATCTAACCAACCTCCTGTCTCGCTACAATCCAACCCGCTCTTTACGATCTCAAAACTCAGGGCTTCTGGTAGTACCTAGAATATCAAAGTCGAGTAAAGGAGGTCGAGCCTTCTCATTTATGGCCCCTAAACTCTGGAATAGCCTTCCTGATAATGTCCGAGGCTCAGACACACTCTCACTCTTCAAAACTAGATTAAAGACCTATCTTTTTAGCAAAGCATACACTCAGTGCAGTACATAGCGGTATGACGCATGATGTGCCCCACACAGGATTTTGCTTCTCGTTTATATACACCATAAACAGCAGCTACGCTAATTATTCTCCTTATTCTGTATTTCCACCTGGGGGTACTCATCTTGAGGCCCTCAGACTATGCAGTGCCACTAACGCGATCCGAGACCAGCGACGAGATGATCCCAAGGTTTTCTGGACCAGGCCGTATCCTGAGCAGCTGCTGTGGTGTTCATCGTGGAGTGAGAGCCTGAGACTGACCCCTGTGATGCTCCAAGGACAGACGAGTCTTCGCTGAGGTCCAGCTTCCTGCGCCTAGACTGCAGCTCTGCACAAGACGTTTGGCCATAGGGGAAATGGTCGTGCCCAACTGAGCCTGGTTTCTCTCGAGGTTTTTTAAATCTTCGCTTTCGCCAATTGGTGAAGTTTTGTCCTCGCCGCTGTCTCCACTGGCTTGCATGGTTCGGGATCTGTAGAGCTGCGCATCGATGGATTTGCTCTTCAGTGTTTGGACTCTCAGTAGTGATTATTAACCCACACTGAACTGAGCTAAACTGAACTGAACTTAATCTCTGAAAACTGAACTGACTCTGTTTCAATTCACTATAATCTTCCATGTGAAGCTGCTTTGACACAATCTACATTGTATAAGCGCTATACAAATAAAGATGAATTGAATTGAATTGAAAATGTGATCTTAGATTGGAGAAGCAGCACGACTGACAAAAACAGCTTTTCACTCCAGCAAAAGCAGGTGAATAACGAATGAGAGGATCACTCGCACACTGAGACAGGCTTTCCTCACTCATTGACGAGGGGTTTAGTGTTGCGCGCACAGATGATTTGATGTGCGCGAGTGTTTAAAAGCTCCTGTGCCGTTTCCTCACTCAACTGTGCCTGAAAACGAAACTAGTGCGATGCTCGTGCACCCACAGTCCTTCAAGGGCTGGAGATTCTTTGTAAGCAGCAGCAGTTGTTGTCGCTGTCGCTTTAACTATTCTTTGAACAGATTATGAATTGGCCTAACATTAATCGTGTGCGCAGGATCATCCTTTCATTATCGCTCAGAGAATGTTTTCTACCCACTTTCTTTTGCTTGCTGTTATTTTTGTTAATATAGTTTAATAATCGTCCTTTACAATAATCTTGCTGTAATATGTTGTTGTATGCATAGTTAACTGATCGATCTTGAGCCAGAACAGACCACTGTGCATGGTTTTAGATGCGTGAGAATATTTATGTTTTAAATGTCAGCTGTTTTGTTGAAAAAAAAGTGTACGTATACTGCAGTATTTTGCTTGTTTTGACCAAGCGGCAACCTCCCGCTCTCCCTCGGGAAGCCAATACGGAAGTAACTAAAACTGCAATTCATCGACTCGCCTTGGGGGGCTGGCTCCAGGAAGTCCAGGTGCTTTCTGACTGCATTGGTAATTTGGCCATTTTTACAGCTGCTAAAAACATGTTTACAGCCTGGTACAAACGATGGCTTTGGTGCATATAGCCATGAT
The DNA here is from genome assembly GCA_903798195.1 of Danio kyathit. Taxonomy (NCBI): domain Eukaryota; kingdom Metazoa; phylum Chordata; class Actinopteri; order Cypriniformes; family Danionidae; genus Danio; species Danio kyathit. The sequence continues at coordinate 54,700,699 of LR812529.1, read as the reverse complement.
TACCCTTCATGACAACTGTGAGGGGGTGAATGTTTTTATAACTCATCCGTTTTGTTTTTATTAGGTTATATTACGTCCGCATAATTAAGGGCGGGGCCACTTGAGTGACAGCTAGGTCTCGCTGCTCGCTGTCTCGTCACCTCAGCTGATTCTGGCTGATTAGCCACTGATCTCGGCATATTCATCGTATTTTGTTTTGTTTAATGTTTCTTTACACAGTCAGTTGCCTTTTGGAATTATTTCCTACAATTATCAGATGATATGGCATGCTGTGTGCACTTAATTGTGCTTACAAACCGTTCAAGTTGCCTCCATTTCCCAGGTGAGTGAAATTATATTCCTATATACCATCTCTATAAATGTATTTGTTTTATTTAAGATCATTTATCATTTAGAGCTGTAATGCACTCCAGAATCTGACAGATTGATTAGCTGTAGGCTATAAAACAGTCATCTGAAGCATTGTCAGACAGTGTTAGTGCTGGATTTTATAAACAGCCTTGCATTCACTAACACAGACTATATCTGAAGTGTTTGATAGTAATTCGCTTTTTCCTCCTGTAGAAAAACATCATAAGAACAATGTTTAGTGGCTCAATGTGTTACAACAGTGTTTTTAAAAGTCTAAACTCTTTATTGATATAGTGTACAACCAAGCACATGTGGTCAGAACACAAACGAGTCTTGGGTAATGAAGTATTAAGCGTTCTCCCAAAGTAAAAAGTCTGTCTAAGCCTAAGCAAAAAGCTGAGAATCCAGCATGCGTCTGTAGCTCCGCTCACTCTCCGCCTCTTTGCCCTTGTTTGGTATCCCGCGATTGGTGCGATGACGCGTGAACAAAATGGCGACGGTTGGCCGCGCCTACTTGTAGCTTCTTTTGCAGTGTTCAGAAACCTATGGGTGACGTCACGGATACTACGTCCATATCTTTTACAGTCTATGGTTTTGAAACATTAGTTACAATTTGTGGCAAGGAAATATTTAGTTTGGTGTGGTCAGACAAAAAAAAAAGGTAAATCCTTATTGTGTTGAGCCCTGAAAAGTCCCGGGAAAGAAAACTATTTGCAATGCGACACTTTTTTATGAAAGCATAACCCATTTTCTCATGCTCATTGAGTAAGCTCATAAACAAAAACTGTGAAATGAACGAGGAGGCAAGTGGAAAACACACAACAGCTAAATGAAGTCATTTCAGCATGCAAGTCAAATTTATGCATAAAATATATTTTCCCAACAACAAAATTGTGGCTAGTGAAAATGGCGAGTGGCTAGTAACGGTGGAAAACTACTAGCCACAGTGGCTGATGATCAAAAAAGTTATTTGAGACTCAAATTTTATCAGCTTAGAGAATAAGGGAATACGAGAGTTGGGAGACTTGTATATAGAAGATTTATTTGCAACACACACACCTTCATTCCCACATATCCCAACACCTAGCGGGATAGACCTGATCATTAAAGCCAAAACCTGGTCAAGAGGCCGTATTTCATATTTATATAATTTACTCTCCCCAACTAACTAATCTATCCTAAATAAGATTAAGATGGACTGGGAATCAGAACTTCAATTAAATCTCTCTGAAGATTTCTGGGAGCAGGCCTTACATGCTGTAAATTGGTCATCTAGTTGCGCTAGATTATCACTCATACAATTTAAGACTACACTATAGCAAAGAGAAACTCTCAAAGCTCTATCCTGACAAATTAGATAACAAATGTAATAGGTGTTCACAGACCCCATGCAACCTCACTCACATGTTCTGGTCGTGCCCCAAACTGTCTAAATTCTGGCGGTTATTTTTCAAGGCAATCTCAGACATATTGGACATTAATGTAAACCCAAACCCTCATATCGCTATTTTTGGAAAACCCCCAGATGACTATCATGTCACAAACATTCAAAATAATGTCATCGCCTTTTCCTCCCTTGTTGCTCGCAAAAGAATTCTTTTAATGTGGAAATCACCCCAACCACCCTCAATCAAAGTCTGGTTACACGACATGTTTGTCACGGTTCTTGGTGGGGGAAAGGAGCGAGGACTCAAACGCAGGGAAAAATGGGTATTTATTAATAATTAAATAACACAAACAGGAAAATAAACTACCCCGAGGGGGAAAACATTAACAAAACATACAAATAAACTTCACTGGGCAGGCTGGCAGGGAACAGGACAGGACAAGGCTACAAATGTCAAGACAAGGAGAAAAGATGACGAACTGGCACAGGACAGCAGACATGAGGAGATTATAAACAAGCACGTGCAGGCCGTACACATCAGCATCAAGCGGGAGCGCGCACAGTCCGCACGCGCTCACGACAGCGCGCACACGCAGAGAAACACACAATGACACACAAGTGCTCGACCCTGAGAAAACTCGAGCCGTGCACAACAAGACAGAGCTAGTGTCTGGACTCTGCCACCAAAACAAGAGTTAACAAGACCAGAGTGGCAGAACCCTGACAATGTTAGGTCTTCTGAAATTAGAGAAGATTAAGTTCTCTCTCAGAGGATCATCTCACAAGTTTTATATTCATTGGAGGCCACTACTAAATTATTTTGATTATTTAACACCTCTTGCAGTGATTATTTAAGAAATCTTTTTATGGTCAGAATTAGCTTTCACTCTAGCCTTTTTACTCGGTATTGTCATGTCCTAAACTAGACGTATTGGTCCAACCTCAGCACAACTAAAACCACAATAACCAAGAAGTAGGTAGCACATTATTGTTGTTGTAACTTATTATTATTATTTTTTATTTCATCATTCTGTCACCTGTTATATGTTTTACAAAAAGACTGGCTATGTGCATGTATTGGTGGGATGGGTTGGGAGATTTGGGGTTAAAAAAAAAGCAGAAATTGGACATTTGTATACAACGAACGCAATTCACTTGTGTTCAATAAATAAAGTTTACAAAAAAAAAAAAAAAAGTTAATGTCAAGCCCTGGTGGTTATGAATGGGTTATATGAACAGAAGTGTTATTCAGCCTCTGAAATCTCCCAGTGAAAGATTGATGAATCTCCTGGTGAAAGATTTTTAGACTGATGAGAGAGTGATGACAAGTTCTGCTAACCACACAACTGAAACCTGCTAGATATAATAGAGTTTTTCAGAATTGCAGTATTATAAAGTACTATAAAGTTTTCTAACTGGTGAATGACATGATCTAGTGTGTTGTCTACTGTCATCTTTAATGTGCACGTTCGCGAGTTTAGGAGGCGTGGCTTTGGAGGAAAGGGGAGGGATTGTATTTGAAAGATATTATGCTAACCGGTTAAATATCTTTTAATACACGTTTAAATACTGAATCTTATAGTGAAACATCACTAAACATTGCATTTCTTTTTTCGTTTAATTACTTTTCATTTTATTTGGCCCTACACACCAAATAAAGCTCTTTCTTCAGCTTTGTCTGTGTTCATGTGTGTGTTTGTGTGTGCATGTGTGCATGCGTGCATAAGTGTGTATGTGCATTGGTGTGTATGCATGTGTGTGTGCGCGTGTTTGCATGTATGTGCTTATGTGTGTTTTTGACATATCAGGACACAAATCTATAAAATGACTTAGGCTGCGTCCTAAATCGCAGACTTCCATACTATATAGTACGCTAAAATCAGTATGTGAGCTGAGTAGTATGTCCGAACTCTTAGAATTCGAAAGTCAGTATGCGAGAAGTACCCAGATGACTACGTTTACATTCAAATGCAGAACATACTGAGTAGTCTGCGGTTTCGGATGCAGCCACAGGCATGACACAGGTATTACAAGAAGGTAGTGAATTATGAGGGCATTGCTGATGTCCCCATTTCTCCAAAAGCTTCAAAATTTTTCAGAAAAAGCTTCAGTTTTTTCAGAAAGTAAAACTGAACAGTTTCCTGTGAGGGCTGGGTTTAGGGGGTAGGGTGGGCTTAGGGCGATACACAATACAGTTTGAGCAGTATAAAATCAAGGTAAACCTATAAAATGTCCTCACAATTCACAAAAACAAATGTGTGTGTGTGTGTGCATGTGCATTGGTGTGTGTGTGTGTGTACCGGAGTCATAGCTGGGCGGCTTCATGTCCCCTTGGTTGAGCTCGGTGCCGTACTTCAGCTTGTGGAATTTGGCCCTGCAGAGGAAAGAGAAGCCGCTGCTTAAAAATAATCTCCATTCATTTTACAGAAATATGCAGATTCACATGTAAAAGTGATTTCTTTTATCCAATAATAATTGCATTGATTAAAACATTAATATTTGACTGAATATACAAAAATTAAAAATATGAAACTTTTTTTGCTCATTTAAAGAAGAACATGTGTAGGGTGTGAAAGAATAATGTGCTTTTATTATATGAATAATTAAATCTGGCTGTTAAAAAATCTAAAATATAAAAAATTAGTGGCTACTATTATATATAACTATTATCCTGCTTGCTCGCTCATACACACTCACACACTCTCTCACACACACACTGACCTCTCCTGCTTGAGTGCGTACTCCAGCATTTTTATCCTCCGCACCAGATCTTTCTTCAGGTTCTCCTGGCCTTTCCTCTCGCCCTGCAGGAACGCGATCTGAGCCTGAAACACATTAACAGGCCTGTTCAAGATCTGCATGCATTCGCTTTCTCCTGTTTTGCACAAAACCTGCTTTATTACGGCCACATTTGTGCCCAAACTGGAGAAATGTGACCCCAGAACAGCATGCACTCCTCACCACTACCAAGAGTGCATATGAATCAGTTTTAAAACTGAAAAACTTCAATAAAATAAAAAGTTAAATAGAAAGTAAACAGTTAAGTAGAAATAAAACAGTTTTGGCATATATTTAAAAATATTTTCCCATTTAATTTTATTAGCATTTTTTTACTTATAGATTTCTAGTTCCAAGTGGACCAGCCTGTAATGCAGAACTGCGCACATTATTAGTAAACCAAGAATTCTTGTTAAGTCCACTAATGCCGAGTAGGCATGGGCCGGTATAAGATTCTGATGGTATGATAACCTTGGATAAAAATATCACGGTTTCACAGTATTGTGATCACTGCTCTAAAATATATCCTTTTTAAATGTCTGGGTAAAACCTTTTTCCCCTTTGAACACAATATATTCTCTTTTAAGAAACATTTAAAATAGTTTGGAACAGTAAACACCCCAGCAAGCACAGGATGTCAACATGACATCAGATTGATGTTGTACCCCAATGTCAAGGAGACCTTGCATTTTGTTTGAAATTGAAAATCGGGTTGACATCAGAATTTAACATCAGGCCAACCCCAATGTTCAACGTCCAACCTAAAATCAACCAAATATGAACGTCTAATGATGTTACAGCTTGAAGTTGTGTGGATGTTACCACTATGACGTCTATCAGATGTTGGATTTTGGTCGCCATACCTGACGAATAAATGTCAGTATTTGAAGTTAATATGACGCTGGTTTAATATGTTGGCTCAACGGTGGATTTTGGTCAGTTTCTAACAACCTAAAATCAACCAAATATCAACGTCTAATGATGTTACAGCTTCATGTTGTATGGACGTTACCAATATGACGTCTCTCAGACGTTGGATTTTGGTCGCCATACCTGATGATTAAATGCCAGTATTTGACGTTAATATGACGTTGGTTTAAGATGTTGGCTCAATGTTGGATTTTGGTCAGTTTCTAACAACCTAAAATCAACCAAATATCAACATCTAATGGTGTTACAGCTTGAAGTTGTGTGGATGTTACCAATATGACGTCTATCAGATATTGGATTTTGGTCCCCATACCTGACGAATAAATGTCAGTATTTGACGCTAATATGACGCTGGTTTAAGATGTTGGCTCAATGTTGGATTTTGGTCACTTTCCAACACAACCTAAAATCAACCAAATATCAACGTCATTTGAATTTTGGTCACCTGACGTCATGACCTGCATCTAACCTAACATTAGCGTCTAATGATGTTGTGTGCCCTCTAGGATGACAGGTTAAATAATTCAAATAAATCATTGAATCAATCATTCTGTTGTACTCATTTGCTTCAAAACACAGATTTCTGTACAATTTATAATGAAGTCTTCGGTGATCTTTTCTGATGAAGATACTGTTGTCCTAAAAAAGTAAATAAAAAAATCTTACACATACAGTACCGTAGGAATGGTATAGCAGAACATTTGGCCAGTTTTAAAACCTTTCCAAACAACGGTATACCTTGAACACGGTTATCGTCCCATGTCTAATGCCGAGTTCAGACTGCATGATTTTAGCCCTGATTTTGACTCACCAACAGGTTTTGAGAAATCACAGACAAATACCTGAAATTACAGGTAAATCGGTGCTCGTTCATATTTGGCATGCTAAATATATGCTATGATATCTGCTATTCAGTTGAAGTCAGAATTATTCGCCCCCCTTTAAATTTTTCTTTTTCTTTATTAAATATTTCCCAAATGATGTTTAGCAGAGCAAGGAAATTTTCACAGTATGTCTGATAATATTTTTTCTTCTGGAGAAAGTCTTATTTGTTTTATTTTGACTAGAATAAAAGCAGTTTTATTTGTTTTAAAACTCATTGTATGGTCAATATTATTAGCCCCTTTAAGCTATATTTGTTTCTCGATAGTCTACAGAACAAACCATCATTATACAATAACTTGCCTAATTACCCTAACCTGCCTAGTTACCCTAATTACCCTAGTGAAGCCTTTAAATGTCACTTTAAGCTGTATAGAAGTGTCTTGAAGAATATCTAGTCTAATATTATTTACTGTCATCATGACAAAGATAAAATAAATCAGTTATTAGAGATGAGTTATTAACACTATTATGATTAGAAATGTGATGAAGAAATCTGCTCAACGTTAAACAGAAATTGTGGAAAAAATAAAAAGGTGGGCTAATAATTCAGGGGGGCTAATAATTCTGACTTCAACTGTATATATTTAGATATGCTAAATATCTGAAGCTGGATTCAAATCATGCTGTGTGAAATGTGTTCCGATTGAAAATAACACCGGCGATCACCTACAGCCAATGAGAGAGCAGCATCCTATCTGCAGGCCAGCAGGAGGATAGGAGAGAAGTTAAAAGAGCTTCTTTTCAGTCTATTTGGACCCAAGAAATGAAGGAACACTGGTGGACATTTGTCAGGAGCACCTGTGTCTGTTTGACATGTCGTCTGAGCAATTCCACAACCGGCTCAAAAAGGAAAAAGGTGGAGGAGAAATTGCTAATTCCCCTTAAATCCCAGGTGAGCAAAATAAGAACATTTTCTACATCACCAAAGGCTTCTTTCTCATTACGTAGTTAATAACTAAAGATACAGTTGAAAGCAGAAGTTTCCATACACTGTATAAAGGCACATCACCATTTAATAAAGTCAGATGTTAATGTGACTAAACTTTTCCTCTTGTAGGTAAGTTAGGATGATCACATTTGTTTCTGTTCTGCTTAACAGCAGAATAATGAGAGAGATTGTTGGAGAAATTGTTCTAACTCTTCTTGAAAGTCAAGTTTACATACAATAAGATTATTCTGCCTCTGAAAAAGCTCAGATGATGGTGTCAAGGTTTTGGAAGTTTCTGATTGGCTAATTGACAACATTTGAGTTAATTGGAGGCACAACTGTAGAATAGTATTGAAGGAAAAGCTCAAACACACTGCTTCCTTGTGTGACAACATGAGAAAATCAACAAGCCAGAATCAACACAAAAGCCAGATTACACTTAGCTCAATTACACTGGGAAAAAGACTAATGTTTGGAGACATGTCCTGTGGTCTGATGGAGCTAAGATTAAACTGTTTGGCCATAATGACCAGTGTTACATTTGGAGGACAAAGGGGAAAGCTTACAAGCCTAGGAACACCATCCCAACTGTGAAGTATGGGGGCGGCAGCATCATGTTGTGGGGCTGTTTTGCTGCAGGAGGGACTGGTCCACTTCACAGCATAGATGGCATCATGAAGAAAGAACATTATGTAGAAATACTGAAGCAACATCTCAAGACATCAGCCAGGAAATTAACACTTGGCCACAAATGGGTCTTCCAAACAGACCATGACCCAAAGCATACTGCCAAATGAGTTCAAATGTGCTTTAAGGACAACAGAGTGAATGTTTTGGAGTGGCCATCACAAAGCCCTGAGCTCAATCCTATAGAAAATGTGTGGGCAGAGTTGAAAAAGCTTGTGCGAGCAAGACAGCCTACAAATCTGACTCAGTTACAGCAATTCTGTCAGGAGGAATGGGCCAAAATTCCTGCAAACTATTGTGAGAAGCTTGTGGAAGGAGACCCAAAACATCTGACCAAAGTTACACAGTTTAAAAGCAAAGCTAAAAAATACCAAGGAAATGTGTGTAAACTTCTGACTGTCTAGAAATTAATCAAATATTCTCTCATTATTCTGGCATTTAGCAAATGTAAATGATTTAGGTAATCCTAACAGACCTAAAATAGTAAACGTTTAGTGATTTACCATCAGACATTTATTAATAAATGGTTATGTTGCTTTATTTAGAGTGAATGTAAACTTCTGCTTTCAACTGTATACAACTGGACCTCGTGTTGTTTCCATGTCACTTCTCGCGTGTGTTTGGTTGAGAGGTGGTTTGCGGACCGAGAGACAAAGTTGTCTGTGATTCTCCTTTTGTAAAGTCATGCAGTGTGAAACCCCCTGTCCTGATCCATCTAGCAGTGTGAACACAGCAGCTACCCCAGATAGTCATACAGTGTGAAACATCTGTGACGACACAGCTTTGAAAACCCTGCGGTCTGAACTCGTCATTATGAATACAAACGTCTGCTTGACTCTGATTTAATCCTGCTTCTCTAATGTTGATGCAGAACCACGTGTATTTTATGCTATGCAGATTTCCAACTCAAGTAAAAGGCATTGGTAATTGTGCATACGATTAGATTTTTTTGCTCTGGTTAATGAAATAATACTAGAGTTGAAAATGTTTAATTCATGTCTCTTCTTTTATTCTGATCTGCAAATTTGGTCTATTTTATAAAGGAGAAGGTATTTTTGTGGATTTCCCAGAATGCATTGCAACACATTTAGTAATAGTGATGATTAATGTGAAAGTGTGTGTTTGATGCTCTATTGACTTTGCATTTGATAAAAAAATGTCCTAAAATAGATGCAACTGTAATGCAGAACATCTGCTTTCTTCTCTTCTCTTCTGTATTTACCCAATACTCAGATCTGACCAGCACCATGTGACCACATTACATTACAGCTTTGCTTTGCTGTCTTAATGTGAGCAATAATTCAGATTAAACACAGAAAACAGCCTGTTCCAAACCTAGGGTGCTCACTATCTAGACAGCATCACGTGGACTGATATTTTAGACACAGCACAGAGATGTATAGCAATGTAATTTTCTTTTCGGCTTAGTCACTTTATTAATCTGGGGTCCCCACAGTGGAATGAACCGCCAACTTATCCAGCATATGCTTTACACAGCGGATGCCCTTCCAGCCGCAACCCAGTAGCAGGAAACACCCATACACACTCATACACTACAGCCAATGTAGTTGATCAATTCCCCTATAGCGCATGTGTTTGGACTGTGGGGGAAACTGGAGCACCTGGAGGAAACCCACACCAACACGGAGAGAACATGCAAACTCCACACAGAAACACCAACTGACCCAGCTGGGACTCGAACCAGTGACAGCACTACCCACTGTGTCACACAAATCTAAATTATATCATTGTTAAAAAGAACAATAAGTTCCCATCCGAGTGTTTTAGTCCACATTTGAGCAGCAGAGTGTGTGTGTGTGTGTGTGTGTGTGTGTGTGTGTGTGTGTTGAACATCAGTCACTCATGAGGAGATCCAGATGTAGCGTACACATGACTGTACTGCTCTATCAGGCATACACACACACACACACACACACACACACACACACACGCACACACGCACGCACGCACGCACGCACGCACGCACGCACGCACACGCAAATAATAAAATGTACATGTTCACACATACGCTTGTACCTATTATTTTTCTCACAAACACACACACAAACATGTATACACATGCATGTGCACAAACTCAAACACACTTTTACGCATGATCAAACATGTTCTCATGCACATACACTCTTAAAACACACACACTAGCACAAACATTCACACAGACTTTACACACATTCCCTTTCACAAACACACACACTCAAACACGCACATACACTCTCTCTTTATTTCTCTCTCACATACACATTTTCTCCCTTTCTCTCTCTAAAAACACACACACTCTCTCTCACACACACAGACTGTCTGACTGCTGTGGGAACCAAGGCCAGTGCAGTGCTGTGGTGTTTTGCGTAACACAGATATTTGCGCTCTGGAATGTTGATAGAGATGTGGAAACTCCCAGCATTCCCAGCTGAAGAGCATCTGACATCATCACTGACCCAAACGCCACAGCGGGTCGCCACAGCGGAATGAACCACCAACTATTCCAGCATATGTTTTACACAGCGGATGCCCTTCCAGACACAACCCATTACTGGGAAACACCCATACACACTCATTTACACACACACACACACACACACACACACACATACACACACACACACACACACATACACACATACACACATACACACACACACACACACACACACACACAACACACACACACACACACACACACACACTCATACACTACGGCCAATTTAGTTCATCAATTCCCCTATAGCACACATGTGTTTAAGCACTGCATGTGTCAGATCAGCATGTTTACTGTGAGCTGAATGGACTTACACTGCTCTTACACACAACCTCTGACATTGCACAACAATCTGATTAAATCAGCACTAAACCAGTGTGAGAATAGAGCAGACAAACATTCTCTACAGCAGCCAATCAGAGTACAGAACATCCTCTACAGCAGCCAATCAGAGAACAGAACATCCTCTACAGCAGCCAATCAGAGAACAGAACATCATCTACAGCAGCCAATCAGAGAACATAACATCATCTACAGCAGCCAATTAGTGTGCAGAACATCATCTACAGCAGCCAATCAGAGAACAGAACATTATCTACAGCAGCCAATCAGAGAGCAGAACATTCTCTACAGCAGCCAATCAGAGTGCAGAACATCATCTACCGCAGCCAATCAGAGTACAGAACATAATCTACAGCAGCCAATCAGAGAACAGAACATCCTCTACTGCAGCTAATCAGAGTACAGAACATCCTCTACTGCAGCCAATCAGAGAACAGAACATCATCTACAGCAGCCAATCAGTGTGCAGAACATCATCTACAGCAGCCAATCAGAGAACAGAACATCATCTACAGCAGCCAATCAGAGTGCAGAACATCCTCTACAGCAGCCAATCAGAGTGCAGAACATCATCTACCGCAGCCAATCAGAGAACAGAACATCATCTACAGCAGCCAATCAGTGTGCAGAACATCATCTACAGCAGCCAATCAGAGAAACAGAACATTATCTACAGCAGCCAATCAGAGAACAGAACATCATCTACAGCAGCCAATCAGAGAGCAGAACATCCTCTACAGCAGCCAATCAGAGTGCAGAACATCCTCTACAGCAGCCAATCAGAGTGCAGAACATCATCTACCGCAGCCAATCAGTGTGCAGAACATAATCTACAGCAGCCAATCAGAGAACAGAACATTATCTACTGCAGCCAATCAGAGTGCAGAACATCCTCTACAGCAGCCAATCAGAGTGCAGAACATCCTCTACAGCAGCCAATTAGAGTGCAGAACATCCTCTACAGCAGCCAATCAGAGAACAGAACATCCTCTACAGCAGCCAATCAGAGTACAGAACATCCTCTACAGCAGCCAATCAGGGAACAGAACATCCTCTACTGCAGCCAATCAGAGTACAGAACATCCTCTACTGCAGCCAATCAGAGTGCAGAACATCCACTACTGCAGCCAATCAGAGTACAGAACATCCACTACTGCAGCCAATCAGAGTACAGAACATTTATTTAGACAGAAATATAGACAATATATTATGGAGCACTTAAATAAACTTTTATTAAACAGCTATATGCATTAAAATAAGAGTTTAACATCTTTAGGAATGCACTGTGTGCATGTCTGTGTGTGTGTGTGTGTGTGTGTGTGTGTGTGTGTGTGTGTGTGTGTGTGTGTGTGTGTGGTACGTGTGTGTGTGTGTGTGTGTATACGCAATTTATTTTTTACATCACTCAATGTTTACAGAATTGTTTTTTTTTTTAGAATGAGGAAAAAAGTGTGTGTGTGTTTCTCTCTCTCTCTGTGAATGTGTGTGTGTGTGTGTATGTCTGCTGTCTGGCCTACATGCTGGAGGATCTGGGTAAGCATCATTCAGAGACTATTAAGACCATTAAGTCAAACTCTGGTCCACTTTGTGACTTATTCTGGTTAAGAACTGCCCAGTTCAAGATAAACAGACTGACTGAGATGTCAAATGACCAACTACAGGGACCCTAAACAGACACCAGGGGGAGACATTATATATACACATTTCATATAGACAAACGCTCATTTTACATTTGCTTTCAAATAAACTGCATGTGTAAACTCATCCAGCGTCTCTCTCCTGATCACTGTATAAACACTAATAATAATGATAACTAGTGTATAATGAAACATTAACTGTCATCGTCCTGTCACCGGGTGGCTTAAATTTACACTGGTGGTGGTGTGGAGACCCCTCTCATGATTGTGAAGCGCTTTGGGTGTCGGCCAAATGGGCACGAAAAAAATCCACGAAACTGCAAGACAGTGAAAAGTGAAGCGCGAGGGACCGCTGTATATTAATGTAGACATAACGTTTGTTTTAAACACTTCAGCTACATTAATCTGACGTCTGTCTTCATTAAAATGAGACCGAGCTTAAATCTGTGTAGCAAAGCACTGAAGACTGGCATTCATTTAAGCTGAACATTTTTAAGTCTGTGTTCAAAAAGTGGAGGCAACAATTAAGGGGATTAATAAATCCTAATTCAAGAGTTTACACTTAGCTGACGACAGATTATACAGTAAAGCATGTTTGGCATGCTGTCCCGGGAGAGAGCCCTGAGCTCATAAGATCCTAAAGCCCGGGGCTCCCTCCCGTTTGCAGGGCGAGAGGGGAGTTTGAGCTCAGGTAGGTCTCGAGACCCCCCCCCCCCCCTCACCACCTCTTTATTTAGAGCTGATGACAGATTATAATTTGCTATATAGATATTCTGCTGGTTAAGAGTTCATCTATAGTGTTAAATTAGATCAATTCACTAATGACCAGGCTTAATTTGGAAACAAAACCTCTGAAATATGATTCGGCACCTCATTTTACCAATCCCCCTCCTCACATGCACCCCTCTTCATTTTCTTCAGCGACCGCCAAACCCTCATCACTTTAGTCCACAACACCCTCGGGGGAAACCCAGGCGAGCACGGGAAGAACATGTAAGCTCCGCACAGAAACGACAGCTGGCCTGTTAAGGATTAGAACCAGTGACGTTCTTGCTGTAAGGCAACAGTGCTAACCACTGGGCCACCGTGCTGCCCTACAGAGGGAAAGGTGAAGGAGTAGGGGTGAAAGGGGGGATTCTTCAAGGCGAAGATAACTGTAGTAAGAACCTCTGGTTATTTATAGTGAGTTAGGACCAGAGATGTATAAAGTACTAGAGACCCAGACTTAAGTAAAAGTACAAGTACTCTATCAAAAACGTGACTTGAGTAGAAGTTGAAGTGCTCTTTAAGCACAATACTTAAGTGGAAGTACTAAAGTATTCAACATTAATTCTACTTAAGTATTGCAAGTAGTTTATTTAAAAATTTACTACTCAAGTACTGAAAGTAAAAGTAAAAGTGTTGTGTTATGTAGTTATTTTTAAAAAAGCAGTCAAAAGATATTGTTTTGTTTATTTTAAATATCTTTTTTGGGGCACAGGATTAAGCAGAACAAAAAAAACCATGGTTTACCATTTACGTATAATATAAATAAATAAATATATATACTGTATATATATATGATGGGTCAAAAACAGCATTCAGCGTGACAGCCTTAATGATAGACAGTTTACATTATGTGAACATTGCAGCATGATATGAACCGCGGGTAGCTAACGGTAGTTAACTTATCTAGCTCTTATGGATCGCTCAAACTGCTGTTTTGTGTATTATATTATCTTTAACTTGACACGTTTCTTCAAATCTGACGGTAGAGTATGCACTTCATTCTATATGAGCTGTCTTTCACTCCGACAAATGCAAACATTGGCTCTAAATAGGGTCATGGGTGGACTTTTTCCTCATCGCCACGAACAGCTGAAAGTGAAGGAGTTGAAGGTGGAATTTCTGGGTTTTCCATGTCTAAAACAAACTAAAGTGCTCTCAATGCAGGCAGGCAGCGCTGTCTTCTTTGATCGTCTGATCAATGAATGATTGATTCGTAACACTTTTATAATTGTAACGAGTAACTACGCAACACATAAAAATCTACTGGAGTAAAAGTATTAAGCTCATCATAAATATGTACTGAAGTAAAAGTAGAAGTAGAAAAAAAACAATACTCCAGTAGAGTACAGATACAGCCTTTTAGTACTTAAGTACAGTAGTGAAGTAGTTCTACTTCGTTACTATACATCTCTGGGCTCATCTGATTGGTGAATCATGCGTAAGTTAATGCAGGACCAGCCGTGATCAATCATAATCACGTGCTCCTCTCGAAATTAGTTTATAAATGAACTCCACTTAATAAGTAAATCATTTGATTATTGCGACAGACCTACACATCAGATGATCAATGCACCAATTTTGATATTGAGATCTCACTACAGCACAGATTGCTAATTTCGTAATTCATTTTCCTCCGGCTTAGTCCCTTATTTATTCAATTCAATCCAACACATGTTTATTTACTGTATATAGCGCTTTTCACAATGTAGACTGCGTCAAAGCAGCGTAACATTTATCAGGGGTCGCCACAGCGGAATGAACCGCCAATTATTCCAGCATATGTTTTACGCAGTGGATGCCCTTCCAGCTGCAACCCAGTACTGGGAAACACCCATACACACTCATTCAGACACACACTCATACGCTATGGCCATTTTAGTTAATCACTTCCCCTATAGCCGGATGTGTTTGGACTGTGGGGGAAACCGGAGCACCCTGGAGGAAAACCCACGCCAACACGGGAGAGAACATGCAAACTCCACACAGAAACACACACTGACCCAGCCAGGACTCGAACCAGAGACCTTCTTGCTGTAAGGCCACAGTGCTAAATACTGAGACACCGTGCCGCCCACAAGTTCAATCCAATCTAAAAAAGCAGATGATGCATTCATTCATTCATTCATCAGATTAGCACAGAAAACCCCCAAATGTCTCGCAGCAAATGCACAGATCAGGAAACCACTCATTATTATGATAAAAAAATAAAACTAGGCCAAAGTGAGTCACAGTAAAGGAGGACAGACGCACGGAATGATGGGAAAATTCCTCACAAACATGAGGAGCTAAACACGGAGAACTCCCAGAAACACCAACCCATTAAAGCTCATTTGCATATCCTTAAAGTGTGTTGACGACCTCCATATCAGCCTGAGCAGGAGGAAAAAAATAAATCGAATGATCTGCATGCAGCTTGATGAGAACTGTGTGCAAATATACGCATTACATTACAGACTGTATTACAATTGTAAAAATAAATGTTTACATTAAATAATAAAGGGTTTACATAATAATAATAATAATAAACAATATAATAAATAAGTGTTTCTATTATAATAATAACAACAACAACAACAATAACAATAATATAAGTGTCTACATAATGAAAAATTATATAATAAATTTAGTGCTTACATAATAATAATAAAAATAATTAATTATATATATATATATATATATAATATAAAAAATAAGTGCTAACATATTAAACAATATAATAAAATAAGTGTTTATGTAATACAATGTGTTTACATAACAATAATATACATAATATAATACAATAAGTGTTTGCATAATAATAAATAATGCAATTAATAAAGTGTTTACATAATAATATTATACATGATATAATAAAATAAGTGCTGACATAAAAAAATAAAATACTATAAGTGTCTACATAATAATAATATACATAATATAATACATTAAGTATTTAGATTATGATAAATGATACAATAAATTTAGTGTTTACATAATAATAATAATATACAAAATATTAAAAAAATAAGTGCTGACATAAAAAAATAAAATACTACATAATTATGTCTACATAATAATAATATACATAATATAATAAAGTGTCTACATAATAAATGAAATACTAAATTAAGTGTTTACAAAATAATAATAATAATAATATCATACATAATATTAAAAATAAGTGTTGACATAATAATATTCATAACATAAAGAGTAAGTGCTAACATGATAAACAATATAATAAAATAAGTGTTTATGTAATAATAATAAATACAATTAATAAAGTGTTTACATAATAAAATAATTATAATAAAAATAATAATAATATACATAATATAATGACATACGTGTTTACATAATAATAATAATACACATAATATAAGCGTCTACATAATAATAAATGAAATACTAAATTAAGTGTTTACATAATAATAATAATATACATAATATAGAAAATAATTGTTTACATAACAATAAATGATATATATAATATAACAAATAATTGCTGACCTAATAGACAATAAAATAAAATGTTTACGTAATATAATAAGTTTACATAACAATATGCATAATATAATTAAATATACATATTATTACACAGTATAATCAAATTTGTGTTTACATAATAATAAAAAATACATAATATAATAAAATAAGTGTCTACATAATATTAATGTACATAATATAAGTGTTTACATAATAATAAACAATATAATAAAATAAGTGCTTAAATAATAATAATGATAACAATGATAATAATAATATGCAAACTATAATAAAATAAGTATCTAGATTATGATAAATGACACAATAAATTCAGTGCTTAAATAATAATAATAATATACATAATATAACAAAATAATTGTCTACATAATAATAAACGATATACTAAATTAAATGTTTGCATAACAATATTAATAATAATAATAATATACATAAAATACATAATATAAAAAATTAAATGTTTACATAATAATATAATATTAATAATATACGTAATATAACAAAATAATTGTCTACATAATAATAAACGATATACTAAATTAAGTGTTTGCATAACAATAATAATATTAATAATAATAATATACGTAATATAAGAAATTAAATGTTTACATAATAATATAATAATAATATACGTAATATAATAAAATAAGTGTCTACATAATAATAAATGATATACTAAATTAAGTGTTTGCATAATAATATTAATAATAATGATAATAAAAAAATACATAATAAAAATATTGTTTACATAATAAATGATATACATAATACAAAAATAAGTGTAAATAATAATAAATACCTAATAGGTGCTTGATCTAAATAACAGGACGCACACAAAAGGTGCACATTCCCTAGACTGGATTTCTATTTAAATTCCACTTCAATACAGTTATATAATAACTAAGCATTCTACATTGTATAGATATCTATTTGTTCTTATTTCCTACAGCTACATTTTCTATATTTAAGGTTTTATTTAATCTCATTTTATTCCGTAATTTATTTCTTATTGATAATCTATTTTTTAAGGTCACAGGAGGTCAAATGAGTATTGAGGTGGCTAATAATATTGACCTTACATCATGACAGCACATAATATTTGACTAGATAATTTACTAGTGTTCAGCTTAAAGTGACATTTAAAGGCTTCACTAGGGTAATTAGGGTAAAGTTAGGGTAATTAGGCAAGTCATTGTATAACAGTGGTTTATTCTGGAGAAAATCCAAAACTAATATTGCTGAAGGGGGCTAATAATATTGACCTTAAAATGGGTTTAAAACAATTAAAAACTGCTTTTATTCTAGCTGAAATAAAACAAATAAGACTTTCTCCAGAAGAAAAAATATTAGAGGAAATACTGTGAGAAACTCCTGAATCTGATCAACATCATTTGGGAAATATTTAAAGAAGAATAAATATTGCACAGGAGGGTGAATAATTGTGCCCTCAACTGTGTTTACATATAAGCATGTTAATCTAGACTGACTACACAGAGTGGAGTGAGTGAGTTTAGCCGAGGGCGAATCCCAGAAAAGGCCAGCTTGTGTGTTTTCAGGAGTGTTTTATTGGAGCAGAAGCCGGAGGAAGAGCGAGATTAGAGGAGTGAAGGCAGAAATAGTGCAGTGACGTCTGAGCGGCCCACTCGCATCCCAAGAGGAAGAGGGGAGAGAGAGAGAGGGAGCGAGAGAGAGAGAGAGAGAGAACAAAAAAACATCAGTGATAAGCTTGCACACACACACACACACACACACACACACACACACACACACACACACACACACACACACACACACACACACACACACACACACACACACACACACACACACACACACACACACACACACACACACACACTAGATTAATATTATAAATGAATCATTGTAAATACACTGATTATTATAATTAAATATTCCTGTTTTATTCTAACATGTTGATGGATAAATGCAGTTTATTCTGATTTATTATTATTATTACTATTATTATTATTTATTTAGATTTATTTTAATTATAATCATTATTATTTTTTCATATTTATTTATTTATTTTTTTTATTCACTTTTAGAGAGAGAGAGAGAGAGAGAGAGAGAGAGGAACAACTGGAACACTTTCCTTGTGGACTTAATTTTAATAATAATAATGTCGATACTTTATCCTGGGCAATATATTACCATTAATATATTTTACATTTTTTCTTATCCATTTTTTTTGGTAATCTATTTTTATTTTTATTCATCTATTTTTTATATTTTCTTTTTTCTTTTATTTCTATCTGTGTTTTCCCTGTATTTTATTTTATGTTCATGTTTGTTTGCACTACTGCCCTTTTGCACTGTCTTGTTTGTACGCAGCGACGCTGCACTGCTTTGGCAATACGAATGTACAGTTATTTGTCATGCCAATAAAGCACCTCAAATGTGAAATGTGAGAGAGAGAGAGATGTACATCTAGATTATTATAAATGAATCATTGTAAATATACTGATTATTATTGTTTTTATTACTGTTTTTTCCTAAAATGTTGATTGCTAAATGTAGTTTACTCTGATCTACTATTATTATATTTGGTATATATGAATAATATGATACATTTTCTTTACATTTAATTATTATAAAATATAAATAAGATACAGTTGAAAGCAGAAGTTTCCATACACTGTATAAAAAGGCAGTGGGGCTGTTTTGCTGCAGGAGGGACTGGTCCACTTCACAGCATAGACGGCATCATGAAGAAAGAACATTATGTAGAAATACTGAAGCAACATCTCAAGACATCAGCCAGGAAATTAACACTACAAATGGGTCTCCCAAACAGACCATAACCCTAAGCATACTGCCAAATGAGTTCAAATGTGCTTTAAGGACAACAGAGTGAAGGTTTTGGAGTGGCCATCACAAAGCCCTGAGCTCAATCCTATGGAAAATGTGTGGGCAGAGTTGAAAAAGCTTGTGCGAGCAAGACAGCCTTCAAATCTGACTCAGTTACACCAATTCTGTCAGGAGGAATGGGCCAAAATTCCTGCAAACTATTGTGAGAAGCTTGTGGAAGGAGACCCAAAACATTTGACCAAAGTTATACAGTTTAAAAGCAAAGCTAAAAAATACCAAGTGTGTAAACTTCTGACTGTCTAGAAATTAATTAAATATTCTCTCATTATTCTGGCATTTAGCAAATGTAAATGATTTAGGTAATCCTAACAGACCTAAAATAGTAAACGTTTAGTGTGATTTACCATCAGACATTTATTAAAAATGGTTATGTTCCTTTATTTAGAGTGAATGGAAACTTCTGCTTTCAACTGTAAATATGAATTGAATTGAATATTGAGAGAGCTGTATTCTTCACACAGCACATCTTCATCATCATCATCATGAGCACTGCTAATTCTTTATTCATTATGACTGACTGACTGCTGAACACAGCTCTGATCATTCATCACTACTGCAAACTGATATAAAACAGCCACAGGGTTGTTTTACACACAAAAACTGCACTCAAACTATTTATTTGGCTGCTTGTTTAAACCAGGGGTTCCCAAACTTTTCAGCCCGCGACCCCCAAAATAACAATGCCAGGGACTCGCGACCCCCAATATCCTCTGAGGTTGTCATAAATACAGAAACCTTGCATGCAATGGCGCACACACACCAATAGACCCAAGTCTATTCTTCGTTTAGTTTTTTTTTGTATGTCAGTGCTGTAAATGTGCCAGAAAGTTTAACCTGTTGTTATAAAATCAATCTGCTGCATCTGATGCTATTGCTGTGTCTTTAATATAATGTAATTACCCCAGGGGTCGCAATACAATTGAACTAGTAACTATAAGCTACTATAGTAGCTATAAAATATATAGTAACTATAAACGACTATTTTTTCTCTTCAATAGGTTATAGATAAAATATGGTAATTCTTATGGTTTAATAAAAATAAATAGATTTTTGGAAATCACCAGGCGACCCCCCTTCATTGTCCCGCGACCCCTCAGGGGGTCCCGACCCTCACTTTGAGAACCACTGGTTTA
Organism: Danio kyathit; assembly: GCA_903798195.1. Classification (NCBI taxonomy): domain Eukaryota; kingdom Metazoa; phylum Chordata; class Actinopteri; order Cypriniformes; family Danionidae; genus Danio; species Danio kyathit. The sequence goes on along the minus strand of LR812529.1, from coordinate 54,680,004 downwards.
AACTACCTATTTAGAATGAGATGAAACAACACAATTCTAAAGTTCTTTGGGACAACTTAATTGTTTTATGTCTATTCATTCCTTCAGCTTAGTCTCTGATTTATCAGGGGTCACCACAGCGGAACGAACCGCTAACTATTCCAGCATATGTTTTTTACAGCGAATGCCCTTTTAGCTGCAACCCAGTACTGTGGACTGTGGGGGAAACCGGAGAACCTGAAGGGAAACCAACGCCAACACGAGGAGAACATGCAAACTCCACACAGAAACACCAACTGACCCAGCCGAGGTTCGAGCCAGCGACCTTTTTGCTGTGAGGTGGTCGTGCTACCCACTGTGCCATCGTAACACACCAAAAAAAAAAAAATATATACATATATATAACACAAATAACAAAGTAAAACCTGCTGTGGTCAATATTATTAGCCCCTTAAGCAATATTAGTTTTGGATTGTCTCCAGAATAAACCACTGTTATACAATGACTTGCCTAATTACCCTAACTTTACCCTAATTACCCTAGTGAAGCCTTTAAATGTCTCTTTAAGCTGTATAGAAGTGTCTTGAAGAATTTCTAGTCTAATATTATTTACTGTCATCATGACAAAGAGAAAATAAATCAGTTCTACAGTATAAACTATTAATAATAACTCTGACCCAATAATGCTGAAACACACTGATCTGAGGATGGTTACAACATGAAGACGAGGAATAAACTCCAGACCAGAAACAAGCATTACAGCCAATGACAGCGATTCAGTGTGTGTGTGTGTGTGTGTGTGTGTGTGCAGACCTGAACAGACTAAACCAGTTGAGCCAGATTACAGAGGAATCTTCAGATGATCAGAGCTCAGTGGGGCGTCCAGACAGAATCAGAGAAATGACTGTCTGAACACAGACACGCGCACAAACAAACACACGTTTACATGCACGCGCACACACACATGCACATATACACACACACACACACGCGCACGTATACACATACACACACACGCATGCACGCACACACGGACATACACACATGCTTGCATGCACACACGCACACAGACACGAGCACACAGACAAGCGCATGGACACATCTGCACATACACACAGGCGCACACACTCACGCATGCGTACACAGACATACACATACACAGACACATGCACATACACATATACACACACAGGCACACACACACACTCACGCACGCACATACATACATACACAGACATACAAACAGACAGATGCACATACGCACACAGGCACACACACTCACGCACGCACATACACAGACACACACACAGACACATGCACATACACGCACGCACATACACAGACACACACACAGACACACACACACAGACACATGCACATAAGCACATACACAGACACACACACAGACACACACACAGACACATGCACATAAGCACATACACAGACACACACACAGACACACACACAGACACATGCACATAAGCACATACACAGACACACACACAGACACATGCACATAAGCACATACACAGACACACACACACACACACTCATGCCCGCACGCACATACATATACAGACATACACACAGACACATGCACATACGCACACAGGCACACACACTCACGCACGCACATAAACAGACATACACACACAGACACATGCACAGACACATGCACAGACACATGCACAGACACATGCACATACACACACACACGCACGCACATACATACACACAGACACACACACAGACACATGCACATGCACATACACACACAGACATACACACAGACACATGCACATACACACATACACACACACACAGGCACACACACTCACAGACATACACACACACGCATGCACATACACAGACATACAAACAGACACACAAACACAGACATGCACATACGCACATACACACACAGGCACACACACTCATGCACGCACATACACAGACATACACACACACGCACGCACATACAGACATACAAACAGACACACACACACACACACACACACACACACAGACATGCACATACGCACATACACACAGACACATGCACATACACAGACATACACACAGACACATGCATAAACACACATACACACGCATGCACAGACAGAGAGACACACACACACACACTGACTTGGTCTCTGACACACACACACACACACACACACACACACACACACACACACACACACACACACACACACACACACACACCACACACACACCCACACACACACACACACACACACACACACACACACACACAGTCTCTCTCTCTCTCTCTCTCACTCATTATAGTCTCTCTCTCTCTCTGCCACACACACACAGGCTTGTGTGTGGTTAGCGTGGCGTTGGCTCTGCTTGAGTAACAGTGTGTGTGTGTTTTCACCAGCGCTTCATTCTGCTTGAGCAATGCATTCTGGGAGGAGCTGTGGTTAGAGACAAACGAGTGTTCGCGCGCTTCACTACTGAGAGCGCCACTGCTCTTATCTGCACCCGGCCAGACACACACACACACACACACACACACACACACACACACACACACACACACACACACACACACACACACACACACACACACACACATACATACATACATACGCACACTCATACACAATTATATACACAGACATTCATTTTTAATAATGTGCTTAGTGTGTCATGTGTGTATTTTGTGCATGTTGTGTGTGTGTACTGTGTGTACTGTATGTTGTGTGTGTCATGTGTGTATTGTGTGTGTCGTGCGTGTTGAATCTGACGAACGGATCTCCCTGAGGGCCGGAACTGTGCGTCAGGACTGTAGGAGGATGATCAGTGTGTGTGTGTGTGTGTGTGTGTGTGTGTGTGTGTGTGTGTGTGTGTGTGTGTGTGTGTGTGTGTGTGTGTGATCAGTGTGTGTCATCAAGTCTTTGATCATGTCGAACAAACGCCGCATCTGAAGAGCTTCAGCAACGCCTCAGTCCTCATTTAGAGAATGCAAATCCACACTCAGCGGCCGAGTGCGGCACCCACACACACACACACACACACACACACACACACACACACACACACACACACACTAAGAAATAAATTAGTAAACCAGCACACACATGCTCACACAGATATACCCAGACACACACACACACACACACACACACACACACACACACACACACACACACACACACACACACATATATATAAACACATACACACACACTAAGAGATAAATAAGTAAACCACCACACACATGCTCACACATATACCCAGACACACACACACACACACACACACACACACACTGATCATCTGCGCACACACAAACACGCACACATACATACACACACACTGATCATCTACGCACACACAAACACACACACACACACACACACACACACACACACACACACACAAGCACGTTGCTAAATATGAAGCTCAGTTTCTTAGAGAGGTTATATTTTGGAGCGGCATGGTGGCTCTGTGGTTAGCACTGAGGCCTCACAGCAAGAAGGTCACTGGTTTGAGTCTCGTCTGGGTCAGTTGGTGTTTCTGTGTGGAGTTTGCATGTTCTCCTCATGTTGGTGTGGGTTTCCTCCGGGTGCTCCGGTTTCCTCCACAGTCCAAACACATGCGCTATAGGGGAACTGATGAACTACATTGGCCATAGTGTATGAGTGTGTGTGTGTGAATGAGTGTGTATGGGTGTTTCCCAGTACTGGGTTGCAACTGGAAGGGCATCCTCCATGTAAAACAAATGCTGGAATAGTTGGTGGTTCATTCCGCTGTGGCGATCCCTGATAAATACAGGGACGATTTTCCAATATGGTGCAGCTCTAATGTATATGGTGAGAGTGACGCATGTGGGTCAGTATTGACTGAACTCTCCCACTGCCCTATATACAGTATGAGGGAAACACACATTTACACACTTCACAGATCCTGCTCAATCTGAACTAAACTATAATCAATCTCAGTAAACGCAGAGCTGAAATAATCCTTCAGTTGTGCAGGTAAACACTTCACTTACACTTTTAATTACTATTTAAGTTGAATATAAATATGAATGTAAGCAAAATGTATATCTAATAGCTGAAGTCAGAACTATTCTCCCTCCTGTGATTCTTTATTTCTATTTCTAATATTTCCCAAATGATGTTCAACAGATTCAGGAATTTCTCACAGTATTTCCTCTAATGTTTTTTCTTCTGGAGAAAGTCTTATTTGTTTTATTTCGGCTAGAATAAAAGCAGTTTTTAATTGTATTAAAGCCATTTTAAGGTTAATATTATTAGCCCCCTTGAGCAATATTAGTTTTGGATTGTCTCCAGAATAAGCCACTGTTATTTTTTTAATTGTTAATATTTTATTGTGTTTTTTTTATTATCAGTTTTAAGTTTTATTTAATGACAATAAGCAATTGTACTCCTTTAACTTTACAATTGTTATTTAGTTTGCAATATCCAATTTCTGTTTACAGTTCTGGGGTGCGTTTCCCAAACAACGGCGTAACTCATGGCCAGTGTTGCCTGATCAGGCGGTTTGGAATCAGATTGACAAATCTGGCAACACTGCTCCTGGATAAACTATCATAGTACGATGCATTGCTTGGGAAAAGAACGATCTAGCGATGAGTGTTTCCCAAAACCCGTAGCTGCTTTGTCGCAGATCCATCATCATTTGAACCACATTAGTTATAACCAGGGCCAGACGGAATCTGCGGACGTTTTTTGCCATTTCTGCTGAGAATTTTGGTAAAAATCTGTGGATTTCTGCGGAATTATTTTGGGAGTATCATAACTAAAACCTTAATATGTGAAATAAAAAATAATATCTTTTTAACTTGTATTTAATGTTTAAAATGCAAATCCAATTAGATTAACTGTAAATAGTTAACTTTAAGTAAATAAACAGAATTAATGATGGGCTAAACTCTGAAAATCTGCAGAAAATCTGCGGGCTCAGATTCCGTGTGGGCCTACTTATAACGTAAAACGCCCATAACGATGCTCTAAACTAGGCAGAGTAACTACTTCTTTAGAGAAGAACCCCATAATTTTGTGCAAATTATATTGTTTCACACGCACACGCATAAAAAAAAAATTTCAATATTAGTTTTAGTAAAAACATGCACTCGCTTTCCATATTAATTTAAATATATATAAATGGCACGTATAGAGCCTGTGTTTCCTTTACAAATATTATTGTGAACATTACATATTCTATTGTAAAACATAAAAACCACTTAGCTAACACTCTAATCTCATATATAAATCATATAAATTGTTAGGCTATTGGTTATAATTTACAGTAGGGCATTTATTAAGAAAAAAAATCCTACTTAATAATAATAATAATTATTATTATTGTTATTAATAAATTATTATTTATTCATTCATTTTCAGCTTAGTCTCTTTATTAATCAGGGGTCGTCACAGTGGAATGAACCGCCAACTTATCCAGCATATGTTTTACGCAGAGGATGCCCTTCCAGCCGCAACTCATCACTGGGAAACATCCATTCACACTCATTCACTACGGCCAATGTAGTTGATCAATTCCCCTATAGCGCATGTGTTTGGACTGTGGGGGAAAGCGGAGCACCCAGAGGAAACCCACGCCAACATGGGGAGAACATGCAAACTCCACACAGAAACACACACTGACCCAGCCGAGACTCGAACCAGCGACCTTCTTGCTGTGAGGCGACAGCGCTACCCACTGCATCACCAATTCATTATTATTATTATTATTATTATTAAGTAGGATATCATTTATTTATTTTTTGAAAAGTCTACTTAACACATGTAAACCACTGCAGAAATGTTCTACCCAGCAGGCCCATGTCATATACAATACAGATACTCAATAAATAGCCTACTATACATTAAAAGCATTAACGTTTGCTGTGTTTTTTTTTTTTACAAGCTTTAGAGACGTAACGTAACTTCTGCTTTTAAATAATAGATCACCTATAGCTTTGTTAAAAGCTAAATGTTTTCAAAGTGCACTGTGAAGGGAGCTCAATAGTCAATATGAAGATCGCTAAAACTCAACTGTAAAAATACTCTAAAAGCAAATTACACCTAAGAGAGATGACTTTAATGCTTTTTTTATTAATCATTCCAAGTTTAAATGTGTAATGTTCTAAATGAATAGAGCATAGGGGGGATAACTGGGAATAGAACACAACCAGGAACTATGATTCTAACTACAGCTCCAGAGTTTTGCCACGCAGTTTGTGAATATTCATTGGAATGATGGATTTGGGAAACACCAAATCAACAAACTATGTTTGTAACGACAGAACTTGCGACCTTAGTTGGCTAACGATGACAGAAACGCACCCGTGTATGATTGATATTAATATTGATATTGTCTATATTTGATATTATATACACTGTCTTTAGTGACTAGTATAATTGCAATGCGTGTGTACAGAACAATGTGAACCTTTAAATTTCCCTTTATACGATATGTCTAAAATCTATTCATTTAAAAAATGTAGTACTTAATTATTTAGTATTTAATCACTTAATTAAAATGAGAAATATTTCCTTCTTTTTCTCCCATGAACCTAATAAAACTCATTAGATCACACAGTAAACAGTGCACACAGTAGGAAACAGACGGGTGTGGTTTAGTTGTTTTTTACGGATGATGTCACTTCCTGTGGCGGGCGTTCACCTGCACATACCTGACTATAGAAGCAGAGACAGGCGTGCAGTTAGAGCCGCGGGTGTTTCTGCATGTTGAGACTGAAAGCTGCAGCACTGGTTCTGCTTCTTTACAAATCACTGCATTTCTCAAGTGCAAAAACAACACACACTCTTCACATCCACCCCAATGCCAAACCTTCCCATAATATTACATTTTAGACGCATTTCGATTGGATAAAACGTCTTCATTAAATATAGTGGCAGTTTATATTTTCAGTTTTCATTTTTTTTTAAAGCAGATAAATATAACTTTTTTATTATCCTACAGAGACTATTTATATACACAGTACTGTGCAAAAGTCTTGGGCCACTAGTATTATCATCAAAAAATAAAGGTTTGAAGTCAGATATTTCTAGAGTTTTCTGTAGAGTGTCGTCATTTTGTCATTATTTGTAATTATACAGGGGCAGCACGGTGGCTCGGTGGTTAGCACTGTGGCCTCACAGCAAGAAGGTCTCTGGTTCGAGTCCCGGCTGGGTCAGTTGGTGTTTCTGTGTGGAGTTTGCATGTTCTCCCCGTGTTGGCGTGGGTTTCCTCCACAGTCCAAACACATGCACTATAGGGGAACTGATGAACTAAATTGGCTGTAGTGTATGAGTGTGTATGTCAATGTAAGAGGATATGGGGGTTTCCCAGTGCTGGGTTACAGCTGGACAGGCATCCGCTGTGTAAAACATATGCTGGAATAGATGGCGGATTGCATTTCTTGGCAATCCCTGATTAATAAAATGTTTAAAGACGTGAATAGACATCCTGTGGCGCAATACGCGCGAATGAGGCGGCTAAAATGATGCTATTTGTGCGAATGAAGCACGGCGAGTTGAGCGTTTTGCATAATTGAATCGCTCAAGTTGGAAAATCTAAACTTCAGTAAACATTCGCGCCACGTTAACCAATCATGAGCTTTGTCTTGTAGAGCAGTGATTATGACGCAACACCTGTTGTTGGTGCCCTGAGGGAAAATCTTCCTGCCGACACTGGACAACAGTCGGAAGCACTGCTAAAAGCCTCCATCATCCAGGTTCAGTTTCTGAACTCGCAGACCTGGTGCACCTCTGAATGGATCTAATGGACTCAGACACGGCACCAAATGTATCGCTGACAAACAATTGACGCTGTTTTTCAGCCTTCATAAAAGCACATAAACACAGCTATTCCCTCAATAAAATCCATGTTAGCCATTTAGCAACGAAGCTAGACTAAACGGGCAGACAGAAGCCCCGCCCCTTCCCTATTGTGAAGTGAATTTGACGCGCAAATGAAACGAGTAAACTCAAAATGTTCACGTGTCTATTTACGAGCGAACAGCACGATTTATCTGTGCATGGCGTGTCTGGTGTGAACACAACATAAGACTTTTGCACAGTAATGTATATATACAGTAGGTGACAGTTCAATATGATGATTACCACCATGCGTGGCGCCGCGGCAGGACTAAGGGTTTAAGGAAATGTTTTTAGGTGTAACAACAGTTTGTGACAATGACGCCAGGGGGCACAAAGGGATGGGATGTAAATGAACAGAAATATAGAATAGCTGTGAATACACTACTACTTGTAAATGAAGATAAAATAACAAAACAAAGCATTATAATTCCTTCAATAATCATTAAAATCTTGTTAACAAGCTTTATCAATTATTAAGCAACATAACAAGCACTTAACTTATTAAGTGCAATGAGGATTCATTTTGGAAATTAAAACTAAAGAAATAAAAGACAGCTAAATTGAAAGTACAAACATGGATACATAAACTATATATATATATATGTTTTTTATACAACAGTTCTGTCTGGTTCTTGAATCTGATTGGCTGATAGCCATGCAATAGTCTGCAAATAACAGCACTCGTCCAGCCCAGTCATTGTGTATTACTCCGCCCACATACATCACCAAGCAGAGGACACTCTACAGTTTAACAAACATTGCAGCTGTTGGACAACATAATGTACTTCTGAGGGTTTTTTTTGTCAAGAATGTAGTTGTGTAGATTGCAACTATGCAGTTTATTTATAAGGATAGTGCCTATTTTAAATATTTATAATTTCGGAGCATCGGATTCAGGGCATCGGCCGCCATCAGCCTGTCTGAGCAAACCAAAAAAAGTGACGGTTGAGGTTCCGCCACAAGATGGCGACAGAGGCTGCATAATAAGCCCTTAGAGGAGAAAAACAGCGGAAATTACAAACTACAGCTAATCAAATCATTATAAATCAGGTAAGAGACGTTCTAAGTCAATCTCTCTCTCTCTTTTGTATGTCATAGTGCTGTATTTATACCACGGTAATCTGCTAGTGTTTGCTTTGCTCTGGCGTTTTCAGGGTTGATTACTGTGATTTCCCGATTGCAACAGAGGAATACTGGGAAATCTCTGTAGACTGATGGCATTTCATACTTTTCAGCCTTATAATCTTAAAATGTGAGCAAAAATCAGCTGTTTTGTCATCACTTTAGACATTACGCTAGAGAATCACTCAAACACTAGCTCTACAGTGACATTGGTGAATGAGCAGTGGTTTCTGCTGTTCTGACGTCAGCTGCAGATGTGAATGAACTGCGGAAGAAAGTAATTCCTCATACAAAAGGGTTTTGAGACTCTCGGTGTTTGATTTTCTTTTTTAAGCACACGATTATGCCGTCAAACTGTTGTATAAACAGTAGTAGCAGTGCGATATGGCTGTATATCATCACTGGTGGGACACTAAGGCACGCCTCCCGCCCGTGCCAATATACAGCCACTTGGCATAGCTACTTGTGTGATATTGCTGATATATATATTTTAATAATATTTTTTATCCAAATAACCTTTTGACAACTTTTTCCTTGCTTAAATATAGTTACCAATAATCAAGATAATTAGATACTCCTTTATATAATATAATATAACGTGTAGAAGACTAATTAACACTACTATCATCAATTAAACTGTACATAACTATTATTATTATTACCCTTTTTACTTTCCATATAGGCTGTAGAATATGTTGTTAAAAATATATATATTCTTCATGTATTATATCCTAATACATTGCCATTTATTGTTATTTTTTATTGTTCTTATGATTGAAATGTATTAATTTATCTATAACCTATGTCATATCCACTGTCATTATAAAAATAACAATAGTAAACAGATTTTGCTTCATTGAATAATAAGAAAATAATGCAAAGAGGCAATGCTTCTGTCATTTATAATATATATATATTTTCAATATTAATGTTTTTAAATACTGACATCGTAGCACAAAATCTAAATGTTTAAAAAAGTGTCAATCTTTATGCAACATAATCTCATAATTATTAAAAACTGATTCCCTTTATTCTGCTTTTAGTTATGCTAATGTGTTTGGCTTACAGCTAAGAGCTAACAAAAAAAAAATGCATTCGAATGGCTTGAGCGGGAGTTAGTCCTAATAACCCTGATGTGAGCTGAGAGTTAATTGGTTATTAGTGAAAACTCAAAGAATTAGGAGTCTGTCAGGAATAAGCCGAAGTGAGCAGATTAAGGGGAGATTAGCGCACGGCGTGAGCTCTTTAAAAGCAAATAAGTGCATTTGTGATTGACTGGGTTCAGAAGTGGAGTCAGTGTTCAATCTTTTACAGCTCTCCTCCGCGCCACATCAGATGGCACTCGCAGATGGCTACACTTTCACACAGCTAACAAGAACACCAACACACAACGCCAAGCAGAACACGGGGAAACCCAGATCTAGAACACACGTCTACGGCTGACCGCTCAATCAAACAGACACTGGAGAACGCAGCACAACTGCAGGAGAATTAGGGTGTTGTACAAGTTTTCGTATTTAAGGAGTGTGTAATTTTCATCACTATGAGATCAAATATTTCCCCCCAAAAAAAATTATAATAAAAAAATCTGCATTATTTGGTCAAAAACAGACAAACCCAACCACTGTATTAAAATATTAAAAGTAATCTCACTGACGTTGTTTACATGGACATCAGTAATGGAATGATTTGCCTTAGTCTGAAGACAATAATACACTGTAAAAAATGTCCAGATTTTCACAACATGTTACTGTAATTTTCACAGTAAATTACATTAGTATCACTTTACAGGATTTAACTGTAAAAACTTACAGTAATGTGTTGTATTCATAATTTTATTGTGAAATTAGGGCAGGCATCATGATTACAGCAAATTACTGTAACAAGGGCTATATCTTTTGCATGTTGGTTATAGGAATTCATTTTTTTTTTCATTCAATATAGGCATTATTACAAATGAACTTTCATACTAGTATTGGCACTTTTTTGATATTTAGAAATAACAGAATGCTATTGCAGCCCCAAAAACAATTTGCTTACGTCTTCAAAAATAACTTGAAAAAAAATCCTCCTGTTTTGAGACGATATGAATGTCATAGTAAATTTTCATTTTTGGGTGCAATGCACCTTTAAGTTTTATAAGGTTAATATGTAAATATGAAATAATTTTTAATGAACATAACTTTGTGCTTAGCCAAAAGCATAATAAACTTGAATAAACGTAATTGATTCATAAAGCCAAACACTGTTAAACAACCAAAATGATTTCAAAGTCAGGGTAAATGTCAGAATGAATAGCTGAGGAAAGCCTGCTTCAAAGTAAAATATAGTTAATTCTGTGAAATCACAGTAATGGACTTTACTATCTACTGTGAAGTTACACTACATGGCTGTAATTTTACAGGGGAGTCTCTCCACACCACCACCAGTGTGTAGCATCCACTTGGATGATGTGACGGCAGCCACAGGACAACGGCGCCAGTGCGCTCACCACACACCAGCTGTAAGTGGAGTGAAGAGACAGTGATAGAGCCAGTTCAGTGGATGGGGATGATTAGGAGGCCATGATGTGTAAGTGCCGATTGAGGGACTTTGGCCAGGACACCAGGGTTACACCCCTACTCTTTACGAGAAGTGCCATGGGATTTTTAATGATCACAGAGAGTCAGGACCTCGGTTTAACATCTCATCCGAAAGACGGCGCCCACTGACAGTGTAGTGTCCCCTTCACTATACTGGGGCATTAGGACTCACAAAGACCACAGGTTGAGCGCCCCCTGCTGGCCTCTCTAACACCACTTCCAACAGCAACCTAGTTTTCCCATGTGGTCTCCCATCCAGGTACTGACCAGGCTCAGCCCTGCTTAGCTTCAGTGAGTAACCGGTCTTGGGCTGCAGGGTGATATGGCTGTGAAAATAATCAAATCATGTTCATAGAAAAGTTAGTAATGAACATTTATACAGTATTTATACTGTATGTATAAAGCATCTGTGTTGAGAGAAGAGCTTCTCATACGATATGTGAGCGACCTGCGGATGTTACTGTGACATTTCCTTGAGTAAACATGACATTGTCTGAAACTTTGTCGCACACCACGCCTACCAAAAGGGTACCCTTGGTAGTGGAATCGCAAGCTTGATAAAGGTGACCCGTACCGTACTGTACCTCTCAGTGGAAATGAGCCATTAGTGTAGAGAATAGTGTCAAACAGGTGTGTGTGTAGACTATCCTAACACAAAATGCTGTAAAAATCCTACACGATGGTAATAGTTTTTTTTTTTGTACTATTTTTTAGGGGTTTTCCCCTTTATTATGTTATAGGACAGTGGAGATTTCAGACAGGAAAGCATTGGGAGCAGAAAGAGGGGAAGGACCTCGAGCCAGGAATTAAACTCGGGTCGCCGTGAGCACTTCTGTGCTATTTATGTCAGCGCACAGTACCACTAGGCTATTGGCGCCGACAACGATGGTAACAGTTTAAGTTAGGGCTGCAACAGTGAAATCGATTTGTTGCGTTCCAGTTCCAGATAGAATATATTAAACTCACCAGTGAAAGGGTTAACAACAGTACCAAAGCAGCTGTGGTATTGCTACACTCCACTATTTTGGATAATTCATTTTTCCATTTGTTGTCATGTATAGCTGCACTGCAAAAAAAAAAAGCTTTTCTCACTTAGTCATTTTGTCTCATTTCCAGCCCAAATATCAAAAAAAAAAATCTTAAATCAAGATTACTAGACAAGAAAAATGGCATGAGAAAATTAAGTGTTGCGTTAAACTTCAGTTTGAGATTATCTCTCATTAAGATTATTTTTCTTATCCCATTGGCCAATAATTTAGCTTGTTTTAAGCAAACAATCCCTTAATTTTGTGGTGTTTTTTCAGAAAACAAGACATCATTTCTTATGCTACTTCATGTGTCTAGTATGTATCTTGATTTAATTTTTTTTTTTAGATATTTGGATTAAAAAAGGACAACACTACTTAGTTAGTTTTTTGTTTTAATATTATTATTATTATTATAACAGCTCAGGGATGATCTTTTTTGAATAAAAGGTTGAAAATGAATGCTTTTCTTTTTTTTAATCCGATTCATCAATTAATTGAAAAAAAAAAAAAAAATGGACAGTTTAATCGATTATTAAAATAATCGTTAGTTTAACTACAGTATTTACATGTCTGTGCTGCACTTCAATAATGCCACTAAATCAGCAAACTCCACAAGTCTTAATCCGATTTCTGTTTATTTTGATTATGACTTTAGTCGGATTAATAAAAAAAATACAAATAAATAAATAAATAACATAAAAAAAATTACTGTTTACATGGTCGACTCTTAAACAGAGTATTTTCTTAATCATAATAAAATAGGATTATTGGTGTCCATGTAAACACTCAATGTTGGGTTTGTCCATATTTAAGCTGTTTTTCAGAATGTAGTATATTTTTTATTTAATGCCATGCCCGTATCTCAGGCTATTTTTATGTCAAAGAATGTTTAACAAATACATTAAAAACCAACAATCAAGCAAAATAAATTACGCAAGAAACGCCAACTGACCTAGCTGGGACTTGAACCAGTGACCTTCATGCTGTGAGGCGACCACGCCTCCCTAATTTAGTGTTATATAACTTTATTATTAAGTATAATTATTATTAGATTATGTATATTTATAGACATTTAACTACTGTTCATATGAACTTTGAGTTTGTTGAACATTTCTGCTGATATTCAGGATTACTTTATGATTTATTATTGCTTGTGACATTACTGAAAAACAATCTACACAGGCATATTTACTGCTTTCATATTTGAACATTATTTTCTCATTCTAATGGATCTCATGATGCAGTCAATGCTTCTGGAGTCTCAAGACAGGTTTGTGTTTGTTTGTAGTAAAGCAAGTGAACTTTATAAAGTCAGCTTACATACTGATAAAACAACAATTACTGTATAATCAGAGACCATAAATATCTCTCACACACACACCAGCACCAAGATTATTTTAAACATAGCTTCCAGGAATTCACCCAAAAACCCTGATGCAACCCGAGTCTGTTTCTAGGCATTTTCATGATGTTTCTAGGCTTTAGTCTTCCAATATCTGCCACATGAGATATGAATATATACAATTCACATACTAGACACTTCACACATGCAGACTTCAGAAACAGTTTTTTACTATTACAAAATAAAGCTAGCGTTTCTGACAAAAATCTCTCTAGCTATAATAAAAGTAGCCATGTAGTAGACAATTTCTAAATGTCCAAAGAAAGACGCTGATGTCTACTTTCTGCAGTAAAATCCTCACGAGCCACACTCACGATTTATTACCATCATAAAATGTTGAATTATGTAAAAGTTTGCTGCTGTTTTCTGAAAACTGAATGCCAGGAAACAGAGAACAGGGAGAAAAATGTAAATGCAAACGCTTATGAAAATGCAGAGCGTGCGTGTGTGTGTGTGTGTGTGTGTGTGACAGAAAAAAACATGCAAACCTGCCAAACCAAAGGCCAATGAGTGTGAGTGATGTGTGAGGACATTAAACTGTGTTGCTCACGGCTGGACAGAGAATCACATGGTGGACTGACATCACTGCTGTTTCCCATCAAAACACACACATATACACACACACACACACTGACCACAGCAGTCAAAACAGTAGCTGAAACAGAACATTCACAGGGTGTCTCTCTCTTTCTGTGTCACCTGTATTCAAACACTGTGGTCTTCATCACCAAAGACATCATTACTGAAGCCACGGCTCATGTCTACGCTGCCCAGTGCAATGCTGAGCTTCTTTACGATTATATATTACACATTTAAATGATCATGGTAATTCATTTTTATTTTGAATCATTCTGTTTTGTGTCTATTGGCTCTTCTTATTTTTATTTTGCCATTTAATGTTCTTATTATTCAATTTTAAAGTTTGTTATTTCACTTATACTGACAGTGCTGCAACAAACCTTTAAAAGGGCAGTGTTTTTTAGTTTAGGATGCATTTATTGATCAGATATATGGATATATTGACCAGATGCATGTGTACTGTATATGCTGACTGAATGCAGTCAAGATAGACTCACACTGAGCAAATGCATGTGTAAAATGACCAGATACATGCATCTACTGACTGGATGCAAATGGAGCAAATGCATAGGTATAATAACCTAATGCAAACACTAATCAAACACAAACATATATTGATGATATGTATGTGTAAACTGACAAACTGCATCAATATACAGACCAAATGCATGATTATATTGACCAGATGCATGTACATACAAAACAGATGAAAGCATAATGATCAGATGCATGCATTTACTGATCAGAAGTACATACTGACCAGTGCATGTTTATAATGACCAGGAATATGTACATACTGGCCAGATGCATGTGAATACTGACCAAATGCATGATTATAATGACCATATGCATGCATTAACAGACCAGATGCAGGTGCATACTAACCAGACAAAAGCATAATGACCAGATGCATGCATTTACTGAACAGATGCATGTGTATAATGACCAAATGCATGATTATAATGATGCATCCATTCTCTGACTAGATGCAAGTACATACTGACCAGATCCATGTGTATAATGACCAGATGCATACACAATGACCAGATACATGCATTTTTTTTGACCGGATACATGTGTTTAATGACCAAATGCATGATTATAAGGACCATATGCATGCATTAACAGACCAGATGCATGTGCATACTAACCAGATGAAAGCTTAATGACCAAATGCATGCATTTTCTGGCCAGATGTAAGTACATACTGTCCAGATTCATGTGTATAATAACCACATGATTATGATGACCAGATGCATGTATTAACTGACCTGATGCATGTACATATAATGACCAGATGCAGGTACATACTAACCAGATAAAAGCATAATGACCAGATGCATGCATTTACTGATCAGATGCTTGTTTATAATGACCACATGCACGTTATAATTACCAGATGCATGCATTTTCTGACCAGACGCAATTACATACTGACCAGATGCATGTGTATAATGACCAGATGAATACACAATGACCAGATGCATGCATTTACTGATCAGATGCATGTTTATAATGATCATACACATGTTATAATTACCAGATGCACGCATTTTTTGACCAGATGTAAGTACATACTGACCAGATGCATGTGTATAATGACCAGATCAATACACAATGACCAGATGCATGTGTATAATGACCAAATACATGATTATAAGGACCAGATGCATGCATTTTCTGACGAGATGCATGTACATACTAACCAGATGAAAGCATAATGACCAGATGCATGCATTTACTGATCAGATGCATGTTTATAATGATCATACGCATGTTATAATTACCAGATGCACGCATTTTTTGACCAGATGTAACTACATACTGACCAGATGCATGTGTATAATGACCAGATTAATACACAATGACCAGATGCATGTGTATAATGACCAAATACATGATTATAAGGACCAGATGCATGCATTTTCTGACCAGATGCATGTACATACTAACCAGATGAAAGCATAATGACCAGATGCATGCATTTATTGATCAGATGCATGTGCATAATGACCACACACTTGTTATAATTACCAGATTTGTGCATTTTCTGACCAGATGCATGTTAGAATTACCAGATGCATACAATTACTGACCAGATGCATGATTATAATGACTAGATGCATGCATGTACTGACCAGATGAATGCAATGCAATCATATAATGCCCAGATGCATGTATACGCTAATTAAATCCTGCTATATGCTAAGCCCAACAGCATTTGGACATTTACTGCTAAAGGAAAATACACTGCACTTGCTGTAGTTGTTGTGTTTTACAGGGAACAAACGAAGGGAGTGTTTGAGCATGCTACCAAAACAACAGTTGCTAAAACCTCTGCAAAGAAGTCCACAGCTTTTACAACTCCTTCACTAACAAAAAATGAAATAAATAAACACTGAAGCTTGAAAACTAAAAACAGGCTATGCTACTTGACCATCCTGACCCATCCCTAGTAGTTGAGAAGTGCACTGAAGCACCGATTCGTGAGTCAGGACCAGACAAATCCTCCAATAAACATCGCTCTCTGGTCCAGCCTGGCATTCCTGTTTCCCAGCTGAGGGCACGACGCAGGCATCAGCAGTATGAGTCACCAACATCAGCTCAGAAAACTCGAAACAGCGCTTCACTTCTGTCCTGTTTGCCAGAATCAGAGCTGCCTACACACTCAGGGCTGTGGCGCGTCACCATCGCACACTCCATTCCTGATGCTAATGGCCTTTAATTTCACGCCGCTGCGGCTCGTACTTCAGGTAGCAGGAGTGTGCATGCAAACGCAGAGAGAATTATACTTCTTTCAAGTGATTGTCAAGGTGCCGGAGGGCGATTTCCACATATGACGGCCTCTCCTACACGCCGTCGCCCACACAGAGCTATGAAAGGCATGCTGGTTACGAAAGAAATGAAACATCAGTCAGGATCTCCTCAGATAGACGCTGCCTTCTAGGGAAGTCGAATACCTGCACGCTAGAGCTGGACGATTCTGGAAAAAACGACTTTTACTTTACGATATGAACATGATTTCAGCAGATGAGTCGAATAGTTACATTTGCAAAGAATACTTCAATTTAGGGTGAATAATTCTGCAGTCGTTTTGTAGGCGAGTGCACATGCATAAAGAATACAAGCATGGATAAATACAGCAGAGAGAAATGTAGATATGAAATAAACAGTGCTTTATCAGGGTTATCTGGCAAGTCTAGCAGTCTTCAGGTAGACATTTAATAATCAAATGTAAAACACTACAGACTTCATTGTATAAAAAATTAAATACAATTAATCTTTGCTAAAGCTACAAATGTTGTAACATCTTGTCTCTGAGAGAAGAAATTTCCATTGTGTTGCATTATAAACTCAAGATTTAACTTAACTTTAACTTTAAGATTTAACTTTAATTTAAGATTTATTTAGCAATCTGCAACATCCCGCTCTCCCTTGTGAAGCTAATACGGAAGTAACTGAAACTGCAATTCATAGAAAAGTTCCGCTAGTCCTGGCTCCATAATAGAGCAGATTTCTATTGAGCCCACTGTTAAAATGGCCGACTTTACAGCAGAAAAAAGCTGTTTACAGCCTGCTACAAAAAAGGATATTGGTGCATATAGCTAATATTACCCTTCATGACAATTGTGAGGGGGTGACTTTTTTTTATAACTCATCTGTTTCCTTTATATTAGGTTATATTAAGTTTGCATAATTAAGGGCGTGGCCACTTGAGTGACAGCTAGGTCTCGCTGCTCGCAGTCACTTCACCTCAGCTGATTCCGGCTGATTAGCAGCTGAACTCGGCATATTCATCGTATTTTTGTGTTGTTTTATGTGGCTTTACACAGTCCGCACTCCAAAATCTGACAGATTGATGAGCTGTAGGCTCTAGAACAGTCGTCTGAAGCGTCGTCATACAGTGTTATGCCTGGATTTCATCAATAGCCTTGCATTTACTAACACAGACTATATTTGAAGTAACTCGCGTTTTCCTCCAGTAGAACAATGTTTAGTGGCTCAATGTATTACAACAGTGTTTTAAAGACTAAACACTTTATTGATATAGAACACAACCAAGCACATGTGGTCAGAACACAAATGTCAACACAAAAGACGCTCTTCCAGCAGCAACCAAACACTGGGAAACACCCATGCACTCTTGCATTCACACACACACACATTCTGGCCAGTTTAGTTCATCAATTCCCCTATCACATATGCTTGGACTGTGAGGGAAACCGGAGCACCCGGAGGAAATCCACACTGACACAGGGAGAACATGCAAACTCCACACAGAAACACCAACTGACCCAGCCGGGACTCGAACCAAAGACCTCTTTGCTGTGCTACCCACTGCGACGCCCTGTGCATAATTATTTCTACAATAAAGACTTTACAGTGCTATTTTATATGTGATTATTAAATCTCTGAATACTTGTTTGACTCCACAGAAAACCATAAAACTCTGTTTATTTCATTTCAATTCCTTAAATACATTTTTTTGCAGATGCATTGCTTACAAAATCATCACAATCAATCTTCAATTATGAATGCTTTCCAAATGGAGTTATTGATGTCATCTGGTAAATTGTATACGTATCGCAATATTTACAGCAAAAAATTAAGGATTATACAGCACCTCTCACGCTTAAAATGTGTAGATTCAGTGGCAAACGCTGTTACCTGCAAACCCCGTCCCACAGACTCTACAGTGAATGGCTTTAGTTATCTTCATAGCGGACTTGAAGCCACTGGAAGTCTTTTATCCACTCTTGGAAAAGTGTAAATGGTGGATTAACATTCAGCACATGATCACTAATAAGATGTGCCATTATTAGTAACTTTAGGTGCTTTCTAAAACTAAATCTGTCAGTGTTATTGTCATTATCTCATCTTTAGCGCGTCACATTTCCGCTGTTGTAGCTCCTGTCATGTGAAGGCAGAAGGTATTGACTGAGTGATTGACAGCTGATATTAACCAATCCATTCGCGTTCAGTTCTAGAGCAGTGGACCAATAAGAAGAGCACAAAGGCGGCACAAGCATTGCGGCTTTATTTACTTCAGCAAGTATACAAAACAACTGTTTAATCTGTTCCTGAGCGCTGCGTTTGGCGTCTTTAGGTGCAAAGATGCATTCTGCATAAACGTCTCCTAAATCTGCGCACGCGGTGAGGATTTATGCACTCGCACAAATGCTTCCAAATATATTTTTAGGTCACATAGATAAAATTTCGGGCGCATGACCAAAACGGTCGAGCCCTAGCATCTTTACTTGTTATTATTTCCTTGTAATAATAATAAAATAAGAAAGTTATCATCAATCACAATATAATTACAGTGAACTCCAAACTCCCGTCTCGTCTCCTCCACCAGCTGTGGGGAAAAGCCATTATTCCGACACAGATCACTCCACCTATTCATGCCAGAGTCCCGCAGATTAAAGTGATTGACAGGTGGTAATCTGTGCGTAACTTTATTTATTTATGGTTTGGTTATGGGTAAAGCAAAGACCATGTGGGTCAGGTAGTGAAAACGGTAGGCTACAATTAATTAATTCGTTATTAATTAATTGATATTTAACAACAACCACCCCTGCCTACGACGACGATGCCGTCGTCCATCGTGATGTTTCACATTAGACATCGTACGATGCCAAATAGGTCAACATCGCCCAACCCTGCTGTAGAGTTGAATTGTCATCATCTAAAGTTGACAGAGCAGAGATCAACATCCCATAATGCAATTCACCGCTGGAAAAACACAAAATACGGAAACAAACAACAGTGTAGATTCAGCTCATTCCATGCATCGTTCCCTAGAATATTTGTTCTATCTTTAATATGACAATCTCAAAACGGCAATCCACACACTCATTTTTCCACGTACTCATTTGCCAACTGAAATGCCAGTCACAGTTTGTCCTTCACTCAACATGCACAATAAAACACACAGTCCAACTGTACGGACGTCCGAGCAAACGACCCATAAATGCCACACACTTTCCAACAGCATTCATTAATCAATTGCTGCCCTTCAGGTCTGAATATCTCATCTCAATCTCACAGAGGAGCACGTCAAGGACTTACAGGTACTAAAGCACGACTGCGCAAAATATAGTGCGCTTTAACCCTTTCAGACAATGAGTGCATTACAACGATTTCACAGTGGTTAGCACAGCTAGAAGGTCACTGGTTCGAGTCCCGGCTGGGACAGTTGGTGTTTCTGCGTGGAGTTTGCATGTTCTCCCCGTGTTGGCGTTGGTTTCCTGCGGGTGCTCCGGTTTATCCCACAGTCCAAACACATGCGCTATAGGGGAATTGATGAACTAAATTGGCCGTAGTGTATGAGTGAATGAGTATGTATGAGTGTTTCCCAGTACTGAGTTGCAGCTGGAAGGGCATCCACTGCGTAAAACATATGCTGGAATAGTTGGCGGTTCATTCCGCTGTGGTGACCCCTGATAAATACAGGGACTACTAGTGAATGAATGAATGAATTGTGAAAATGCAATATGACAACACATTTATCATTAAGATTAAGACAAGATAGTCAACACTAGATAATCATTTGTCACAGAAAGAAGCGTCAGACGTTTAAAGACTTCGTCATAGGTGTGAGGAGTATATGGTGTCTCGAAACATTACTCCAGCAGAATATACTGTGTTATAGGGCTGAACAATATATTGTTTGGGCATCGATATCGCAATGTGCAATAGTCACAGAATTAGATTATTTACTAAAGACTAATAGACAAAGATTTTAGTAAATATTATTCATTTTTGTTGTTGTTTTACAATTGATTGTTTATTTCTGGGGGGGACACGGTGACACAGTGGGTAGCGCTGTTGCCACACAGCAAAAAGGTCGCTGGTTCGAGCCTTGGCTGGGTCAGTTGGTGTTTCTGTGTGGAGTTTTGCATGTTCTCCACGTGTTGGCGTGGGTTTCCTCCGGGTGCTCCGGTTTCCCCCACAGTCCAAACACATGCACTATAGGGGAACTGATGAACTAAATTGGCCGTAGTGTTTGAGTGTGTGTGTGAATGAGAGTGTATGGGTGATGAGTTGCAGCTGGAAGGGCATCCGCTGTGTTAAACATACGCCGGATAAGTTGGCGGTTCATTCCGCTGTGGCGACCCCAGATTAATAAAGGGACTAAGCCGAAAATAAAATAAATGAATGAATGTTTATTTCTGTACTTGAATACTGTTAGAAAACCAACAAGCAGGGTTTGTTTGATACTTTTGATTGTAGTTTGTTATCATTTATGCAGATATTTATGCATAGAAAAAGACTCCCAGTCGATGTAAATCAGCGCTGGCCAAACTTTTTCGTATGAAGGGCCAAAAACCAAATATCACTGAGAGCCGTGGGCTGAAGGTATTTATACCAAACTACATTACTTTAAAGTAGCCACTGGTAATTTCCTAATTTATTTCCTAATATTTCAAAATAAACAGAAAGTTACTTTAAATTGTATAATCTAATACAGTATAACTTTTTAAATGATAAACTATTGCAATAAAAACATAATCAGATTTATAACACAGAGGAGTTCAGTGCTGAATACACAGGTCAAGCAGAATCTGCCTCTGACTTGATTTGCTCAACAAAGTCTCTGGATTGTCGGGTGGCAGTATGTACATATAGACCATTTCAATGTGTTGATGCCATTGGCCCATGAACATTTCCTGCTTGTTGTCAAACTATTTTAATAACTGTAACAAGAGGCAATTCAATCATATCTCAACTTTAAAAGAGCTGTCATAATGTTGTTTATCAATATGTGGACCTTTCAGGATTCTTGGGAGCTATGGAAATTAAAAATATAAAACAAAATAAATACATTAGGACCATTGTTATTGTTTACATCTGTCAAAATGGTCTATACACAAAATCTGATGCACTTACACCATTTAATTGAAACATTTCATTTCAGTTGGCTTTTAACAACAACAATAAAGCAAACAAACAAAGAGTTCCATTCAATTTGAATTGACAATCTGGAAACCATGCCCATCATTCTCCCTCTCTTCTCAGATGGGATGGTGGGCCAAATCAAAGGTTACCATTGGGCCCTAGTTTGGGCATCTCTGATCTAAATGAATGAGATCTGTCCAAATGGAGATGTTCAAATCATCTGGTGAAATTATATTCATAATCGCAATTAGGCCTGTCACAATAATCAATAATATATGGACTTATCAAACAACACACAGACATGAGCTCAATCATTTTTGGTAGGGATGCTTCGATCAGGATTTTTGTAGCCGATGCTGAGTACTGATTCCTTGTCATTGTGATCAGCCGATACCAAGTCCCGATTCTGATGCTTCAAGCTTTATATAACTTTGCCATTGCGTAAGGATATTTTCCCTCTATGTATGAGATCTCGCCTTACCTAAGAGAATAAATTAAGGATGTTGTACACATGTAATAGTCAAAAGAAGCTTTACAAAAAAACTATAGATAAAACAGAGAGAAAAATATGACAATTGGAACCATTGCTCACATGTTGTAGCGCTGTGGATGTATAACCTGGGTTGTAAATAAACACTTGCGATTGGTTCATGGTCATTAAATGTGATTATTGGCTGATACTGATCTTCAGCTGATCGATCGGAGCATCCCTAATTTTTGGTGATGCAATATATATGGCCCATACATAAAAACAATTCCAGTATTTTAGCTGATTGTGCAACATCTATACTGTATACCTGTTGGAGGAGTCAGTGTCAGTATGGTTTAAAAACACTATAGTATTTACTATACATTACACTCTCAGAAATAAAGGTACGCAAGCTGTCACTGGGGTGGTACCTTTTCAAAATGTACAAATTTGTACCTAAAAGGTCCATATTAATACCTCAAAGGTACATATTCGTACCTGACTAGTACAACTTGTTCCTCTTAAAATGTTTAGGTACTAATATATACTTTTTGAGGTACCAATATGAACCCTTTAAGTACAAATGTGTACAGCTTGCGTACCTTTATTTCTGAGAGTGTACTATAGTACATTCTAATGTGTGTGTCTGACTGAAAATAAATCTGGCAGATATCAGCCTCTGTTACTCTTTACCTAGTTAACATTTATTATTATTTATTTAGGATATGAGTTTCACATTCTGACTCCAATGCCTGACTATTAAATCATTAAAATGACTATAATTAAATGAAATATTCTTAAGAATACAATATGATGTGTTCTTTGGAAGAGTGTACCTGCATTCTGATGATATTATATTGTCATTTATATCATGAGCAGCATAATATCGCTATCGCAACATATTTTGGAGCAATATATCATACAACAAAAATAGATATTGGTACAGGCCTAATCACAATATATATCGTAGCAAAACAAAATATGGCAATGTCAGACTTTTCCAATATCGTGCAGTCCTAGTGTGTTACATCATAGTGAGAAATAAATCAAAGAAACAAACGAGAAACTCACACAAACACGACAGAGGAAACAAACCATAAATACCAGAAACCACATGTGTGTGTGTGTGTGTGTGTGTTATCGCTAGTGAGAAAATTAAAGATGAAGCTTGATTTGAGGGTGACGGTGATTTAAATTTTTCTATTTTTAAAGCAGGCTGACTAAACGTAACGGTGATTCATGCTTGGATGCTTTTATTCGGAGTTTGTATTTCTCTTAATGATGATTATAACAATTTGATCTCATTATAGTGAGAGATGAGTAACTTTTTTGTTAGAATATGATTATGGAATATTGTAATGATATATAATTATTAAATAATATACACTCATCAGCCACTTTATTAGGTAAAATCTCCCCTACACCATTACACCACCACCACCAGCCTGAACCGCTGATACAAGGCAGGATGATCCATGCTTTCATGATGTTGAGGCCAAATTCTGAGCCGACCATCCGAATGTGTCAGCAGAAATGGAGACTCATCAGACCAGGCAACGTTTCTCCAATCTTCTCTTGTCCAGTTTTGGTGAGCCTGTGTGAATTGTAGCCTCAGTTTCCTGTTCTTAGCTGACAGGAGCGGCACCCGGTGTGGTCTTCTGCTGCTGTAGCCCATCCGCCTCAAGGTTGGACGTGTTGTGTGTTCAGAGATGCTCTTCTGCAGACCTCGGTTGTATCGAGTGCTTATTTGAGTTACTGTTGCCTTCCTATCAGCTGGAACCAGTCTGGCCATTCTCCTCTGACCTCTGGCATCAACAAGGCATTTGCGCCCACAGAACTGCCGCTCACTGGATATTTCCTCTTTGTCGGACCATTCTCTGTAAACCCTAGAGATGGTTGTGCGTGAAAATCCCAGTAGATCAGCAGTTTCTGAAATACTCAGAGCAGCCCGTCTGACAACAACAACCATGCCACGTTCAAAGTCACTTAAATCCCCTTTCTTCCCCATTCTGATGCTCACTTTGACCTGCAGCAGATCGTCTTGACCACGTCTACATGCCTAAATGCAGTGAGCTGCTGCCATGTGATTGGCTGATTAGAAATTAGTGTTAACGAGCAGTTAGACAGCTGTGCCTAATAAAGTGGCCAGTGAGTGTATAATATGTTGTATTATATAATAATGTTATAAAATATGAATGCTATAAACTACTTAAAACAACAAATTATTTTATTTTTATTATTAATTGATTTAAAAATAACATATTTGATAGGGTTTTTATGATCATTATGATAATGTGCATTAGGGCTGCACAATATATGGTTTCAGCATTGATATCGCAATGTGTGCATTCGCAATAGTCACATCACAGGATCTGCAATGTGGAGTTGGGATTATAGTTGATCAGCAATGAAGAATGTACAGTGTTATTTTACATTACATTTGATTATTCAATAACAGGGGTGCCAAAATATCGATATGCTGAATTATCGTGATAATTCCACCTGCGATACGTAATCGATGTAGCAAAGTATTGATAACTGAAGGTACAAGAGATCTGAATTAATTCATCAGTCTTGCACTGCTACCATCTATTGCAGTTTTACCACTATCACATCAATGATGCAATTATATAAATCACATGTGCTGTTAAGAAAAGAAATACATCTTATAACTTTTTGATGTGGATGGTTTTCTTGTGGTATATTGTCGGTATCATGATCTATAACAGGGCTATTCAATTGGCGGCCCGCGGGCTGAACCCGGCCCCCGAGGCAATTTGTTCTGGCCCTCCAAATAGTGTGACCAAGACATCAGAAATAAATTTAGTTCAGTCAAAAAACGGCCGCTATAGATATGAAGTGACGTGCACCTGTTCAATACAGCATGAGCTGCAAGCTGCGCAGAGCGTGAGTCACCTGACATTCAGGGAGTAGCGCGGGCAGCCAAACATATTTGGATATGTTTGTAGAAAAGGCCTTTTGTACTATGCACTGATGTCGTCAATAGGGATGCAACGATTAGCCGATTTCACTATTAACAGCCCTTTAATTCGTCACAATTAATCGTAAAGGCTTCTCTAAGCCGCATTTCTGTTGCACGGAACAAAACGAAACTGCTGCAGTTAAACAAAGTTATGCCAAGTTGCCAACTGTGCCCTAGTTTAAAGTTCCAAGTATGTACACTGAGGCTAATACGCCCGCACACTGGATTAACACAGCGGCCGTTCCCATATCACGTCTTTTCCGCTTGCAAGTTTGTTGTTTCTAATGTAAGAATATATGACAATATGCGCGCACAAGCGGAGCAACGCGCTTGCGTCTTTGCGGGCGCACGCAGTAGAAAACATCTTACGGTGAGAGTTGTGCGTGCCTTTCAGTGCAGTGTAAACAAAAGATATGTTAGACGAATTAACATTAAGATGATTATGTATGCATGAACGCAGACGGCAACAACAGGTCATCTAAATAGCTCACCTAATATAAAGCTTGAATTTACATTAGACCTGATAACCGTCAAACCATGATTATTCTTCAGACTATATAATCGTACAACCAAAATCTATAATTGTTGCATCCATAATTGTTATGCAGTTCAAAACATAACACATGAATGTGTCTGAATGTAGAAGAAGCCTCCTTCAGCAATGCACTGCTGTTGTTGTGCTCTGAAATACAACATTTGAATGTTTGTAAAAAATAAAATAAAATAAAAGTCTATTGTACAATGCACTGATATTATGTAGTTTCAACATACAATATATTAACATTTTGATGTAGAAAAAGCCAACGTGGGTGTCTTAAGGAGCAAAAATACAACATATCAACATATGGGCTCTTATATTGCTGTTGTGTTATCACTCATATAGCAAGTCATATCTCTCCGGCCCTTCGTTTGGGATGCTTTTCATGAACCGGCCCCCATGACAAACTAATTGAATAGCCCTGATCTATAATTAACATATTTTGATAATATCATATTGTATCGCACTGTACCTGAATATCTGACTATTTATTTCACTTTTATATTGGCTCCATCTTCTTATGCTTGCTATTTATTTGACTCAAGATTTTTCCAATCAATATAAATGAATGATTTCTTTCCAAATAGAGCTATTCAAGTCATCTGCCGAAATTGTATTCATAGCGCAATATATAATCTCAGGAAAAGAAAATATCGCAATGCCAGACTTTTCCAATATCGTGCAGCCCTAACACATAACACTTAAAATCCACATATGTATTCATTTTATGCATACAATTACAAAAAATACTAGCATATTACTAGTAATCTGCAAAAATCTGACAGTTAAACAAATTTACTTTTGTTAATGCATTATATAGTACACTCTCAGAAATAAAGGTACGAGAGCTGTCACTGGGGCAGTATACCTTTTCAAAAGGTACATATTTGTTACTAAAGAGTCCATACTGGTACCTCAAAGGTACATATCAGTACCCAAAGGCACCTAAAATGTACCTTTGAGGTATTAATATGAACTCTTCAGGTACAAACATGTACCTTTTGAAAAGGTACCGCCCCAGTGACAGCCCTTTTGTACCTGAGAGTGCAGGATATTTCATTTGAATATCAGCATACATTCATTCATTTTCTTTTTGGCTTAGTTCCTTTATTAATAAGGGGTCGCCACAGCGGAATAAATCGCCAACTTATCCAGCGTATATTTTACGCAGCGGATGCCATTTCAGCTGCAACCCAACACTGGGAAACACCCATAAACTCTGGCATTCACACTCATACACTACGGCCAATTTAGTTCATCAATTCCCCTATAGCGCATCTGTTTGGACTGTGGGGGAAACCGGAGCACCTGGAGGAAACCCACGCCAACAAGAGGAGAACATGCAAACTCCACAGCCGGGGCTCGACCTTCTTGCTGTGAGGCGATTGTGCTACCCACTGCGCCACCGTGACGCATTTTTAAAAATGAATGCGGTAAAAGTGGTGAAACTGCAATAAAAAAAAATTATAATAATAAAATGCAAAAAACACGGATAATTCCGAAGCCAAAAGGTCGACTAGAAAACCTTCACATTTAGATTGTGTTACATTGTTCTGGGTAATGTGCTTACGAACTAGGGATGTGCAAAAATATCGATACATCTAACTATTGAGATAATTTCTTTTACGATAGTGTATTGATAGTCCAACCTCAAGTATCGATTCAAGTTGTGCCAAACGACTTCCTCCTCCGCTCCTGTAGATGTCGCTAACTCGTGATCAACAAAACGCCAAGTAGGAAGGTACGAGAAGTAAGCAAGATTTAGCATGGCGGAAAACATAGATATATACACTAGATGTCGCCTACCCTGCTATTGTCTATTAGAACGAATGCGTCAATAGAGCCGCCATTTTAGTACAGGGTAGCGCTCCTTTGAAATGAATGCGGGACCAAGCTGAAGCGGAGGACTGTGGCCATCCAAAGCCAGAGAAATACACATATACACATATATCTATGATCTGGAGTTTTCCCCGGTGGTCAGTATGCAAATATTTTTTTCAATTACAAAATATTATAATTTTACATCACTTTTCTACATTGATGGATGTGACCGCACGGGCATTCCCGACAAAAAGTGAGTGTTTGTGTGCATGGAAATGTATTACCCTCCTTCCCGGTTTAATTTGATCTAATCCATGTCCTGAAACACACCCCCTCTCCTGCTTTCACTTCTCATTCTGACGGAGGGAGCGATCTGTTTGTGAATGAATCTCCGTTATGAACGACTCGTTCACTTAGCTGATAATAATACAAGTTTCTGGCACCGCAGCGTCTTCTTGTCATATTTCATAACATAGTTTGCTTATTTTATTCAACAAAACTAGCATAAGTCTAGAATTTAGTGCGAGTTGGTGCTACTTTGCCTTATGGTGAATGCAGTAAAAGACTGAATTATCAACAATAACATTACTTGTAAAGCACAAAAGTTCATAACATACAAAAACATAAAAAACAAAATCTTACCTATGAAATGTTCTGCCTTTGTGCTTTGTTTTCTTTGTTTGCTCGTTACTACAATGCAAACACAGCGCTAAAGTCCAGCATCTTCACATTGGCACACTGTCTTGACTAGTGCGGTTGAATGACGTTTGTCCTAGGAGCACTGTACCAATGTGGCGGTGCTATTGACGCATGCTCAGGGTCCCTATGTGATATCTAGTGTATATATCTATGGGCGGAAAATATAAAGGTGCCTCCAGCTTTTAGAGCTGACGTGTGGCTGCACTTTGGTTTTAACGCTATATCAGGGAGTTCTGAATTAGACAAAAAAAAATGCCATTTGTAAGCTTTGCAATATATATAGTTCTCTGTTCAATCACACTGTGCAGTTCTAATCAATTGGAATGGATGGAAAATAAATTGGAATTGGAATTTTAATTTGTCTGCCGACTTTATCAAGTTGTCAAAATAATGTGACACACATACTAAAACAAACTATTGCGATATATCACAATATTTATTGTATGGCAATATATATCGTGATATATTGTATCGTGACCTATGTATCGGAATATGCATCATATCGTAACTGACAATATCGATATGCTTGTTACCATATTTATAAAAAATATATTTTAAAAAAAATGTGCGTAAATAATCAAAATTCTGTTTAAAAAAATAAATACAAATAATCACATACAAAATAAAAGTTTGTATGTACATAATGTGTGTCTTCTCACTGCAAAGTGATATTTTCCTATTATATTACTCTTTTTATGTATAGTCATGAACAAACTCGTTTTAGTAGTTTGTGCGTTTTCTGCCATTTATTATTCCAAGTCATTTCTCCCATAGCAAACTGAATCGAAAGATTGAGGTAAAGTTGGTTTTATATTTGCGCATGTTCATTTTTTAACAAAGTGACTAGGGCTGTGCGATTAATTGAAATCGACATTCAAAATCTTAATCGAGAAAATTTTTCCAGGTCAATTCATTTAATTTACTTACCATGTGTGGAGTCACCCCGCTCTGTTACGGCTGATTTATACTTATTCTGATATTATAATTCCGCCAAGCGCATGCGTACGGTCCGGCGCAGCTTGCACATACCCATGCACCTCTCAAAAAAATGTAACTACACGTCACAACCACAGGTAGTGCAAGCTTTGTGATTGGTCGGTTTGGTAGTGGTGACACAAGTGGGCGGTGTGTAGAGCTGTGTTTCAGGCAATGTGTGTTTTGATTTCAGTTGTTCAGCGTTGATGTTTAATAAATTATCACAGATAATAGATAGTCAAGCCCTGGCTGGGTCAGTTGGCGTTTCTGTGTGGAGTTTGCATGTTCTCCCCGTGTTTGTGTGGGTTTTCTCCAGGTACTCCGGTTTCCCCCATGGTCCAAGGACATGTGCTATAGGGGAATTGGGTAGGCTAAAAATTGTCCATAGTGTATGAGTGTGTATGGATGTTTCCCAGTGATGGGTTGCAGCTGGAAGGGCATCCGCTGCGTAAAACATATGCTGGAATAGTTGGCGGTTCATTCCGCTGTGGCGACCGCAGATTAATAAAGGGACTAAGCCAAAAAGAAAATGAATGAATGATATTAGATATAGTGTGTTTACTTCTATTATTTTAAACTCAAGTAATGCTTCATTCAGTAATCTCTCTTGTAATATGTGAGCAGATTTACTGTACATAACTTGTAAGTGAACGATGAGGACAAAAACATTAAATAAATAAAATAATCGTTCATTAATCGCAATCGAGTTAAAGTGTTAAATTGATCGAGATTTTGATTTTAGGTCAAATCGCACAGCCCTAAAAGTGACAACATGTGACAGTGTCTCTGTTTACCATTACTTTGAATATTGGGTCTGAAATGGCATGTAAGCATGACTTCAAAACAACATCAGCACTATTTAACTGACTGTAAACAGTGCTGTACTTTGATAGTCATTGGC
Source organism: Danio kyathit (assembly GCA_903798195.1). Taxonomy (NCBI): domain Eukaryota; kingdom Metazoa; phylum Chordata; class Actinopteri; order Cypriniformes; family Danionidae; genus Danio; species Danio kyathit. The sequence goes on along the minus strand of LR812529.1, from coordinate 54,649,144 downwards.
TGATAATGTGATTTGACTATTTATAATTTACAAAGAATACTTTACTGAAATTACATTAAGGAGAGGGGCAACCCAGTGGCGCAGTAGGTAGTGCTGTTGCCTCACAGCAAGAACGTCGCTGGGTCGCAGGTTCGAACCTCGGCTGGGCTGGGTCAGTTGGCGTTTCTGTGTGGAGTTTGCATGTTCTCCCTGCGTTCGCGTGGGTTTCCTCCGGGTGCTCCGGTTTCCCCCACAGTCCAAAGACATGCAGTACAGGTGAATTGGGTAAGCTAAATTGTCCATAGTGTATGAGTGTGAATGTGTGTGTGGAAGTTCCCAGAGATGGGTTGCGGCTGGAAGGGCATCCGCTGCGTAAAAATCGTGCTGGATAAGTTGGCGGTTCATTCCGCTGTGGCGACCCCGCAAGGGACAAAGCCGACAAGAAAATGAATGAATGAACATTAAGGAGAATGTCTGAATGTGTGGATATAAAACCAACTTTACCCCAATAATCTGAAATTCTAAAATGATCGCAAAACAAGTGCATACAGTACACACACACACACACACACACACACACACACACACATTAATGCTGTCAAAAGACTGATCACATCCAAGCTAAAGGTTTGTATTTACATTATATGTGTGTACTGTGTATATTTATGTATATATGTATAAATACACACACACACACACACACTGTATATAAAATACAAAAATAAGCAAAAGAAATATATTTACATATAATTGTTTTATATCAATATTTTAGATATAAAAACAAGTAAATATTGTATGCAATATAGTCATACATATATTTATATAAACAAAAATATACATAGTACCCACAAATATATTTCAAAATGTGGACATAATATGTGTATGTGTATATAAAAACACACACACACGAATATATCTCAAATATTCGAGAAAAAATATATATATTTAGACAGAAAATATTTATCTATGATACAAATTGTATATAATTTAAATATCTATGTAACAATATACATATATAAAGAGAGAGAGCACTGTATCCTCTGGTGTATGATGAAGTATTGAATTACAGTTACACTATGCAGGAGACAAACTCAAGTTTTCTGCTGTAACGTCAGCATGACAGAGAGAGAGAGAGAGAGAGAGAGAGAGAGAGAGAGAGAGAGAGAGAGAGAGACAGAGAGAGAGAGAGAAAACAACAACCCGCAAATGTCTGACTGTGAGTTTCGGCGGAGCGCGCCCACAGACCCCCGGTCAAATAACGGTTTTAACGGCTCGTTACCTGCAGCTCTGCGCGTTCCACCTCCCACTGCGCGCGCTCCAGCTCGAACCGGGCCCACTCGTGCTGCAGAAAGTGCAGGATCCCCGGGATACTGTAGTGCGCGCGGGCCGCCTCTCCACCGCCGTCGCCCGGCTGAGGAGCTTTCGCTCCGCCGGGGAGAACCGAATTGTTGTTGTTGTTGAAGAACACACCGGGGCCCGCCTGCTCGTCCATGGCTAGGCCGGGATTCGGTGTCTGCTGGACCGCACGGACTCTGGGTTCGGTGCTCGGGATCCGCGTCGCTGCTCGAAGGGAAACGGGCGGCTGCGGCTCCGCTCACTGCTGTCACTTCATGACGTTTCCGCTAGCGCTGCTCGAATCAACAGTGAATCGTTCATGTGAGCCGATTCGTTGAACTGATTCCGTCGAGCCGATTAGTGAGCCGATTGAGTTTTTCATATATTTTTAATATGGAGGTATATGTGCAATTCATCAGTAAAATATGATTTGAAATAAAATTTTGTTTCATATTTATATATAATATAATATAATATAAAATAATATATATATATATATATATATATATATATATAAAAATTAATTTTATTTTCGGCTTAGTCCCTTTATTAATCTGGGGTCGCCACAGTGGAATGAACCGGCAACTTATCCAGCATATGTTTAGACAGCAGATGCCCTTTCAGCTGCAATTCATCACTGGGAAACATCCATACGCACTCATTCCCACACTACAGCCAATTTAGTTAATCAATTCTCCTATAGCACATGTGTTTGGACTTTGGGGGAAACCGGAGCACCCGGAGGAAACCCACGCCAACACGGGGAGAACATGCAAACTCCACACAGAAATGCCAACTGACCCATCCGGGGCTCAAACCAGCGACCTTTTTGCTGTGAGGTGATTGTGCTACCCACTGCACCTCCGTGCTGCCCTTATATATATATATATATATATATATATATATATAAATTATTAGTATATAGAGTATTTTTTGAGTTACACATTAATAAAATTTGAGTTGCATTTACACATTTTACTTTTGTATTTAATTTAATTTGAATTTTACATTTACATAACACAATCATTTTGATGACACTTTAGTGCAATAATGAGAACGTAATTAAGCTGAATTGAGTTTATACTTTAATTTTAATACATTTATTTGATCATATTTTGTGTTATTCATCAATAAAATATTAATTGTAACTATATATTTTAGTTTCATATTTATTTTAATTAGATTTTTACATTTACATTATCATTTGGATGACACTTTAATCCATTAATGACAATAATAGAAGCTGAATTTAGTTTTTAGACTTTTAATATATGTGTATATTTTGTGCTGTACATCAATAGAATACTACTTACAATTATTTATTTCACTTTTGTATTTATTTCAATTAGATTTTTACATTCACATTACATTTAATCATTTGGACGACACTTTATTCTAACAATGAGAATAATAAAAGTAATCAAAGCAACAAAACCCTGTATAAATAATTTGAGTTTATAGTAAAAAGGTCAGATTAAGTCCTTTTATAAATATGTATTATGTAATCAGTGTTGCTGATATAGTTTTATTTTTTAATAAAAAAAGATAGAATGGAAAATAGTTTGGGATAAAACAGTAGAAAACGAATGTTGATAATAGAAACGTTGACAAAAAAAGGTTAATCTATACACAATTATTCAGAATTCTCTTTTGCTGATTCTTAAAAGTGAACAAAATAACTATATATGAAGAGTTTAGATGCAAAAACCTCTAAAGGCCGGCTGAAATCTTCCTCTAAAATGAGCATTTCTTTCAGGCTCCTGTGTGTGTATTCAGTAATATCACATTTATGGCAAAGAATAAGCCCTTTCCCTGGTCTTTAAAGAGAAATATCTCAATATAAACAAAGGAGGCTGAGAATAATGTTCATTTTCTATGAATTTTAGACTGCACTTAAGAGGTTTTTGCATCTGAACTCTTCATATATATATTTTTTTTCTCTTAGCAATGTTAATTTAGTATTGAATCAAGTTATTGTTTTTTATTTTACACATTTTTAGTTGTATAAAAGTTTTACATCAAGATAAAGTACAAACTACTTACTAAAGTGACGTTGTTTACAAATATAATTTACCAAAAAATACATCACAAAAAAAAAAAAATCAATCGTGGATAAAATACCTTTCACCACAAATATAATCATATATTTATCAAACATTAAGGTGCAAGTCAAACGCGCTCATCCCTTTTAAGATCGAATGTGTGTAAACAAACAGTTCAATTGAACCGATTCACTGACACGATTCGCACTACGCTGGTTTCCGCTCATTTCACGCCCACAAGCAGGTCAACAGATCGCAGCCAGCACGAAGCGTTTTGATTTGACAGAACAAACAACTCGTTCGGTGAACAGCCAATCAGAGACGAACGCAGTGAGGCATGCTGGGACTTGTAGTCCAAACACGTTTTACTCTTTATTCTGCTAAACGTTCTTACGTAGAGTTATTGTTCACCGTTTGAATAGTTGTACACACTTGCAGTCTCACAAACACTCACATCAGTTTACTAAAAACACAACATACAAACTTTAAACACACACACTTGTGTTTTAATAAAATAAAATAATCATGTGCAAAGCATCAACATGGCATAAAATGCATGTTTAAACATTACATAACAGAGCAGACTCAAGCAGATGCTTGTAATATTTTCACAGAGGATTCATTTGTTTAAGTACTCATGTCATGCATCAACTGTTATACAACACTACAATACTATCCTCTGTTTTAAATACGCACGCATCCATTTCTGAGACACAAAGACCCATTCACAGCCTCATTTACCTGCAACATTTTAGGAATGTGTATCGGCATACTGACTATACTCTGTACACTTATTATACTCTTATTATACACCCTAAAATGCTTTAACATTCACAAAATAAGACTATCTATCTATCTATCTATCTATCTATCTATCTATCTATCTATCTATCTATCTATCTAGAAATAAATAACACATTAAAAACAATAGTGTGCTGCATAAGTAACTTTATTTAACACACAACCTCTTTTGTTAACATTTTAACATGAATGAAATGTTTAGAGTTATTATTATTATTAATTTTAACTGCATTTAAATGTTTTAATTGAGTTAATTCCTCTGTTTATTAACTAAGACTAACAAAGAAAATATTCTGTAACCTGCATTTCAGCATTTTAATAATGCAATAGCACTTCTTATTATATTTATACACTCTAAAAGATGCTGGATTGTCGTATTATTATGTATAATAAATAATATCTAGAAAAATGCGTGTGTAAAATAACAGAACATGTGCTTCAGTTCATTACAAGATCTCTGTAGTGTAATATACAACACCAACACACACAATATAGCACTTTAAACTATTAAACATGTTAATAAAAGTCTCTTTTTTTCAACTTTTCAAGATTAAAAGTTATCGTAAAAAAGACCACGATCACATAATCCAATTCAAAAGTATAAATAAACTAAAAATAAAACGTAAAACATGAATAATTAAGTGAATAAACTGCTAATTTACAGTGTGGGTTTAATAAAACCAGTAACTTTTTACAGTATACTTATCACAAACAACATTTCGTGTACACAGAGGACAAAAACTGTTAAAAATGAAAATAAATTAAATAATAATAATAATAATAAAATAGAACAAATTAATATCGCGCGATCTCCGCGGAGCGCATGCGCGGTGACGTCACCGCCGGCGCAGTATTTAATTAGTGTTAGTGCGCTCGAAGAGCAATTAGTGCGCAGGTCAGAGGTGCAGCTCAAGATGCCTCCGTTTGAGAAAACTCCACATCCCAAACCCTTCAAACAGAGAAAGAGCTTAGGTGTGTGTCTTTATATCACATATTCGACCTTATGTGTGTGTGTTTGTGTTGTCAAATTGAACGGTTGTTTGTTTTTTGGTGATATTGGTGATCGATCAGCAACGAGGAAACAAGAGGTGGCGGGAATACGGACTAAGTTTCCGACTAAAATCCCGGTAAGTAGTGTGTGTTTGTGTTTATGTGTGGGTTCGTCGGTCAGTGTGTGTGTTTGAGTGAAATGTGCTCTTCATTTGAGGTAATAATCGAGCGGTATCAGAGAGAGAAGTTTTTGCCGCCTTTGGATAAAACCAAGTTCCTCGTGCCTCAGGAGCTCACCATGACCCAGTTCGTCACCATCATCAGGTGAGCAGCAAAACTCTAAAATATATGCCTTTTTTAATCCAAGAATGTGTGTAACAATGTAAAGAATGCATTAAACGAATAGCCTACAATCATTTTACACAATATAAACATTAAAAAATCAGGAAAGAGAGAAAATAAAGTAAAAAGCAATAATAAAATCTGTTTGCCTGCACTGTAAAGTGATGGTTACCTGTGAAAGTTCCCTAAAGTGAGTAAACCATTGCCTTAAAAGCAACAAGTTGATTTTACCTGAAGTCAGAAAACCCATTGACTTAACTTTTATATCTATGCACAGTTTAATTAAAAATGAGGGAACAAGTTCACACTTTTTAAAGTTAACTAATTGCCTTTTACAGTGTGAAATACATTTTTAAAAAGCACATTTATCATTAATTAATCTGTGAATGAATTAAATGTTCTTGTTTTACATAAGTCAAACCCATTGACTTTAATAATTAAGCACATAATTTGTTGATGATTATAAGGCAACAAGTTTATACTTTTTTTTTTTTTTTTTTTTTTTTTTTTTTTTTTTTTTTTTTTTTGTTAAAGTCAACTAATCGCTTTTTACACTGTGAAAGCTCATATACTTGGATAAATTAGTTGCTTTTCTTTCTTTTAAAGAAACCTCTGTTTGTGAAAATAAAATTTCCCAGCAAGTATGAGAGAATTCCTCCAGTGCATTCCTGTAATTGCGTTTAAAGAGGCACTGACGTGTGGTGTGCTCATTTATGCTGACCACTGCCTTACAAAAAATGTATGTTTTTATCAATTTATTTTTAGTGAATGGAGACAATTTTTAGTGCATTTTAAACCGGTCCATTTCATTAATCCGTTATAGTTTTAAAATAACAGTTTGGCCACTGAACATCTTTAGGAATACACAGATAATACATTTAGATGCAAACCAGTTGGAAAAACTATTACAAACTACATATTTCAATGTTGTACTTTTTGTTTTTGTTTTTATTTATTTTTCCTGTTTATAAAGCCTTTTAATATATATTTTTTCCCACAACCTGCTAATCTGGGTGTGTTAATTTTTGGGTTGATCTTCAGGTTTTTTTTTTTGTTAGATTGGTTCCAGTTTCAACTTCAGCACTGATTAATCTAATGCATATGCACATTTATTATTATTATTGTTATACAGCATCCTGTAAAAAAAAAAATTAATTTACAAGAGATCTGTGAGGGTTGTACTAGTGTATGCTGAACAATATGTGTGAATGCCTACCTATCAGTTTTTAAACCATACTAATGTTAGCACAGATGTTTCATGTAATCATGTTTCATGATGGGGCATGCCATTGATTAAATGTATTTAAAACCTTTTTTTTTTATTTTGTGGTGTTATTTTCTCAAAATATTATAAATATCTGAAATATTAAGGAATTTAACTACATTTTAAAAATAATTTAATGTTTTAGTATGTAAAGTGAAAGTGTTTGCTAACTGAAATGTAGACAATTAAAGTGCTGAATGCTGGAAAAAAAATAGTATGCTGAATAAGTAACATTTTTATTTAACATTTGTTACTTTTAAATTAGTTTAACTTAATTCCTCTATTTAATGACTAAGACTAACAAGCAATACTTTCTGTAATACCTGCATATTACCTGCACAATTTGTCATTTTAGAATTTGTATAAATTCACTAGAAAGATTATTTTTAAATGAAATCATTCTGAAGTCCATAAATAAACCGTGCATATAACTTGATGTTAAGACTACAAATAATAAATTCTATAGCATGCATTTTAAGAATGCAACAATTATTAAAAAGTGTATTTTTGTTTGTCATTTTAGTATTTGTATTAACTTTTTTTTAAGTGTTCTGTTTAAATTATTAAACATTAAATAATTAAGTCTATAAAATAAATTATTCATAGTTTAATGCAAAGAATAACAAATAAATTCTGTAATATGCATTTCTGCACTTTTAATAATGCAACAATTATATACATTTAAAAAAATAATAATTGTTGCAAGAAAATATTTTTTTTTTTTTATACAGCAATTATAATATATATTCTGTAAAATGCATTTATCAGCATATTTTTGGTTGTAATTTGTCACTTATTTGATTAAACTTTTTTTTTAAATATCTGCCAATATAAACCATGCATATATTTTAATGTTAAGACTAACAAATACTGTAACATGCATTTCTACATTTTAATGATATGTATATATTTTAATACAGCAAAATAAAAATGATCTGTAAAATGCATTTATCAGCATTTTGTTTTTATCTAATTGTTTTTGTCATATTATTATTTGTAAACTTTTTAAATTACCTTTTTTAAATGATTAAAATTCAGATGTCCATAAATCTAAACAGTGCGTATAATATAATATAATGTCCTGTGGGAGTGTTTGAGCTGGTCTGGATCTGCTGTCAGCTGACCGTCACCTGTGTGGGTTTAAGCCGTTTCTCACGCTGGGCTTTTTTCCCTCACGTCTGCTTTGGTTTTGTCAGGAATCGGATGACGCTGATGCCTAATCAGGCCTTTTACCTGCTCATCAATAACTCTGGCATCGCCAGCATGTCTATGACCATGGCGCAGCTTTATAAAGACCACAAAGATGAAGATGGGTTTCTCTACATGACCTACGCCTCGCAGGAGATGTTTGGACACAGGTGACGCGTCCAGGATGTTTACTTCACTTCACTGAACTGATGCATTATTTAAGTCTTTGTATATAGTGTAAACCTTTTAGCTACTGTGTGTGTTTTTAATTGTTTTCTAAGTAATAAACTGTCTTTAATTGGCGCATCGGCCACCAGAGGGCGACGTCTGTTCATTCTGATGCAGGAAATAAACGTCCTCGCTCGTTTAGGAATGATAAAAGTCAGTGTCAAGCTTAAATCATGTGCTGATTAAAAAAATAAAGCATGTTCATGTTTGGTGCATCGATTTGGGTTCTTCTTTGGATTATGCAGCTCAAATATAGGGGGGATTTTTAGAATTGTGTGTATATTTTGTCTCCTGAATAAACTTGTTTATAAAAAAAGCTTTAATGAAACCGTTTTGAATAAATTGTCTTAAGGTTTTCCTAAAAAATAATGTTTGCATGCGTATAACGCACATTCTGTATTGAAATTACTAACTTAAAGGGCACCTATGAGCATCTTTTGTAAGCTGTTTGGACAGAACTGTGAAGTATAGTTTGTCCACCGTCATATTGGGCTGATATAAAGTTTTTTATTATTATTATTATTTTTTTTTTATTTCCTTATGTTAAAATAGAATCCATATCCCTCCCATTTTGAGGCCCAACGTGCCGTAGGAGTGTGGTTTCTCTGCCCACCGAATTGATTGACCGCCACATATTAACATGCCTCCATAGTAATGTATATAATCGTGTGCGCAATCCAACTGGGATTAAAAGATCTGTTCAGCTCTTTGTGATCATCAAATGTGATCAAGAGTGAGTTTTAAAAGTTTAAAACTGTTTTTAAATCAATGCGTAATGAATTACAGCTTAAACGTTTTCTTTTTTTAAATCGTGTTTATCACCACAGCTGTGTCCGTACAATTACAAAAGACGCTTCAATCCCGGTTTGTGGACGTTAAATCGGGTTTATTTTGTACATTTAACATAACAGATATCCATACAGCAGTGGATATCAACCTGTATCTGGTCACATTTGTGTGCAAAAACAGTACAAACTTAAACATGTGACTCATCATTGCAACGCCACAACAAATATATCAAATAATCATTGGGAAAGTTCTTACTGTAGTATTTCTCAACGTTACATGTAATCTGCTTGATGTCTGTCACTGTGCTGTTTATCTGACGGAGACACTGACGGGCACATGGGAACGGTGGGTGTGGAGAACTAGCAATAAAGGCACAAGCAACATAAACCGCTACAGTGTCTGAAAATCTTTACAGACACATTCTTGAGACGCACGGCAAGACTTAATCTTAAATATTGAAAAAGGGATAAATTAGGTGCTCTTTAAAGACTCCCACTGTAGCTATTTTTGACTGTCTCTGCCTCCTGAATTATACATTCAGCTTCAATGATCAAATTCTAATCTTTTCGTAAGCAGAATAAACATTTGCATGAACATCTATTTTCTGTGTTGGTTATAAAACACATTTAGTGTGTGTCTCTGCATTCTGGTCAGCCGTGTCTCAGTTATTGAAAGGAAGAACAATAATAAAGCACTGATAGAAAAAAAAGCATGTGACTCGCTCCTAGTGATCAGTGTTGCATTTATTTGCAATGGTGAATTATATTATGGGATGTTGATCTCTGCTCTGTCCGCTTGTGATGTTGATAATTCAACTCTACAGTTTAACAAAGTGACTTTTATTAACAATTTATAATGTATAATAAATAATATCTAGAGAAAAAAGTCTGTAAGATAACAGAAAATGTGCTGCAGTTTATTACAAGGTTTCTGTAGCGTGATATACAACACCAACACACACAATATAGCACTCCAGACTATTATGCATGACAATAAATGTCACTTTTTCACACTTTTCAAGGTTAAAAGTTGTTGGAGGAAAGATCAAGATCCCATAATGCAGTTCAAAAGCAGAAATAAACAAAGAAAAATAAAAACGTGAACCACTAAATACTGAAAACTGCTCATTTTTGTATATTTTTTATAATGTAGATTAGTAAAAATGTAGGAATTTTTAACATTCATTTGGCAACTTTTAAAAAGTTTCATCCCATGTTAACAGATCAGAGCATTCATACACACAAACGCCAAACAATTCACACACACACACACACGTCAATCATTTCAGCACCGGTTCTCTTTCTGCAGCGCTGCTTACACTCACAGTGGCAATGCATTGATAATAAGCAAAAATGCATTGGATGACAGTGAAGAGTAGCAATTTTACCCTGTAAGTGCATTAATAATATCCACTGATGTTTAAACAGTCTATTGAGTTAACTTAAATTATTAAAAAACAACAATAAATATCACAAACAACTTTTCTGGGGCCCAAACTCCAAAACTAAACCTCACACAACGACGTCACACCATCATTTAACAACAAATTGATCCGCCTTGTTTATAAAAGACGTTCAGTGACATTTTAGTCGTTTGGAATAATATAATGTATAAGAAATAATATCTAGAGTCTAAAATAAGTGTGTAAAATAACAGAAAATGTGCTGCAGTTTATTACAAGGTTTCTGTAGCGTGATATACAACACCAACACACACAATATAGCACTGCACACTAATACACATGATCAGAAAATCACTTTACACAACTTTTCAAGGTTAAAATTTGTTGGAAGAAACATCAAGATCCCATAATGCAGTTCAGAAGCAGAAATAAACAGGGAAAAATAAAAATATGTATTACACAATACAGGAAACTGCTAGTTTGCGAATATTTATGACAGTGTAGACTTACAGAAGCAATTTCTCATAATGCTCTAGCAATCCTTTATCCAAAAAGCAGCCAGCAGGAAATGTAGCGATTATTAACATTTATTTGGCAACACAAACTCCAAACAATTCACACACACACACACACACACACACACACACACACACACACACACACACACACACACACACACACACACACACACACACGTCAATCATTTCAGCACCGGTTCTCTTTCTGCAGCGCTGCTTACACTCACAGTGACAATGCATTGATAATAAGCAAAAATGCATTGGATGACAGTGAAGAGTAGCAATTTTACCCTGTAAGTGCATTAATAATATCCACTGATGTTTAAACAGTCTATCCAGTTAACTTAAATTATTAAAAAACAACAATAAATATCACAAACAACTTTTCTGAGGCCCAAACTCCAAAACTAAACCTCACACAACGACGTCACACCATCATTTAACAACAAATTGATCCGCCTTCAGCAAATGCCTCTGAAAATGAGTTGGCAACAGTGCTGGTGATATCATCCTGTGGCAGGAAGCTCTAGAAGGCATCGAGGTGTGACGTTATTTTCCTCTCATCAATTTGTGCAAAATGTTTAGGATTCACCAATAGTAGATTAATGATGTGTCGATCTCATATTTCAGTCAGGTCAGCTCTTTAAAAACAATAATATGATGAAAATGCATTTCAGACGCCATGTGGAGTCTGCTTTGAGGTTAACATCTGGAGCTAAAGCACAACATGATGGAGAATATCGACTCTGTTAGTGGTATATAAAGTAAAACCATAATAACAATCAAATATTCCCCATCACATTTAAGCAGTATTTTATATTAATAATAATTACATTTTACATTTGTTGTACATCATTGCAGTTTAGGGAAAATAAATTAAATTTGACCTGCAGTTGTGGAATTATTCACACACCTACTAATATAATGTATAAAAAAAAAATAGTATTTCTTTAATGTTGTTTCTTGAACGGCTACTTCATTGCCATTTAATGAGAATGAAAAGTGTATTTAAATGTGTTAAAATGGGAAAAAAATGTTACTTTAAGTGGAGACACCTCGGGCAGCATGGTGGCGTAGTGGGTAGCGCTCTCGCCTCATAGCAAGAAGGTCGCTGGTTCGAGCCCTGGCTGGGTCAGTTGGTGTTTCTGTGTGGAGTTTGCATGTTCTCCCCATGTTGGTGTGGGTTTCATCCGGGTGCTCCGGTTTCCCCCACAGTCCAAACACATGCGCTATAGGGGAATTGGAAAAGCTAAATTGTCCATAGTGTATGTGTGTGAATTAGTGTGTATGGGTGTTTCCCAACGCTATCTCACGGCCAATTCGTATCTTTTTGATTAGTGGCTAATTCGTATGAATTCGTACGATCTAATTCGTACAAATTAGTACGATTTGCCCATCACCCAATGACGGTTGGGGTTAGGGGTGGGGCTAGGTGCCACGCCTCCTTTTTAAAATTGTACATTTTCGTACGACTGAACTCATACGAATTCGTACGAATTAGCCACTAAACTGACAAAACGTAAAATACTTACGTTTCCTTGTGAGATCAGGCTGGTGTTTCCAGGTGATGGGTTGCAGCTGGAAGGGCATCCACTGCGTAAAACGTGCTGGATAAGTTGGCGGTTCATTCCACTGTGGCGACCCCAGATTAATAAAGGGACTAAGCCGAAAAGAAAATGAATGAATGAATGGAGACACCTATAGAAGTGTGATTAGTTTTTACCAAATTTTCTATAATCAATATTATTGTCTGCATATTGATAATTAGTGTCATCGGATGACGTATTTAGGACATGAATTCACCCCTATTTTGGCATTATAATCTAGATATTTAAAACATTAGACATTTGCATTTTAAAGGTTTCAATCAGTTAAAAAAAATTTATGCAAACAAAAAGAAAGAAATCAGACGTCTCACTTTTGAACCAAAATTGTATAAGAATAATTATAATAAATATCTTATTTTCTTGGTTTAAATAAATTTTGAGGGGGCGTCACGGTGGCGCAGTGGGTAGCACAATCGCCTCACAGCAAGAAGGTCACTGGTTCGATCTCCGGCTGGGTCAGTTGGTGTTTCTGTGTGGAGTTTGCATGTTCTCCCCGTGTTGGTGTGGGTTTCCTCCGGGTGCTCCAGTTTTCCCCACAGTCCAAACACATGCGCTATAGGGGAATTGATTAACTAAATTAACCATAGTGTAGGAGTGTGTTAATGAGTGTGTATGGGTGTTTCCCCAGTACTGGGTTGCAGCTGGAAGGGCATCTGCTGTGTAAAACATATGCTGGAATAGTTGGCGGTTCATTTCGCTGTGGCGACCCCTGATGAATAAAGGGACTAAGCTGAAGGAACATGAATGAATGAGTGAGTGAATGTGTGCATGCTAGTTTGGTAAGATGGTCATATTCTACAGCATCTCTGTGATTCTGCATGACTTTGCTTGTTTGACTTTCACAGGCCTGTAGGGGTTTTACCTATTTTATGATCCACAAGGTGAATAGGAGGAAATTAGAAAGGCTAAATTGTCCAGAGTGTATGTGTGTGAATGAGAATGTATGGGTGTTTCCCAGTGATGGGTTGCAGCTGGAAGGGCATCCGCTGTGTAAAACATATATGCTGGATAAGTTGGTGGTTCATTCGGCTGTGGCGACACTATATTACACTATTTTACATATAATATTATATATAGTCTGTGTGTGTTTACACTAAATGCTGGGTTCACACAGATGGCATTGATTTGAGTTGGGACAACATGAAGGAATTATGTTAACTCATTAGTTTTTACAAATTTAAATTCAACATACAGTAAATCAATTAAGTAAACAGCAAAATGTCATTTTTGTTATAGATATAATAATCTATATACACTAAAAAGTTCTGTAAATGAGCAGTTTTCTGTATTTAGTGATTCATGTTTTTATATTTCTTTGTTTATTTCTGCTTCTGAACTGCATTATGGGATCTTGATCTTTCTTCCATCAACTTTTAACCTTGAAAAGTTGTGTAAAGTGATTTTCTGATCATGTGTAATAGTGTGCAGTGCTATATTGTGTGTGTTGGTGTTGTATATCACGCTACAGAAACCTTGTAATAAACTGCAGCACATTTTCTGTTATTTTACACACTTATTTTAGACTCTAGATATTATTTCTTATACATTATATTATTCCTAACGACTAAAATGTCACTGAACGTCTAAAAGGCGGATCAATTTGTTGTTAAATGATGGTGTGATGTCGTTGTGTGAGGTTTAGTTTTGGAGTTTGGGCCTCAGAAAAGTTGTTTGTGATATTTATTGTTGTTTTTTAATAATTTAAGTTAACTCGATAGACTGTTTAAACATCAGTGGATATTATTAATGCACTTACAGGGTAAAATTGCTTCTCTTCACTGTCATCCAATGCATTTTTGCTTATTATCAATGCATTGCCACTGTGAGTGTAAGCAGCGCTGCAGAAAGAGAACCGGTGCTGAAATGATTGACGTGTGTGTGTGTGTGTGTGTGTGTGTGTGTGTGTGTGTGTGTGTGTGTGTGTGTGTGTGTGTGTGTGTGTGTGTGTGTGTGTGTGTGTGAATTGTTTGGAGTTTGTGTTGCCAAATAAATGTTAATAATCGCTACATTTCCTGCTGGCTGCTTTTTGGATAAAGGATTGCTAGAGCATTATGAGAAATTGCTTCTGTAAGTCTACACTGTCATAAATATTCACAAATTAGCAGTTTCCTGTATTGTGTAATACATATTTTTATTTTTCCCTGTTTATTTCTGCTTTTAAATGTCATTATGGGATCTTGATCTTTCTTACAACAGTTTTTAACCTTGTAAAGTTGTATAAAGTGACTTTTATTGTCATTTTTAATAGTGTGTGCAGTGCTATATTGTGTGTGTTGGTGTTGTGTATTACGCTACAGAAACCTTGTAATAAACTGCAGCACATTTTCTGTTATCTTACACACTTATTTATAGGTATTATCTCTTATACATTCATTCATTCATTTTCTTTTCGGCTTAGTCCCTTTATTAATCCAGGGTCCCCACAGCAGAATGAACCGCCAACTTATCCAGCACGTTTTTACGCAGCGGATGCCCTTCCAGCTGCAACCCATCTCTGGGAAACATCCATACACACTCATTCACAAACATACAGTACGGACAATTTAGCCTACCCAATTCACCTGTACCGCATGTGTTTGGACTGTGGGGGAAACCGGAGCACCCGGAGGAAACCCACGCGAACAGGGAGAACATGCAAACTCCACACAGAAACACCAACTGACCCAGCCGAGGCTTGAAACAGCGACCTTCTTGCTGTGAGGCGACAGCACTACCTACTGCATCACCTATCTCTTATACATTATATTATTATTTCAAACTACTAAAATGTCAATAAAAGTCACTTTATTAAACTGTAGAGTTGAATTTTCACCATCAAAAGTAGACAGAGCAGAGATCAACATCCCATAATGCAGTTCACCACTGTAAATAAACAGGAAACACTTGGGAATCATTAAATACGGACACTAAAATCGTCTTCCCAGAGCAGATTTTACAGATTTCAGGCCATTGTGTTATGACATAAAGTGTATCTGTTGAATGAATCCTTTGAATGTAGTGTTATGAAATCATTTGAGACATTAATAAAGTGTTTATTATGAAATATGTATTGTTAATACAAACTACAGTTGTCATTAGTTTGTTACCAGTGTTGAGATGCCGTCATCAGTCTGCAGGTGTCGCTGTGGTGCCATAAACACATCTCCAGTCTCTGCTGTTTCTCCTGCGGATATAATGTAAAGATTTGATTAATTGACTTCACACAAGCATTGACACTCGGGTCAGTATGATTCAGCTAATGAGGATTATTGAGCTGCTCGGTGGATTATAGCGGATGCCTGCAGGAGATGGAGATTATTGTGATTATTATGATGCTCTGATTACAGAGGAACTCCTCTAAGGCTGATTTCCTCATGAAGATTAAATATGAGCAACACTTTACACTGTGAAGAGGCTTTCCTGCTTAAAGCAAATGACTTTCAGATTTTAATAACTGATTTCTTTTCTCTTTGTCATGATGACAGTAAATAATATTAGACTAGATATTCTTCAGACACTAGTATTCAGCTTAAAGTGACATTTAAAGGCTTCACTAGGGTAATTAGGGTAAAGTTAGGGTAATTAGGCAAGTCATTGTATAACAGTGGTTTATTCTGAAGACAATCCAAAACTAATATTGCTGAAGGGGGCTAATAATATTGACCTTAAAATGAGTTTAAAACAATTAAAAACTGCTTTTATTCTAGCCGAAATAAAACAAATAAGACTTTCTCCAGAAGAAAAAACATTAGAGGAAATACTGTGAAAAATTCCTGAATCTGTTCAACATCATTTGGGAAATATCTGAAGAAGAATAAATATTGCACAGGAGGGTGAATAACTTTGGAAGACTGTGTTTGTGTGTGTATAAAATAATTATATAATTTGTCATATTTTAGGAAACTATAAAAATATATAATAAAATATAATAATATTTTTCAAATGTAAAAGAATAAAGTTATTTTATATTAGGGGCAGATTTAACCAATAAGCAAGGTAAGCAGCCGCTTAGGGCCCATGAATATCTGAGGGCCCCCAAATAAATACCTAGAATTATTAATTATACCTATAAATTAGGGCTGGGCGATATGGCAAAAATGCCATCTCGATAATTATTTCCCATATTAAACGATAACAATATACAGTTGAAGTCTGAATTATTAGCACCCCTGTTTATTTTATCCCCCAATTTCTGTTTAACTGAGAGAAGACATTTTCAACACATTTCTAATCATAATAGTTTTAATAACTCATCTCTAATAACTGATTTATTTTATCTTTGTCATGATGACAGTAAATAATATTAGACTAGATATTCTTCAAGACACTTCTATACAGCTTAAAGTGACATTTAAAGGCTTATCTAGGTTAATTAGGTTAACTAGGCAGGTTAGGGGAATTAGGCAAGTTATTGTATAACAGTTGTTTGTTCTGTAGACTATTGAGAAAATATATAGCTTAAAGGGGCTAATAATATTGACCTTAAAACGGTTAAAAAAAAAACTGCTTTTCTTCTAGCCGAAATAAAACAAATAAGACTTTCTCCAGTAGAAAAAATATTATCAGACATACTGTGAAAATTTCCCTGCTCTGTTAAACATCATTTGGAAAATATTTAAATAAGAAAAAACCCAACCCCCAACAATGACTGAAGCCACAAAATTTAGAGGGTCCATTAATAGGCACAACATATTTTCGTCTGATAAATTTTCAGTGGTCCAAATTGTGGTACATCTCTAATAACACACTTCTAGATTCCCATTGATGTGTTTGGACTTGTGGGGGAAACCGGAGCACCCGGAGGAAACCCACTCGAACGCAGGGAGAACATGCAAACTCCACACAGAAACATAGACTGACCCAGCTGGGACTCAAACCAGCGGTCTTCTTGCTGTTAGAGAACAGTGCTAACCACTGAGTAGGGCTGGGCGATTTTTTTCGATTAATCGAATTTACATTTCAAGATGATTTAATTTGTTATAAAATCGAGGCATCGCGATTTCTTTAATAAAAATATTAAAGCAGCTTTTCCACTATCGTGCCAAACCACTCTAAACTGTTAGACAAGCGTGCTGAATTGTGCTGACAGATTCTGTGTGTTGATGTCGCGGCTCTGTTGATGAGCTACCACAGCTGGCTCAGCGCAAGCGCGCTAGCCCATTGTCGCGAGGTGCGCGCGCAGTCAGCGGAGGCGCGCGATGCGGCGCCAGGCGAAAGTATAAATCCAGCTTTACACTCAGGGCCGGCTCGTCCAGAGGCGACCTAGGCAGAATAGTGAGCGAGAACCCCCCGGTCCTTACTTTTATCCGCGACACCCACCCCCTCCCGGTCCCCACTTTCATCCGCAAACCGGTAAGTTCCTATTTCACTTTCGGGTTGAGGGCGTTCGCCTAGAGCGCCAGTTCAGCTTGCTCCGGCCCTGATTACACTATATACATTACACAAAATAATAAAATAGGCTAAAAGCCTAGCGACCTTCTTGCTGTGAGGCAACAGCACTACCTACTGCGTCGCCCAGTCCAGAGCTTATCATTGTTATTGACATAAACGATATTATATCGGATTTCAATAAAATTTATCGGCCCAGGCCTACTTTAATTATTTTCTATCATCTATTGTGGGATGAAGGTCTAAAAAAAGAAACAGTTAACTATGTAATTATTACATCTGCCCAAATGTGTCCCCCACCCTCAATCATGGAGCAGTCCAGCAGTCGAAGAAAGTCAAGTAGTTTATTTATCATTTTAGTTGTGAATTCTTTTTTAAGAAAACAAATAATTTAAAAATGCTTTACCTGTTGTTATTATTATTTTGCATTATGACAAAATGTAGATAAGGAGGTTGGGTGATATAAGAAAAAAAAAACAGAAAAATAAATAAATAAAAAATAAAATAAAGTACAGAAGGTGCATTTTAGGACTTTAGGGCCCCATGGCAGGATTTGCTTAGGACCCCAAATCACTAAATTTGCCCCTGATTACAAATAACCATCTGTCTATTAATTAATATATGTGTTTTCTAGATTAAAATGTAAAATAAAATAATGAACTGAATGTAAAATGTCAAAAATATTAGAACACATGTCAGCAAATATATTCAGTGTTCTGGCTGTACAGATCATACTGGAGCAGAAAACAAAGCAGAAATCCCCTGTGTGTTTGTGGCAAAGCAGCAGGTTTACTGATACACAAAAACACCTGCTGACAACCGTCTGTCTCACACACACACACACACACACACACACACACACACACACACACACACACACACACACACACACACACACACACACACGTGTATCTGTCGCTAAACATTCGTGTGTGATCAGAAATTCAAAAGCATTAAGTTTTACTTCTTATTTGACAGAAAATGACCTGCGGAAATACCATACAAACAAACAAACAAACAAACAAACAAACAAACAAACAAACAAACAAACAAACAAACAAACAAACAAATAAACACGGAAGACATTCATTACTTACTAAATCTGTTTCTCCTGAGTGTGTGCGAATCCTCCAGTCGGCCTGCAGGGGTCAGTGTCGCTCCAGCACTCTCTGACCGGATAATAAAGTCGTTTTTCAGTCCGGCAGTGTGTGTGTTGTCGCAGTAATGTACATGATGATTTCCAGTGTGTGTCTTTGTGAAGTGTGGACGGAGAAATCATCGTTCAAAACACTGACGTGATTCAAATCTGCGCGCCAACTGAAAGCGGATGTTCATTCTGGCGCCAATCCGCATTCCAAAAGCTGCACCTTTATTATCTGTAATATTATTACATCTGATAATATTTAAATACTAGTTTACTGACGTCATTTATAGCTGGAAATGCACATTGTGTTTTTGGAGCAAAATTCGCCTCAAAATAGCACTCAGAATGTCAATAAATCTAAAAGTTATGATTATTAACATTATTATTAATCTATAAGAGTCAGAATGTCACATCTGCACCTTTTCTGACACATTACAGGTGGACGTTCATGTATTTCTCGTATTCCTTAAAAAACATTTATTCAACTTGATAGGAATATTAGCAAAACATTCTTACTTAGAAGAACGTTCCTCTAAGGTTCCTATTTGGTTATTTTGGCAACCAAAGAAAAACATTGTTGAAACTTTCTCTGAGGGCAGGTTTTATGTTTTGTTAACCGTAAACAAACCTTCCCAGAACATCGCAGGGATTTCTATTGTGTAACAACTTAAAGAAAACATTCTGGGAACGTTCGCTTAACCTTATTTATATAAAGAAAACACTCCAGCTTAACCCGCAGAGAATGCCAACAACTGTAGTTCAGCTCTGAGTGTAAAGCTGAACTGTGTTTATGAAGACGTCTCCACCTTTAACTGTGGTTTGTTACTGACTCCACTGGGCAGAGAGGTCACCGTATGACCTCTGACCTGCTTTACTGAGATCATGTGAATGAGAGTGAAGCAGTAATAAAGGATGAAATGAAGTCATGGGGAAGAAGATGAGGTCAGACGGCAGATCGAGGACACGCCAGAGATCCATCAGCACTGCAGACTCTCAGAGGAGTGAGGAGATCAGAGAATTCAGGACCAGGACGTTACTGAAATGATCACTGATTATATATTCATTCATTCATTTTCTTTTCGGCTTAGTCCCTTTATTAATCTGATGTCGCCACAGTGGAATGAACTGCCAACTTATCCAGCACGTTTTACGCAGTGGATGTAGGGGCGACACTGTGGCTCAGTGGTTAGCACTGTCCTCTAACAGCAAGAAGGTCGCTGGTTTGAGTCTCGGCTGGGTCAGTTGGTGTTTCTGTGTGGAGTTTGCATGTTCTCCTTGTGTTGGTGTGGTTTCCTCCAGGTGCTCCGGTTTCCCCCACAGTCCAAACACATGTGCTATAGGGGAACTGATCAACTAAATTGGCCGTAGTGTATGAGTGTGTGTGTGTGTGAATGAGTGTGTATGGGTGTTTCCCAGTACTGGGTTGCGGCTGGAAGGGTATCTGTGTAAAACATATGCTGGAATAGTTGGCGGTTCATTCTGCTGTGTTGCGAAATAAGGAATTACGGTGAAGGAAAATGAATGAATGAATATATGTATATTATTACTTTATTTATTTGTAATATTAATATATTATTTTATTCATAATACAACAAAATTAAGATTACAGTAAAATAGTATATGCTAAAAAATAACAGCTTTTTACAGCTATTATTATTATTATTATTATTATTATTATTATTATTAATATTATTATCATTTTGTACACAATTTATTTTATTTCATTTTTGAACTTAATTTTTTATTTATTTGTTTAACCTGGTGTTTTAAGTTCATTAAGTCTCAAATAAATTAAGATTATTTATTTAAAAATATATAAATAATTATTCTATAATTGTAAAAAATATATATAAAATTCAAAAATTGACAAATAATTTAACATTACAAACAACTAAATATTAATTAAAATGATGATCCCATTACTACAGTACTAAATAATAAAAATGCACAAATAATAATAATCAGTGTTGGGTATGTTACTTCAGAAAAGTAATTACTGATAGATTATTAAAACTGTATTTTAATGACATTTAAACGTTTTTTTTTTTTTTTTTTTTTTTTAAATCTTCGCTTTCGCCAATTGGTGAAGTTTTTTCCTCGCCGCTGTCACCACTGGCTTGCATGGTTCGGGATCTGTAGAGCTGCGCAGCGATGGATTTGCTCTTCAGTGTTTGGACTCTCAGTAGTGATTATTAACCCACACTGACCTGAGCTAAACTGAACTGAACTTAATCTCTGAAAACTGAACTGACACTGTTTACATTCACTATAATCTTCTATGTGAAGCTGCTTTGACACAATCTACATTGTATAAGCGCTATACAAATAAAGATGAATTGAATTTGTCTGAAAAGTAACTTAATTACTCAACAAATAATGTTTAATTACTTAAAAACCCTAAAAATCTCAATGCATAGACAACACATATTAAATTCTGTAAATTAAAATGAATTGATTTATACAGAATTTTGATTTTATTTACAGTATTTAAGGCAAATACATTATAAGTAACTAATTAAATGACCTAAAAATTCAAAGTAATCCCTTACTTAGCTTTTTCAGCTGAAAAGTAATCTAATAACTACTTTATAATATACACCCGAGTTCCCAGAGATGGGTTGCGGCTGGAAGGGCATCCGCTGTGTAAAATCGCGCTGGATAAGTTGGCGGTTCATTCCGCTGTGGTGACCCCGCAAGGGACAAAGCCGACAAGAAAATGAATGAATATACACCCGACACTGATTAATAAAATATCTAGTATAAAGTATCTTCGTGCATCACAGTGGCGTAGCACGATCGCCTCACAGCAAGAAGGTCGCTGGTTCGAGCCCTGGCTGGGTCAGTTGGTGTTTCTGTGTGGAGTTTGCATGTTCTCCCCGTGTTGGTGTGGGTTTTCTCCGGGTGCTCCGGTTTCCCCCACAGTCCAAACACATGCGCTATAGGGGAATTGATGAATTAAATTGGCCGTAGTGTGTATGTGTGACTGAGTGTGTATGAATGTTTCCCAGTGATGGGTTGCAGCTGCAAGGGCATCCACTGTGTAAAACATATGCTGGATGAGTTGGCGGTTCATTCTGCTGTGGCGACCCCTGATTAATAAAGGGACTAAGCTGAAAAGTAAAGTATCTTCAATACTGGATTAGTTTGTTTATCCACTCATGAATCCCTCACAACACAAATAGTGATGAACAGGAATAATGAGGAATCCAGATTTGACTTGCTGTAATGCTTCTAGTGTTTCTGGCCTAACTCAGCTCAGGATTTCCTTCATTTCTCAGCGTTTGACACTTGATAAGCGCAGTCAAACACAAGCTCTTCTGTTGTTTTGAGGGTTTTGTGGTGTTTTTGGGAGTCTCTGCTCTCA
The DNA here is from genome assembly GCA_903798195.1 of Danio kyathit. Taxonomy (NCBI): domain Eukaryota; kingdom Metazoa; phylum Chordata; class Actinopteri; order Cypriniformes; family Danionidae; genus Danio; species Danio kyathit. The sequence continues at coordinate 54,626,784 of LR812529.1, read as the reverse complement.
GCCGTATCCATTTCCCGCTCCTCAACTGATGATGTCATCCGCATCCCATGAGGCCCTGCTTCTGTTTCAGCAGCGCTTCAATTATTTACAGTGTTTAATTGAATCAGGCGAAGCAGAGAGAGACTCCTGTGATGCTGCTGAAAGCCAATCCACCGGTGTCCACAGTCCACATCAGAAAGAACAAACTGATGACCAAACACACACACACACACGCACCCACGTACGCACGCAAACACACATGCGCACACACACACATACAGACACACACCCAAGCATATGCACACACACGCATGCACAAAAACACACACATACGCTCACACATATATACACACACATACACACGTGCACACATGTACACACACACATACACAAGCATAAACACAAGCAAGCACACACATGTAGACACACATATGCACACACACAAACACATACATAAGCACACACACATACGCACTCACATATGCACACACAGACATACGCTCACACACATGCACACATAAAAACACACACACATATGCATACACACAGACAGATGCACACACACATGCACAAACACATGGATGCACATTTGTACACACACCTATGCGCGCGCACACACACACACACACACACACACACACACACATACACACACACATACTGTACAGACACACACATGCATGCACAAACACGCATGCACAAACACACACACAAACACACATGCGCACGCACACACATTTGCACACACACACATGCACATAAACATGCATAAACACATGAATGCACATATGTACACACACCTACGTGTGACACGTACAGACACACATATGCACACGCACACACATGCACACACTCACGCACACACACGCGCATGCACAAACACACAAAAACACACACACCTATATACACACACACGTGCACACATGTACACACACACACACACACACACACACACACACACACATATGCACATACACATTCATAAACACACGCATGCACATACGTACACACACCTACGCACAAACACACGTGCAGACACACATATGCACACACACACGCACAAATACACACAAAAACACACAAAAACACACACACCTATATACACACACAATCACACGTGCACACATGCATGCGCACACACACACACACACACACACACACATGCACATACACATGCATAAACACACGCATGCACACACGCACGCACACACACGCGCATGCACAAACACGCATGCACAAACACACACCTATATACACACACACTCACATGTGCACACATGCATGCGCACACACACACATATGCACATACACATTCATAAACACACGCATGCACGTACGCACACACACCTACAGTACGCACACACACACGTACAGACACACATACGCACACACACAAGCATGCACAAACACACACAAAAACACACACACCTATACACACACACACTCACATGTGCACACATGCATGCGCGCGCACACAAACACACACACACACACACACACACACACACACATGCATAAACACGCATGCACATACGTACACACACCTATGCACACGCACACACACGTACAGACACACGTACAGACACATATATGCGCACACACGCATGCACAAACACACACACACACACACACACACACACATATGCACATACACATGCATAAACACACGCATGCACATACGTACACACATGTACAGACACACATGTACACACACACACATACGCACACAGACATATGCACACACATGCCTGAACAAACACACAAGCACACACATACGCACACACATATATAGACACCTACACACACACACACACACACACACACACACACACACACACACACACACACACACACACACACACACACACACACACACACACACACACACACACACATTATATGGAGTTCCCGTAATGATTTCAGTAGTGTACAGGCTGTATATGAGATAGATCTGGGATTACTGAACATCAGATCACTCTCCTCTAAATCCTGTTTCATTAATGCACTCTGCTGAACAGAAATCTGGCTGAAGCAGATGAATGCATGACCTTAACCTACTGTACACCTGATGGCCTGCATTATAAACACGTGCCTCGCCTTAAAGGTAAAGGTGGAGGTGTTGCTACAATACATAATATGCTAGAATAATACAGTGGATGTGCATTACTGTAACTAACAGCACTTCATACAGTATATTCATCCATTTTCCTTCAGTTTAGTCCCTTATTCATCAGGGGTCACCACAGTGGAATGAACCGCTAACTATTCCGGCATATGTTTTACACGGGATGCACTTCCAGACGCAACACAGTACTGGGAAACACCCATACAGGCTCATTCACACGTCAACACAGGATAGAACATGCAAACTCCACATAGAAACGCCAACTGACCTGGAACTCGAACCAGCGACTTTCTTGTTGTGAGGCAACAATGCTAACCACTGAGCCACCATGTCGCCCCAACCCTAAATTAGTTATAGTTAAAATATGTATTGAAAACTGATAAACATCATACTTGAAAAAGAATTAAATAGTTTTGCCTTCAGCTGTATGTTTATAACTAAAGATGAAATTCATAGAGATTATTCTCAGGGACTAAAATGTTATTAATAATAATCTTTAATGCGCTGTGTGTGACGGGGATCCTCTAGGTTTAGTACAGTGCATTAGTGAAGGTCAGAAACTGCTCTACTTTCCATTAATGGTAACCGGAGCTAATCCACAGAGCATGAAGGGTCAGACTGTTAACCAGACCACAACAACAGATACACACTAATCTCTCTGTGCTGCACGCAAACACACAACACGGAGAAACGCACAAGCACAGTAAATACTCCACTGTAAAAATATCCCTACATTACCAGTTTTTCATATTTTGTGATTCATATTTTCCCTGTTTACAGGGAGTGCAGAATTATTAGGCAAGTTGTATTTTTGAGGATTAATTTTATTATTGAACAACAACCATGTTCTCAATGAACCCAAAAAACTCATTAATATCAAAGCTGAATATTTTCTGAAGTAGTTTTTAGTTTGTTTTTATTTTTAGCTATTTTAGGAGGATATCTGTGTGTGCAGGTGACTATTACTGTGCAGAATTATTAGGCAACTTAACAAAACACAAATATATCCCCATTTCAATGATTTATTTTCACCAGTGAAACCAATATAACATCTCAACATTCACAAATATACATTTCTGACATTCAAAAACAAAACAAAAACAAATCAGTGACCAATATAGCCACCTTTCTTTGCAAGGACACTCAAAAGCCTGCCATCCATGGATTCTGTCAGTGTTTTGATCTGTTCACCATCAACATTGCGTGCAGCAGCAACCACAGCCTCCCAGACACTGTTCAGAGAGGTGGACTGTTTTCCCTCCTTGTAAATCTCACATTTGATGATGGACCACAGGTTCTCTATGGGGTTCAGATCAGGTCAACAAGGAGGCCATGTCATTAGTTTTTCTTCTTTTAGACCCTTTCTTGCCAGCCACGCTGTGGAGTACTTGGACGCGTGTGATGGAGCATTGTCCTGCATGAAAATCATGTTTTTCTTGAAGGATGCAGACTTCTTCCTGTACCACTGCTTGAAGGTGTCTTCCAGAAACTGGCAGTAGGACTGGGAGTTGAGCTTGACTCCATCCTCAACCCGAAAAGGCCCCACAAGCTCATCTTTGACGATACCAGCCCAAACCAGTACTCCACCTCCACCTTGCTGGCGTCTGAGTCGGAGTGGAGCTCTCTGCCCTTTACCGATCCAGCCACGGGCCCATCAAGACTCACTCTCATTTCATCAGTCCATAAAACCTTAGAAAAATCAGTCTTGAGATATGTCTTGGCCCAGTCTTGACGTTTCAGCTTGTGTGTCTTGTTCAGTGGTGGTGGTTTTTCAGCCTTTCTTACCTTGGCCATGTCTCTGAGTATTGCACACCTTGTGCTTTTGGGCACTCCAGTGATGTTGCAGCTCTGAAATATGGCAAAACTGGTGGCAAGTGGCATCTTGGCAGCTGCACGCTTGACTTTTCTCAGTTCATGGGCAGTTTATTTTGCGCCTTGGTTTTTCCAGACGCTTCTTGCGACCCTGTTGACTATTTTGAATGAAACGCTTGATTGTTGGATGATCACGCTTCAGAAGCTTGGCAATTTTAAGAGTGCTGCATCCCTCTGCAAGATATCTCACTATTTTTGACTTTTCGGAGCCTGTCAAGTCCTTCTTTTGACCCATTTTGCCAAAGGAAAGGAAGTTGCCTAATAATTCTGCACACCTGATATAGGGTGTTGATGTCATTAGACCACACCCCTTCTCATTACAGAGATGCACATCACCTAATATGCTTAATTGGTAGTAGGCTTTCGAGCCTATACAGCTTGGAGTAAAACAACATGCATAAAGAGGATGATGTGCTCAAAATACTCATTTGCCTAATAATTCTGCACTGCCTGTATTTCTGCTTTTGAGTTGCATTATGGGATCTTGATCTCTCTTCTAACAACTTTTAACCTTGAAAAGTTGTATAAAGTGACTTTTATTGTCATGTGTAGTAGTTTGCAGCGCTGTATTGTCTGGGTTGGCGTGGTATATTACGCTACAGAAACCTTGTAATAAACTGCAGCACATTTTCTCTTATTTTACACACTATTACGACTTATTTCTCTAGATATTATTTCTTATATCATTTCAAACTACTAAAATGTCAATAAAAGTCACTTTATTAAACTGCAGAGTTGAATTTTCAACATCAAAAGTGGACAGAGCAGAGATCAACATCCCATAATGCAACTCACAACTGGAAATAAACAGGAAAACATGAAACAGATATTTTTACAGTGTATAAATCAACACAGGCTCATTCTGAAAGTGTAGCCCTATTGTCACGATCACCAGCGATCCAGCCTGTGCAGATCACTGGTAAACACACAGTTCACTTATGGACTACAAATCCACCATTTCATGGACTACATATTCAGTCATGCACCACACACACACACACACACACACAACTGGTTCCTGATCCTGACTGATTACAAACACACAGCATAAATACAGCACACTAACACTCTGTTGTTGCTGAGTCTTGTCTACTGTTTTAGTGACACTACAACGCGTTTTCCTTTGTCTTGTTTTCCTGTGTTTTTGATCCTTGCCTTGTTTATTTGTTTAATCCTGTATTGCTGCCTGCCTTGTGACCATCTGCCTGCTATTACGACTACGACTCTGGATTGCCCATATACATCTGTTTGTTCCTGTTTTGACACCTGACCTTGCCAATAAACCTGCATTTGGATCTACACCCTGTTGTCAGTGTCACATCCGCTGGTTACACCTATATACGTATATTTCTAGAGATCATGAATTATGTACCCAGAGGAACATATGGCTGCATTTCGTCTTTAGGGCAGAATGACGCAGTTTCTTTTTTACACTTACCAGCTGACCGCTTACCTCAGTATGAAAGGCTTTTCTGTTGTTACCAGTTTGTTCAGTGGCTCGCCATGTACGTCGGCGGACTTGAGACGTCGAGAGGAGTTGACCATGACGACGGGGTTCTAGTCCATCGAAGAACAGTTAAGCAGGTAAGACTAAAAGAAACGGCAAAAAATAAAATGAACAAGTAAATAACAAGTAAATTGGTAGGTCAGTCAGTCAGTCAGTCAGTCAGTCAGTCAGTCAGTCAGTCAGTCAGTAGCGGCCTCTAGTGGATTTATGCAAGAAAAGCAGGCACGAATGGCACTCGCAAAAGAAATCTGAGATCTGAAAAAGCCTACACATCAGCCTCTGGTGGATTCACGAAAATAAAAACTGCAAAAAACGTAGCTCCTGGGACGTATTTGGCGCTCTCCAGAAATATATACAGGACTACATATCAACAACGAGCCTGGGTTGGTATAAATGCTCATGTGGGATATACTGTAACTCTTACTGACCATTCAAAGTCAATTTGATGTTAATCAGCTTGTGGAAAACACTTTATTTATTGTTGAGCTTTCCCATAAATGTGACATTAAGTTTAAGCACATGACTCCTGTGTACATTTGGTGTTTTTGTTAAGAGGACGACACTGAATAGGTGTAAACGGGACTTTTCTGATCTTTCCAATACACAGTTTGTGCGAGTTATATTCAAAATTCAGTGTTATCAGAGAGCAGCTTAACAAAACAAGACTACTCTATACTTTTCGCACCCCCCCCCAAACATTTTTTACAATTGGTTTTATTTATTATTATTATTATTATTATTATTATTATTTTTAAAATTCAGAAAATGATACCAAGATAATAAAAAATGCATATATATATATATATATATATATATATATATATATATATATATATATATATATACACATATACACACACACACACACACACACACACACACACACACACACACACACACACACTGTATATATATATATATATATATATATATATATATATATATATATATATATATATATATATATATGCATTTTTTTATTATCTTGGTATCATTTTCTAAATTTTTATTGGATGGATTTTTATTTTTAATATTATATATATATTAAAAATATCCGTCTTTCGGATGAGACGTTAAACCGAGGTCCTGACTCTCTGTGGTCATTAAAAATCCCATGGCACTTCTCGTAAAGAGTAGAGGTGTAACCCCGGTGTCCTGGCCAAAGTCCCTCAATCGGCACTTACCCATCATGGCCTCCTAATAATCCCCATCTACCGAATTGGCTCTATCACTGTCTCTCCACTCCACCAATAGCTGGTGTGTGGTGAGCGCACTGGCGCCGTTGTCCTGTGGCTGCCGTCGCATCATCCAAGTGGATGCTACACACTGGTGGTGGTGTGGAGAGACCCCCCTCATGATTGTGAAGCGCTTTGGGTGTATGGCCATTCACAATAAATGCGCTATAAAAAAAATACACATTACACATTACATTACATGTATAACAATTATTAATCATAATTTATTTTTAAATAAAAAAACAGTTATTGTATATATGTACTGAAAAGTTCTAGTTATAATAACCTTGTTAAATAGCAATAAATACTATTTACACAAATGACATACATTTTATTCATTCATAGTTATTTGCACGGCATTGTGCAACAAGTCTCAGCATATAAGAGAATGGGATTTTGAACAAAAAAGTATGTTTTATATAATATATTATATTAATAAATATAGAATTACGGTGACATGGTGGCTCAGTGGTTAGCACTGTGACCTCACAGCAAGAAGGTCGCTGGTTAGAGTCCTGGCTGGGTCAGTTGGTGTTTCTGTGTGGAGTTTGAATATTCTCCCTATGTTGGCGTGGGTTTTCTCCAGGTGCTCCGGTTTCCCCCAGCAATTGCCCTTCCAGCTGCAACTGATCACTGGGAAACACACTCATTCACACACACTCATACACTACGGACAATTTAGCTTACCCAATTCACCTGTACCACATGTATTTGGACTGTGGGGGAACCCATGCCAACACGGGGAGAACATGCAAACTCCACACACTAATGCCAACTGATCCAGCCAGGGCTGGAACCAGCGACCTTCTTGCTGTGAGGCGATTGTTCTACCCACTGCGCCACCGTGCTGCCATTTCCATGAACAGTTATTGTATAAATGTACTGAAAGTGTTTTAACGGTTTCATTTCTAGTTATAATAGCCCTCCTAAATAGCAATACATACTATTTACACAAATAACTTAACATTTTAATAATTCATAGTTATTTGCACCACTTTATGCAACTAATCCACAAGCATAACGTGATTTTGAACAAAAAAAAAGTACATTTTAATATAGAACTATTTCATAAAAAATGTAAACACAATCTCAAAAATTGCTGGTACATTTAACAAATGCTGACTACCAAGTATGCCTCAAATTAAACAATATTTTGAAGTCAAACCTCCCAACAGCTCAGAAAACAACAACAACAACAACAGCAACTGTTTGTTGTAGAATGGACTGCAAAAAGAAAATCAGTGTGTGTCAGTGGAAACTAAACCACATTTCAGAGTCCACTCAAACTGAAGTACTGTTTCTTATTAAACGGCCTGTAATAATGGTGCAGAATGATCAGAGTGTGTGAGTGAGAACACACACCGGATGCTCGTGCTGCTTTGTGTCCTGATGGATTATTCCTGATCTAAGCGAAGAGCAAACAGCTGAGCTCTCTATCTGACATCTCAATATTGAATGACAGTCAGTGCATGAAAGGTCACATCCCGCTCGCTCATCTCAGCTAATGGAAACAGAGAATCAATAAACTCCCGCCATCAACCAGCGGACGCTTCCAGGAAAGCCCTTCCTCCAAGAAACAAGGCAGATTTTCCAATACAAGCAAAAATAAACAGGGCTGAGCGCATTATGTCACTCATTACTGCGCTGACCGGCTGACCCGCTGACCTGCGCTCATTCCTCACCGTACCTGGAGCCACACTAATCTCACTTAATCTCAGTCACTCCAAGACTCTGAAAGACCAATCCCTGCTGCTGTCAGTCAAGACACATCACGAGGGCACTCACTACGCATTCTTCAGCCGCCCACGTCAACAATACTATAGTCATTTATAGTAAATACTACTACAGTGTTTTTGAACCATGCTATAGGGTAGTGCTTGTGTGGTGATTCTATAGTTGCTATGGTGATACAACAACAATAGTAATTGATCTTTTGGGTAATTTGCTTATATTACTATAGTTGTGTTACCATAGCAACTCTAGAATAACCATAACAGATCAATTATTGTAGTTGTTGTATTACCATAGCAACTGTAAAAACACCACAACAGATTATTTATTATCGTTGTTGTGTTACCATAGCAACTATAGAATCACTTCAACAGATCAGTTACTATAGTTGTTGTTACCATAGCAACTATAGAATTACTACAACAGATCATTTACAATAGTGGTTGTGTTACCATAGCAACTATAGAATCACCACAACAAATCAGTTACTATTGTTGCTGTTACCATAGCAACTATAGAATCACTACAACAGAGCAATAACTATAGTTGTTGTTACCATAGCAACTGTAGAATTACCACAACAGATTAATTACTATTGTTGTTTTGTTACCATAGCAACTGTAGAATCACCACAACAGATTAATTACTATTGTTGTTGTGTTACCATAGCAACTATAGAATTATCACAACAGATTAATTACTATTGTTGTGTTACCATAGCAACTATAGAATCACCACAACAGATTAATTACTATTGTTGTGTTACCATAGCAACTATAGAATTACCACAACAGATTAATTACTATTGTTGTTGTGTTACCATAGCAACTATAGAACTATCACAACAGATTAATTACTATTGTTGTTGTGTTACCATAGCAACTATAGAATTATCACAACAGATTAATTACTATTGTTGTGTTACCATAGCAACTATAGAATCACCACAACAGATTAATTACTATTGTTGTTGTGTTACCATAGCAACTATAGAATTACCACAACAGATTAATTACTATTGTTGTTGTGTTACCATAGCAACTATAGAATTACCACAACAGATTAATTACTATTGTTGTGTTACCATAGCAACTATAGAATCACCACAACAGATTAATTACTATTGTTGTTGTGTTACCATAGCAACTATAGAATTACCACAACAGATTAATTACTATTGTTGTTGTGTTACCATAGCAACTATAGAATCACCACAACAGATTAATTACTATTGTTGTTGTGTTACCATAGCAACTATAGAATTACCACAACAGATTAATTACTATTGTTGTTGTGTTACCATAGCAACTATAGAATTACCACAACAGATTAATTACTATTGTTGTTGTGTTACCATAGCAACTATAGAATTATCACAAAAGATTAATTACTACTGTTGTTGTGTTACCATAGCAACTATAGAATTATTACAACAGATTAATTACTATTGTTGTTGTGTTACCATAGCAACTATAGAATTACCACAACAGATTAATTATTATTGTTGTTGTGTCACTGTGGAAACTATAGAATGATAGTTTAAAAAATGTTTTATTTATTCCAGCCTAACTAAATAAAATAGGAAAAAAAGGAAATACTGTGGAAAAAGTTGGGAAAATCTGTTGAACAGCACTTGGGGCATATCTTGTCTAATCATTTTGTCTTCACCTGTACTTGAGGTTTGGATTTTGAATGCTGCTGTCGTTTTTAATTTCTCTGACTATTAATAATAATTCCCCCTCATGGCTTTAGTCTGCGCAGTGTGAGATGAACCCATACCGATAAGACACAATGGCCACCTGATACCATGTGAACGGAAGAGCCGTCCAGCTCGCTTTGTGCCGCAGCAAGTCATTGTGGGTGGAGGACGAGGGTCCAGGATCTCGGCCAACAGCGGCTGACAAGAAACATTTGTTTCTCATTTGGCCGGCGAGCCTGAATGAGTCGAGCGGATACTCGCATTTCTCCAGTTACAGGATCCGTCCCGTTTTGTTGCGTTCCAAATGATGAAGATTTGGAAAGAGCACAAAAGCCAAACCCAAAACTGAGCCATTACTGACTGAAGAAAGAGGCGCTCAGAGAGATCCTGGCTCACTTCAGGGCCAAAGCAGACATTATTTAGAGACGAAATACACTCTTTTATGCGGAGAAGAGTCCAAACTCAGTCCAAACAGAGGAGCTCATCAATGAAAATATAACATCTGCTGTGCCCCCTGCTGGGAAAAGCTATTTTTAAAAGCATTATATTACAATCTTGAGTTACTTCAAAAAACATAACTAAAGTAAAAATGTGTAAACTTTTAAGGAAAGTAACGTGTTAGCTTACATGTTAATATACCCTATAGTTGTAGAGAACTTAGTACAGTATTGGGTAACTGGTTTATATTTCAGTACGGCAACTATAAAGTTAAGACAACAGATTAATTACTACGGTTATTGTTTTACTATAGAAACTATAAAATTACCACTACAGATTAATTACTATAGTTGTTATGTTACCCTAGCAACTATAGAATCACAACAGATCAGGCACTATAGATGTTGTTACCATAGCAACTATAGAATCACCACAACAGATAAATTACTATAGTTGTTGTGTTACCATAGCAACTATAGAATCACAACATCAGATCAATTACAATAGTTGTTGTGTTACCATAGCAACTATAGAATCACCACAACAGATCAATTACAATAGTTGTTGTGTTACCATAGCAACTATAGAATCACCACAACAGATCAATTACTATAGTTGTTGTGTTACCATAGCAACTGTAGAATCACCACAACAGATCAATTACAATAGTTGTTGTGTTACCATAGCAACTATAGAATCACCACAACAGATCAATTACTATAGTTGTTGTGTTACCATAGCAACTATAGAATCACCACAACAGATCAATTACTATAGTTGTTGCGTTATCATAGCAACTATAGAACCACCACAACAGATCAATTACTATAGTTGTTGTGTTACCATAGCAACTGTAGAATCACCACAACAGATCAATTACTATAGTTGTATTACCATAGCAACTGTAGAATCACCACAACAGATCAATTACCATAGTTGTTGCGTTACCATAGCAACTATAGAACCACCACAACAGATTAATTACTATAGTTGTTGCGTTACCATAGCAACTATAGAATCACCACAACAGATCAATTACTATAGTTGTGTTACCATAGCAACTATAGAATCACCACAACAGATCAATTACTATAGTTGTGTTACCATAGCAACTATAGAATCACCATAACAGATCAATTACTATAGTTGTTGTGTTACCATAGCAACTACAGAATCACCACAATAGATTAATTACTATAGTTGTGTTACCATAGCAACTGTAGAATCACCACAACAGATTAATTACTATAGTTGTTGTGTTACCATAGCAACTGTATAATCACCACAACAGATTAATTACTATAGTTGTGTTACCATAGCAACTGTATAATCACCACAATAGATTAATTACTATAGTTGTTGCGTTACCAAAGCAACTGTAGAATCATTCATTCATTCATTCATTCATTTTCTTGTCGGCTTTGTCCCTTGCGGGGTCGTCCAGTGGAATGAACCACCAACTTATCCAGCACGATTTTACGCAGCGGATGCCCTTCCAGCCGCAACCCATCTCTGGGAATTTCCACACACACACATTCACACTCATACACTACGGACAATTTTAGCTTACCCAATTCACCTGTACTGCATGTCTTTGGACTGTGGGGGAAACCGGAGCACCCGGAGGAAACCCACGCGAACGCAGGGAGAACATGCAAACTCCAACTGACCCAGCCCAGCTGAGGTTCGAACCTGCGACCCAGCGACGTTCTTGCTGTGAGGCAACAGCACTACCTACTGCGCCACTGCGTTGCCAACTGTAGAATCACCAAATGATAACACTTAAACAGCAGTCACACTGCACTTTTCCCAGATATAATGTAAACATTTAGGAAACATTCTTGTAACGTTTTTAATTATGTTTTATAACATTGAAAGAGTTTTACTAGAACTTTACCAGAAAATGTTCCCAGTTAGCTAAAAAAAAAAAAAAACCAATACAGCATACATTAAAAAGCTGGGTTATTTCAACCCAAATTTGGCTAAAATGTGGACAAACACAACGATTGGGTTAAAATTGGACAATAAACTGAACTTGACAAAATCCAGCAGTTTATGTTTGATAAAATCCCAATTTATGTTTGAAAAACCCCAGAATTTTTTTTGTGTAAATGTTATTATTAGGAAAATAAATGCCCACAAAGGATATTTTTTATATAATGCAAGTTTTTTTTCATAAATGTTTTAGAATGAACTAAAAACACAGTGTACCTCATTGTTTTGTTTTGTTTCTTTCCTGGCAGCTTGTTAAAATGCATCTACGTAATACCTCTTGTTCTTAAATATAAGCCCATGCTTACAGCTCTGTTGATTATAATTGAGCGGTTTAGAGCATAACTAGTAGTGTAGCTGCTGTGGTGGACCATAAACACACTGTAAGCAATGGGATACAACAAAACCAGAACGCTCTCATTATCATCAAATACACAACCCTGATTATAATGGAGGCCTTCTGGGCTCGTCTCTCTCATTCACTTCTCTTCTTTTCCTCTGCATGTTCTATTTTCATCACTGTGTTGATGTATTATGTGTGTGTTATTATGACAAAAGTAAGAGTGTGTGTGTGTGTGTGTGTGTGGGAGATGAATCTGTGTCAGTTACGCAACATGCTCAGCTCTGCTTTCTGTCTGGGTGGAAGGAGAAAAAAATGCAATTACCGTCGGATTCCCGGAGGCCTCGTCTGTCGGCCAATCAGAGTGCAGGAGCACCACCATGACAACGGGTTACTAAGCAGAATCTCCTGACAGGAGGAATGTCTTCTCTCTCACTTCATTACTGAAGAAAACTGCAGGAGACAAGACCATTAACACCAGGACACATCCATATTCTCAATCTGAGACACGCAGTCATAAATCACAGACCAGACACAGTATTTATAGCCATCTTCATGTGCAATGTGAAAGCTGCGCTCTGAAAAATGATGGGTTGTTGGGTCAAAGATGGACAAACTCAAACATTGGGTTAAAAAGTGTCATTATTTTATGAGATTTCTTTCATTATTTCAATATTTTTTACTTGTAAATGTAACCGCTTTTGTAAAGTGTGTAAGGTTAATTAAAAACAATCATTAAAAAATAATAATATTGCTTTAATTAATTAACAAAATGTCTGAAAAAATGTTTAAAAATTACAATCCTAAAAAAATACCATAAACAAACACACCCCTACTTCAATATTTCTACTAACTAAACTAATAACTAAAAGAAAACAAAATACAAAACAATACACTAACTCTCTTTCTGTTCTTACACAGGAGAAAACTTAGACAGGAGATAATGGCAGCCACCTCCCTACAGCTTCCAGTAAATGAACAATGAATTGAACAAATACAGTAAATAAGTCTATTTGGCGACACGGTGGCGCAGTAGGTAGTGCTGTCGCCTCACAGCAAGAAGGTCGCTGGTTTGAACCTCGGCTGGGTCAGTTGGTGTTTCTGTGTGGGGTTTGCATGTTCTCCCTGTGTTCGCGTGTGTTTCCTCCGGGTGCTCCGGTTTCCCCCACAGTCCAAACACATGCGCTATAGGTGAATTGGGTAAGCTAAATTGTCCGTAGTGTATGAGTGTGAACGAGTTTGAATGGATGTTTCCCAGTGATGGGTTGTGACTGGAAGGGCATGCGCTGCGTAAAGTATATGCTGGATAAGTTGGTGGTTCATTCCGCTGTGGCGATTAATAAAGGGACTAAGCCGAAAAGAAAATGAATGCCACAAAGATAAAGAAAGAAACTCTGACAGGTTAGGTGTTAACTCATATGATATGGCTAAACACATCCTCTCCCAGGTCTTCACAGACATTATCAACAATATAACCACACAAATAAAGAACAAAACCCCAATAACAAGCCAGCAGAGGGGATTCTTGCCCCAAGCCTCCACGCTTCAAAGATCCCAGCTCTGTCTTAAGCTGCGGTCACACTGGACTTTTCTCCCCTTAGACTTACGTTCATACACACACGAATGCGTCAGACCGGAAACACAACGTCCTGCGTCAAGTTTCGCAGATCGCTGTGTTGGAAAGTTCAAGCTTGGTGAACTCTGACCTGCGAAATCGCATCATATGACTGCGTGAGACCAATCCAGGATCAAAACATGACCTCTCTGGACAGAAATGTACAACATGCAGCAATCGCTCGCTTTTTTAATGTTTAATTATTATGTTTAATCCCGCCCCTTTTCCCAGCGCCATACGACAGAATTTCGCACACACAAACTCTAGTGTGACTGCAGCTTTATATCCACAAGCCAATCCTTTGGTGGACCAATCAGGACAGAGAATCCATCAGTAGAGTCAATTTGCAGGGTTGACTCCACCTGATCAGAATTAAAGCCTTATTGAAAGAGAGAGAGAAATAAATACATGATATCTACAAGAGACATTTATGGAACATAACACACACACACACACACACACACACACACACACACACACACACACACACACACACACACACACACACACACACACACACACTCATACACTACAGCCAATTTAGTTGATCAATTCCCCTATAGCGCATGTGTTTGGACTGTGGGGGAAACCGGAGCACCCGGAGGAAACCCACGCCAACACGGGGAGAACATGCAAACTCCACACAGAAACACCAACTGACCCAGCCGGGACTCGAACCAGCGACCTTCTTGCTGTGAGGCAACAGCGCTACCCACTGCGCCTCTGCATCGCCCCAAATAAAAACACAACATATAATGATAACGCTTTAGTATGCGTTTAGCAAATGTGTTTACTAACACTAACAAACAATGAATTCTACATTTATTACAGTATGTATTCATCTTCGTTAGTTAATTCAGTACATTAATTTTAACAGCACAACTTTAGATTTTAATAAAGCGATAGTAAATGTTGAATTAGGGCTAGGGTGGCATGGTGGTTCAGTGGTTAGCACTGTCACCTCACAGCAAGAAGGTCGCTGGTTCGAGTCCCAACTGGGTCAGTGTGTGTTTCTGTGTGGAGTTTGCATGTTCTCCCCGTGTTGGCGTGGGTTTCCTCCGGGTGCTCCGGTTTCCCCCACAGTCCAAACACATGCGCTATAGGGGAGCTGATGAACTACATTGGCCGTAGTGTATGAGTGTGTGAATGAGTGTGTATGAGTGTTTCCCAGTACTGGGTTGCAGCTGGAAGGGCATCCGCTGTGTAAACATATGCTGGATTAGTTGGCGGTTCATTCTGCTGTGGCGACCCCTGAAATAGAGAATGAGCTGAAGGAAAATGAATAAATGAATGGCTATTAACTTTAAATTATTATTATTAATTATTAAATGATGAATTAATAAGCATTAAAAGTCAACAAACAATAAGTATTGTTCATTTTAAGTTTGTTATTAAATACATAAAATCTAATGAGCTGATCAAACCCTATTATAAAGTGTGACTCATGCAAGTTCATTTTTAAATAGATTTAACTACAAATCTGCTCCCAACACCTTCCAAAAATATCATTCCTACAATTTTATGTCTTGTTTCTATTCCAAATATCTAAAAAAAGATTAATTACTATAAAAAATTATCTTTTATTTTATTTCAATTTTATTTAGCAAATTATTTTGCTTGTTTTAAGAAAAAAACTCACTTAATTTCGACATTATTTTCTTAAAACAAGACAATATTTTCTTTACTTGTCTAGAAAATGCTTCTTGATTTAATTACATTTATTTTTAGATATTTGGACTAGAAACAAGTTAAAAAATGTAAGTAAGAAAGGCGATTTTTTGCACTGTAAATACAACAACCTGCAATAAACACAACATAAGCTGTGCACAATTCCTACAGTGTAATTATAACGTCTAAAACACCACATTAAATTAAATGTACTCCACTTAAATACAGTTTATTTTCTATTTCCACAGCAGCTCGTGCAAACTGACTGTCTGATCTTAAAATAACATTCTCCAGTCGTCATTTCTCTCTCTCTCTGTGTGTGTGTGTGTGTGTGTGTGTGTGTGTCACTTAAAGTACAGAAAACTCTTTGTTTTTGCTGATTGTATTGTGTCTGCAACTCAATTTAAACCAGAGACCACCCATGAGTTTACAGAGCAGCTTTGAGGATTATTACAGTCACAGGTGAGATGTGATTATGAACACAAGCACACTGTGTTTGTGTGTGTGTGTGTGTGTGTGTGTGTGTTCACCATCATTACAACTGCAGATTTGATCATTTTAAAGACACAATATACTGTATACGACAGTAGAACAGTGCTATATACGTATTATGCTGATTAATGTATTTACATTACGCCAAATCTGTCAACATAGGCTCATTTTGACAGTGTACACCAATATACATTTCTAGAGAGCGTGACATTTGTAGCCAGAGGAATGTCTGGCTGCATTTTATCTTTAAAACGAACACTACGGGACGGTGTGACGCTGTTTCATTTCAGGCTGACCGCTTTCTCCGTATGGACGGCTTTTCTGCTGTTACCAGTTTGTCCAGTGGCTCACTGCATATGTCAGAGGATTTGAGATGCAGAGAGGAGTTGACCATGAGAACAGGGTTCGACTCAGACGAAGAACGCTTCCAGAAAGCAGGTAAGACAAAAACAGAAGCCAAAAAAGAAAATAAACAAGTAAATAACATGGTGAGAATGTGGTAAAATCTGAAAATGTGGTAAAAATCAGGCGAGGGCTTTTCTTTTTCTGGATTGCTTTTGAAAACACTGTCGGTTGGGTTTAGGGAAAGGGTGGGGGGATCGGTCAGTCAGTCGACAGCGGCCTCTGGTGAATTTATGCGAGAACAGCAGGCTTGAATGGCACTGGCGGGAGAAATTTAAGATCTGAAAAAGCATACACAGCGCCCTCTGGTGGATTCGCCAAAACAAGCCAAAGAAATGTAGCTCCTGGGTTGTGCTTGGTGCTCTCAAGAAATATATACAAGGGTACGTAATCAGAATGAGCCTGGGTTGAAATGTTTATGTTTAAATCCAGAGAAATTATCTATTTTTAAACTAATGAGACTTGTTAATGACATCACACACACTTGATTGGTTTGGTTTCATAGAAAAACAGGGAAAGAGCAAAGATATTTAATATGTTGTGTGTTTTATTTTCTCTTTGTGGGAGTCGTATGTCCTCTTCTGGATGCTTCTCGTATAGTGTCCCCCAGGGCTCTATTTTGGGAACTCTTCTATTTTCCTTATACACTTCCTTTAGGATCTATATTCAGGAAGTATAATGTTTTGTTTCGTTGTTATGTAGATGACACACAACCTGCCCCAGAAACAAAAACATCCAAATTCTATGACGTCACATTTGTGTTGCCTTGAAGACACTAAAGCCAAGATGGCGGACATATTTAAAAAATTCTATGAGAATAAAAGTCAGCTATAATGTTAGAGAAGTTATGCAGGGGGTTTTCTGTGGGTCTGCTGAGCTGGATTTAGGGGTTTTAGAAACATTTGTGAAGCCCTCTGTGGAAATAATCTGGATGTTTTAATGGATAGTGAGTTTAAGATGGATTAACAGATTAATTCGGTAATTAAATCAATTATTTCAATTTATTTTCCATCTGAAGCAACTCTTTAATATTATAAAGTCTTATAAAGACTTTGAAAGACATATTTTTATGTAATCTATCACAACTACAGAATCAACACATCATATAAATAACTATTACCATGGCAACCATAGGATTAACACAACATATAAATAACTATTACCATGGCAACCATAGGATTAACACAACATATAAATAACTATTACCATGGCAACCATAGGATTAACACAACATATAAATAACTATTACCATGGCAACCATAGGATCAACACAACATATAAATAACTATTACCATGGCAACCATAGGATTAACACAACATATGAATAACTATTACTATGGCAACCATAGGATTAACACAACATATAAATAACTATTACTATGGCAACCATAGGATCAACACAACATATGAATAACTATATTACTATGGCAACTATAGACTCAACACAACAGATCAATTACTATATTACTATGGCAACTGTAAAATCAACACAACAAATCAATTACATTGTACTATATTACCATGACATCCATAGAATAAACAGATCATTTACTATATTACCATGGCAACTATTGAATCAACACACGATATCAATAACTATATCACCATGGCAATGATACACTCAACACAACAAATCAATTACATTGTACTATATTACCATGACAACCATAGAATGAATAAACAACATATCAATTACTACATTACCATGGCAACGATAAACTCAACACAACAAATCAATTTTGTTGTACTATATTACCATGACAACCATAAAATAAACAGATCGTTTACTATATTACCATGGCAACTATAGAATCGACACAACCTATCAATAACTATATTACCATGGCAACAATGTACTCAACACAACAAATTAATTACATTGTACTATATTATCATGGCAACCATAGAATGAATAAACAACATATCAATTACTACATTACCATGGCAACGATACACTCAACACAACAAATCAATTTTGTTGTACCATATTACCATGACAACCGTAAAATAAACAGATCGTTTACTATATTACCATGGCAACTATAGAATCGACACAACCTATCAATAACTATATTACCATGGCAACGATGCACTCAACACAACAAATCAATTACACTGTACTATATTACCATGACAACCATAGAATAAACAGACCATTTACTATATTACCATGGCAACTATAGAATCAACAGAACAGATCAATTACGTTGTACTATATTACCATGGCAACCATCGAATCGACACAACATATCAATTACTACATTACTATGGCAACTATAGAATCAACACAACAGACAATTACTATATTACTATGGCAACAACAGAATCAATTAAACAAATCAATTATTATATTACTATGGCAACTGTAAAATCAACACAACAAATCAATTACATTGTACTATATTACCATGACAACCATAGAATAAACAGATCATTTACTATATTACCATGGCAACGATACACTCAACACGACAAATCAATTACGTTGTACTATATCACCATGACAACTATAGAATCAACACTACAGATCAATTACTATATTACCATGACAACTATAGAATCGACACAACATATCAATTACTATATCACCATGGCAACTATAGAATCAACACAGTAAATTAATTCAAGTACTATAGTATGGTTCAAATACACTAGTTTGTACTATAAATGACCACAGTATTTTTTTTCTAAGTATGCCTCTTTACAACATTCATCAAACTCCACCAAGTTATATAAGAACAACATCAGAGTGGTCTAATCTGCAGC
>LR812529.1:54541923-54601923 GCA_903798195.1 Danio kyathit | reverse complement strand
TTTTTATATTTAATTAACTTGCTAGCCTGGCTTCTTCCCCGTGGTATTACCAAGGCTGCGTCCGAAACCGCCTACTACTCAGTGGGTACTGCATTTAAAGTTAAACGTACTACTCGGCCGTTAGAAAAGTGCGTTCTATACAGTATGAATGTGAGCAGTATGAATGGAACTCAGACATACTACATCCGCCATTTGGTCATAATCACGTGACCATCACGTGACCATCACGTGAGTTGCGTCGCTTCACTCCCATTCAAGAATTCTCTCGCGGGGCATTATGGGATAGCGCAGCGTGCATCAGCGTGGACTGAGGTCGATATAATAATTCCTTACATTTATATAGCACTTGGGGGAAATCTCCTCATCCACCACCAGACATACTGCATCAATGTGTTCAATATTTTAACGAGGGCCACTCGTACACTGTAATCAGGGCTTAACATTAACTTTTTTGATCACCAGCCACTGTGGCTAGTAGATTTCCAACATTACTAGCCATTTATCATTTTCACTAGCCACACTTTTCTTGTTGGGAAATATATTTATATGCATAAATTTGACTTTGACATGCTAAAAATGACTTGATTTAGATGTGTTATGTCCACATGCCTTCTCATTCATTTAACTTCTTGTGTGTGTTGTGTATTAGCTTGCTCAGTGTGCATGAGCAAATGGGCTGTGTCTCAATGCAATCAGTTTTTATTTCACATGACTTTTCAGGGCTCAAAATTAAGGATTTACCAAATTTATCTCTGAACACACCAAAAACGTATTTGTTAGCCACAATTTTTTATTGTGTCAAAACAAGGAAAATATAGCAGTATAGGTGCACTGTTTAATTTAACAAAACTTTTCTTTTAAAAAAACATTACATTTAAAAAAATAATTATTGTGATGTATCTAAAATATGCACAGTAATCTGTCCTGGCTAAAGCTCAGATCAGCAGTTAACTACACATAAACGGGGATTAATCTCCTATTAAAGCAATGTTATTGTAAAAAATATAATTAGACCATATTAACAAAAATAACTGTAAGCGAAAGAAAGCAGGTGAAGCATACAGTTTTTGATAATGAAAGGATAATCACGCGCACGGTTAATATAGGCCTGTTAATAATCTGTTCAAAGAATCATTTAAATGAAAGCAGTGACCGCTGCTGCTTACAGAAGAAGATGTCTATTTTGTTTTAATCTTGAGCTCTTGAAAGCAGCAGGACTGTGTGTGCACGATCATCGCTCTTTGTCCAGTCTATTTCAAAGGGAACCGATCGCACCAGTTGCGATTCCTCTAGGCACGGTGACGGTTGCTTCACGCAAGTAAACGGGAGCGTGTGCGCTTTTTAACAGTCGCGCGCATCACATCATCTGTGCGTGCGAGTGATCATCCTCTCATTCGGTATTTACCTGCTTTCTGCTCGCGCGAACAGTTGTCGTGCTGCTTCTCGATTCTAAGATCACATTTGCAGGAATATTGGGCCACGCTTATTTTCAAACCCTGCTTTTAAGAAAACTACAATTTAAAAATGATTTCCAACCAGCCAAAGTGGCTAGTGGAGGTGTCTGTCTAACCCGCCAGAGCTGAAATCTACCCGCATTTGGCGGGTTGGCGGGTGTTAATGTAAAGCCCTGGCTGTAATGTTGGACATGAGGTCAAGTCTACACGGTGTAAACATCTGCATGAGGACTCTTAAAAGTAAACTGAATGAAGCCGGTGTTACGGTTTAACTGGTGTCCGTGTTAACTGGTGCCGCTTTCCAGATGTAAACTATTTACGTTTGCAGATTGGCAGATTCATCACTTTTTCACAGCTGCAAAACATGCCCATACCAAATATATATTCTTATTACTTGGTGTCTGTGTCATTGTAAACATTATTTATCTTAATATTTGTGTGGCAGAACAGTATATAACCAGAATTACTGTAAAGAAATCATTATAATTGACATGTCATCAACGGGATTCGAACCCAAGTCAAAAGGTTCAGCACGAGTATCAGTCAACCTATCTAACTGAGCTATTCAGGACTATACACTGAGGTCGGGTTTGATATCTTTATCAGTCAACATATGCTGTGGACTTGTGTTAACTTGCTTCTACAAACTCTCACACTGATATTTTCTCAGAATAGCTCTAAGGGACAAAACGATGTTATCGCAGTTGGTCAAACCATGATTTTTACAGTTGTAGACTCATGTTAAGCTGTGCCTTTGGACTCGTGTTAACTTGTGTCCCACGGACTCTTGTTAACCTGTGTCTACAAAGTCACAGCTGATATTTTCCTGTGTGTGGTACATTCTGCATCCCTTCCAGTGTGTTACATTCTGTGTCCCTTCCGGTGTGTGGTACATTCCCTTTCCATAAAGAATCTGTCATTGTAAATTTGTTTTGGGACTGGTAAAAGTGTTTTGCATCTTGTTCATTTCTTTCTAAAATGTACATTTGTTTTGTCCTTGGTAAAATCATTTTTCCTATGTAATTGTGTCTTGTGATGGGTAAAATCTCGACCTGCAACTAGAGGGATACAAAGTTAGCGTTAGCTCTACTATAAAAGATCTGGGTGTCATATTAGACAGCAATTTAACTTTTGAAAATCATATATCCCATGTCACAAAAACTGCCTTCTTTCATCTGAGAAATATCGCTAAGTTACGAAGTATGCTATCCATATCAGATGCAGAAAAGCTAGTCCATGCTTTCATGACTTCTAGGCTGGACTACTGTAATGCTCTGTTTGCTGGCTGCCCAGCATCCTCTATTAACAAACTTCAGCTAGTGCAAAATGCAGCTGCCAGAGTTCTTACCAGATCTAGAAAATATGATCATATCAGCCCAATTTTATCCTCCTTACACTGGCTGCCTGTTAAGTTTCGTATTGATTATAAAATATTGCTTCTTACCTATAAAGCTTTAAATAATCTAGCTCCTGTTTATCTAACCAACCTCCTGTCTCGCTACAACCCAACCCGCTCTTTAAGATCTCAAAACTCAGGGCTTCTGGTAGTACCTAGAATAGCAAAGTCGAGTAAAGGAAGTCGAGCCTTCTCATTTATGGCTCCTAAACTCTGGAATAGCCTTCCTGATAATGTCCAAGGCTCAGACACACTCTCAAAACTAGATTAAAGACCTATCTTTTTAGCAAAGCATACACTCAGTGCATCACTTAGCGGTATGACGCATGAGTGTGCCCCACACAGGATTTTGCATCTCACATATATACACTATGAACAGCAGCTACGCTAATTATTCTCTTGTGATCCAAGACCAGCGATGAGACGATCCCAAGGTTTTCATAATCCTGGACCAGGCCGTATCCTGAGCAGCTGCTGTGGTGGTCATGGTGGAGTGGAGAGCATGAGACTGAGTCCTGTGACGCTCCAGGGACAGACGAGTCTTCACTGAGGTCCAGCATTCTCCAGCCTCCGGCGCCTAGACTGCAGCTCTGCACAAGGCGTTTGGCCATACGCCATATGGTTTCTCTCCAGGTTTTTTAAATTCCTTGTATGGATTTGCTCTTCAGTGTTTGGACTCTCAGTAGTGATTATTAACCCACACTGAATACTGAACTAACACTGTTTCAATTCACTATAGTCTTCTATGTGAAGCTGCTTTGACACAATCTACATTGTAAAAGCGCTATACAAATAAAAGTGAATTGAATTGAATTAAAAATGTTTTTCAAAATGTAAATTTGTCTCGAGCTTCGTAGAAGTGTTTCATACTTTGTAATGTTGCTCTGCACTTCCCGGGCACCGTAGATTTCGGACGCAACCCAATTGTTTTCTAGAACTAGATTTTTGTAACACAATGTTGGGACAAAATGGACAAACCCAACCATTTGGGTTAAATTTTACATTTTTAATTTAATAAAAAAATGATGTTAGATTGCTGCATATTTGACTCACTGCTGTGTTAAAACAACCCAGCATTTTAGAGTGGCGTATACAGTATAATACACTTTACTATAGTATATATAGTTCAAAAACCCTGCAGTGTTTACTCGAGGATTGTTAATGTAGCGATGAATTTCAGTTTTTTACGCAAATGTTACAATATTTTCCTTTATTAAAAAAATTAAAAACTTTTAACGCAGCAACTGGGTTATTCTATATTTGACTCAAATTTGGGTTGAAACAATCAAGCATTTTTTTGTACTGAAACAACTGAGCAGCTTCAAAACATCTCTTGCATAATGTGTGGATAACGCTTTTGCACTAACATTTTAAGAACATTAATAGAGAATGGGGTGGCACAGTGGCTCAATGTTTAGCACTGTGGCCTCACAGCAAGAAGGTCGCAAGTTTGAGTCCCGGCTGGGTCAGTTGGTGTTTCTGTGTGGAGTTTGCATGTTCTCCCTGTGTTGGCGTGGGTTTCCTCCGGGTGCCCCGGTTTCCCCCACAGTCCAAACACATGCGCTATAGGGGAACTGATCAACTAAATTGGCCGTAGTGTATGAGAGTGTGTGTGAATGAGTGTGTATGGATGTTTCCCAGTACTGGGTTGCAGCTGGAACCACTGCATAGAACATATGCTGGAATAGTTGGCGGTTTATTCCGAAGCGAGGAAAGTGGCTATAAATGATTAATTTTTATTTCATTAGCTAATCATGTGGTACTTTCAGATCGACCTGCGCACAATTGTAGCTTATTTTTGTTTTAACTTAACCTTTTCTTTTGTGTTTAGTAGTAATTATAGCTACTATTAGCAGTATTCACAAGCCCATGTTTAGTAATATTTATTGTGGTTATACCTGATGTTATATCGCCATCTATAGGTCAGATTTCACAGGTCGGATGAATAACCTTTGCGTTTATATTTGTGAATTGTTTACACTTCAGTATTAAGTTTGAGTTTAATTGTTGTATTTTTACTTGTATTTTTTTTCCAATTCACAATACCTGGAAAAAAAGTGTAGTTTTCACAACTGTAGTTGTAGTAAAGTGAGTTTGGGAGATTTCTGGGCCTCATGATCTGCATGTTCCCTAAAATAACTCCATCAGTTCTTGTACTGTACAGTGTGTTTGTTTTCGAGGTCACCCTCAGTCGCTGTGTTTATAAAGCCGTAAGCCAGTAATTTTCCAAGATCCGCTTCGTGGGTTGATGGCAGCCAGGCAATGTACACACACACACACACACACACACACACACACACACACACACACACACACACACACACACACACACACACACACACACACACACACACACACACACACACACACACACACACACACACACACACACACACACACACACACGGGAGTATCTGAAAGAGAGCCCTGTTCTCTCTCACAGTATCACCACAGCAACACTCTGCTCTCGGCCTCATGAGAACTGCGGCCAATCAGAACAGCCGTACAGGGAAACGCCTAACTGTCTGGCTCACATGATTGGTCAGTGAAAATACTGCCTTCCATTCCATTAAAATATGTATATACATGATAAATGTGCAATTTTTCATCGTCATGTAAAACAAAACGTTTAATTTCAGAGTTTATGCAGAAAAACTACATTACCCTTGATGCTGCACAAGAAATCCACCAATCAGAGAGTCGCAGAAAACCCTTAAGTGTGCCTTAAAATAGTTAGCTCCGCCCACTTCTATGAATCAACACAAATAACGTGTGCTGCGTCCCAATTCACATACTGTCTGTCCTAAATAGTATAGGAAAAATAGATTTAGCGTGTCCCACACTGTAGTATGTGGAAGAGTACGCCAAAGGTTATCGGATGCGCTACTATTTACAGTAGAAATTGGTAGAACCATCCATACTCGAACTGCTAATGTTACCCACAATGCATTGTGTGTTGGACGTGAATTCCATTAGAACTACAAACTCTGGTGAAAAAGTGTAAACAAACTACAAACATGGCGGACACAAGAGACTATCAAATAGAGAGGCTTCGGTAAAGATGTTCGAATGATTATTCATTAATATCTAGCCAACATATTTAAATCAGGTTTTCCATGTTATATTTCATCTGCAACAACAATGTGAACTTCTATAAAGACGTGTTTGGATATTAACACCTGAGGAGATTTCTCTGCATGAAAGACTTGTGAAAGTCAGATTAACCTGCTGCTGATGAATCTACAACATTGTAGGTGATTAAATATACAATAATTATGGATGATGATTGACAGGGGACGTAACTAAGCCACATAGCAGTCCGCTAATAATGTAGTATGTCTCAAAGCTTGCATACTCTTCTGTTATACTGTCACAATCACCAGCAATCTATGCTTGCGGATCACTATATAGACTACAAATCTGCCGGTATATGGACTACAAGTTCCAGTCATGCACCACACACTCACACCTGTTCCTGATCCTGACTGATTGCAAACACACAGCAGGAAGATTGTCAAAGACTGATTACAAGGACTTTAAATACTGCACACACACATACACATCGGTGCTGAGTCTTGTTATACTGTCCCTGTGAACATTATGACACGTTTTGCCGTGTTTTTGACTCTCGCCTTGTTTGTTTGTTTGTTTACGTTGTATGCTGCCTGCCTTTTGACCATTTGCCTGTGTATTGACCACGACTCTGGATTGTCCGTATACATCTGTTTGCTCCTGTGTTGACTGTTGTTTGCCTGACCATTCTGTTTAATAAACCTGCGTTTGGATTCGCTCTCCTTTTATCAACGTCCACTTTACATTACAGATACACTCCAAAGTATGTACTCTTTCTTCACCCAAAACGAATTGGGACGCAGTAAATGATTTGGTTTCATTATTCATATCAGGACACAATTGTGTATGGGTTTTTACAGGAAAAGGTGAATTATGAGGACATTTCTGATATCCCTGATTCTTAAAAGGTTTATAAATCGTACTGAATGAGTTTTTTCAGATAATAAAACTGTGCACTGTATCCTTTAAGCGAGAAAATGCACAGTATAAAAACAATGTAAACCTATGTAATGTTCCCACAATTCACAAAAAACATCTGTGTGTGAGTGTGTGTGTGTGTGTGTGTGTGTGTGTGTGTGTGTGTGTGTGTGTGTGTGTGTGTGTGTGTGTGTGTGTGTGTGTGGTGTGTGTGTGTGTGTGAGTATGTGTGTGTGTGGTTTGGGAGTGTCTGCTTTCACTCTTTCATCATGGAATGGTTTCTGTGTGCTGAGAAAGAGGATTTTGAACACAGTTTAGGCTTTGTCACAAAATGCTTTCCAGAAATAAAAAACAGCACTTAGTGATGAAGTGTAAACCATGAGCTCAGAGGATATTGGTGATGGAGACCACGTCCCATCAGTGACCTGAAAACACACAATCAGAGAAAATGCGGTTACCATGGAAACACGGTTCCCATGCGTTTGCTTTGTAAATAACTGATAGCATAATTTATAGAAGCACGAGCATTAAATTCTCCATCTTTACAGCACGATGCAGGCTTTTCTATATTTCACTATCAAAGAACATCTGAGGTCGTCAAAATCTTTTCATGTCATTTGAAAATGACACACAACAAACTAAACTACACTACAGATAAACCCTTTTTTGGTCTGCTTTGCCTCTGTTTTCTTATGCATGACCTCTTTGAATCTGTTCAGTTTTTCTCCACTTTCTCTATATTCTGAAGGTTTTTACTGGGGGCTTTCTTCATACATCATTCACACTGATTTATCTGAGCTTTTATTACATGAAATGTGACCATTTGCATCTGCTGATATACTTTTCAGTTGTATACAGTAACAAAACGAGATGTACTGTACAAAATCCCATTGATAAAAACATTTAACTTCTATTATGTTAACAAAATCAAGCAATTTTGATTCTGGCTTCATTCAGTGTTCAGATTTATTTTCTGTGAATTTGATGCATATTTTGGATATTTAAAGATTATTTTTTAAAAAAAGTAGTTAATACTATAGTGTTTTTGAACCATACTATATTATAGTACTTGAATTAATTTGTTGTGGGGATTCTATTGTTGCTATGGTGTAACAACAATCATAATAATGAATCTGTTGTGGTGATTCTATAGTTGCTATGGTAACACAACAATCATAATAATGAATCTGTTGTGGTGGTTCTATAGTTGCTATGGTAACACAACTATAGTAATTGATCTGTTGTGGTGATTCTATAGTTGCTATGGTAACACAACTATAGTAATTGATCTGTTGTGGTGATTCTTTAGTTGCTATGGTAACACAACAACTATAGTAATTGATCTGTTGTGGTGATTCTATAGTTGCTATGGTAACACAACTAAAGTAATTGATCTGTTGTGGTGATTCTATAGTTGCTATGGTAACAACTATAGTAATTGATCTGTTGTGGTGATCCTATAGTTGCCATGGCAACACAACAACTATTGTAATTGATCTGTTGTGGAGATTCTACAGTTGCTATGGTAACACAACAATCATAATAATGAATCTGTTGTGGTGATTCTATAGTTGCTATGGTAACACAACCATAGTAATTGATCTGTTGTGGTGATTCTATAGTTGCTATGGTAACACAACAACTATAGTAATTGATTTGTTGTGGTGATTCTATAGTTGCTATGGTAACACAACAACTATAGAAATTGATCTGTTGTGGTGATTCTATAGTTGCTATGGTAACACAACAATCATAATAATGAATCTGTTGTGGTGATTCTATAGTTGCTATGGTAACACAACAACTATAGTAATTGATCTGTTGTGGTGATTCTATAGTTGCTATGGTAACACAACAACTATAGTAATTGATCTGTTGTGGTGATTCTATAGTTGCTATGGTAACACAACAACTATAGTAGTTAATTTGTTGTGGTGATTCTATAGTTGCTATGGTAACACAACAACTATAGAAATTGATCTGTTGTGGTGATTCTATAGTTGCTATGGTAACACAACAATCATAATAATGAATCTGTTGTGATGATTCTATAGTTGCTATGGTAACACAACAACTATAGTTATTGATCTGTTGTGGTGATTCTATAGTTGCTATGGTAACACAACAACTATAGAAATTGATCTGTTGTGGTGATTCTATAGTTGCTATGGTAACACAACAATCATAATAATGAATCTGTTGTGGTGATTCTATAGTTGCTATGGTAACACAACACTCATAATAATGAATCTGTTGTGGTGATTCTATAGTTGCTATGGTAACACAACAACTATAGTAGTTAATCTGTTGTGGTGATTCTATAGTTGCTATGGTAACACAACAACTATAGTAATTGATCTGTTGTGGTGATTCTATAGTTGCTATGGTAACACAACAATCATAATAATGAATCTGTTGTGGTGATTCTATAGTTGCTATGGTAACACAACTATAGTAATTGATCTGTTGTGGTGATTCTATAGTTGCTATGGTAACACAACAACTATAGTAGTTAATCTGTTGTGGTGATTCTATAGTTGCTATGGTAACACAACAACTATAGTAATTGATCTGTTGTGGTGATTCTATAGTTGCTATGGTAACACAACAACTATAGTAGTTAATTTGTTGTGGGGATTCTATAGTTGCTATAGTAACGCAACAACTATAGAAATTATTCTGCTGTGGCTTTTCTATAGTTGTTATGGTAACACAACAACTATAGAAATTAAACTGTTGTGGTGATTCTACAGTTGTTGTGGTGATACAAAAATATGTCTATTAACATAAATAAATGGCCTAATACTGTGCTATGTTTTTTACAGCTATATATATATATATATATTATACTACAATACACCTCAGCTTAGTAAAAAACTAAAGTATACAGTATTTATTACAGTTAACATTTCACTATAGTTAATACTACAATATGTTGAAGCATTCATTAAGAAAGAGGTGCAGATACTACAGTATAATATACACAGCATAGAACACTTTAATTCAAAAACACTCTAGTGTACATTATAAATTACTTTAGTGTACAGTACTTTCCAAATCTCTCGATCAGACTAGAAATGGCCTGTTTTAAAGCTGGGTCACGCATGGAAAGTGATATCTTTGGGAAGCTGACATTAAATGCAGGAGGAGTGTCTGTGCTCATGAATGGAGATGTATTTGGGTTACAACTTATTTACACAATGTGCTGTACAATCTCATGACATGTAAAGCTCAGAGCCACACACACACACACACACACACACACACACACACACACACACATACGGACATGCTGTCTACGTGGAATGAAACAGGTATCCTCGGAGTCCTCTGTCGCCCTACAATGGATCTGAAAGCGCCGTGTCTCTCCCCACCCCGTGAACTGCTCTTTCCCACACTTAATAATTAACCAATGAAAAACGAGCCGCACAGGAAACCAGAGACACAAAACTGAACTTTTCCTCCTGAGAGGCTGTTTGGTCACCTGATCTGCTCGGCCAATCACACGTCATGCCTGCTCTGATAAGAGCGGCCTGACCCCAGCATCTATTCATGTGTGTGACATCATGAACTCGGCTCAGTTAGTCTGTGCCGAGTGTTTTTCCACAGTAAATGTTTCATCAGAGAAAGGTCAAAGGTCACGGGTCACATGCGTACATGCTGTATGAGAGACCCTCACAGCTCTCCATGTGGTCCTATACAACGTTACATAATATATTATGTAAGTAATAACTGATGAAGGACTGTAGAATTTACTAGTAAACAGTAAATTAATACTTTACACATGACAACCTTATAGACAGACTGAGAATACGAAAGTAACCATGTAATAACATATTACACACACACAAAATACCATAGCAACCACATGTCAACCTGTTAAACACACACAAAATAACCTAGCAACCACATGTCAACCTTTTAGACAAACTCAAATTGTTAGACATACTCAGAATACCCTAACAACCACCTTAACCCATTCAAAACTCAGAATACCTTAGCAACTGCATGGCAATCTAGAAAACACACTCAGAATACCCTAGCAACCATGTCAACACTTACAATACCCGAGCGTTTAACCATGTCAGCCTGTTAAATACTCAGAATACCTTAGTAACCACATGACAGCCTATTAGACAGACTGAGAATACCCCATCAACTACATGATAATGTATTTAACACACTCAAAAAACCTAGAAACCACATGTCAACCTATTAAACATACTCAGAATACCACCTCACCACCTCACAACAACCACCTCACCCTATTGAAATCTCAGAACACCTTAGCAACTGCATGGCAACCTAGAAAACAAACTCAAAATACCCTAGCAACCACATGTCAACCTGTTAAACACACTTTAAATACCCTAACAACCACATGTGAACCGGTTAGACACACACGAAATACCCTAGCAACCACATGCCAACCTGTCAGACATACTCAGAATACCCTAACAACCACCTCGACTCATTCAAATCTCAAAATACCTTAGCAACTGCATGGCAACCTAGAAAACAAACTCAAAATACCCTATCAACCACATGTCAACCTATTAAACACACTTTAAATACCCTAAAATTCATGTCAACCGGTAAGACACACACAAAATACCCTAGCAACCACATGACAACCTGTTAGACATACTTAGAATACTCTAGCAACCACATCAACCTGTTATACACACTCAGAAAACCCTAGCAACCACATGGCAAACTGTTAGACACACTCAAAATACCCTAGCAACCACATGTCAACCTGTTAAACACACTTTAAATACCCTAACAACCACATGTGAACCGGTTAGACACACACAAAATACCCTAGCAACCACATGCCAACCTGTCAGACATACTCAGAATACCCTAACAACCACCTCGACTCATTCAAATCTCAGAATACCTTAGCAACTGCATGGCAACCTAGAAAACAAACTCAAAATACCCTATCAACCACATGTCAACCTATTAAACACACTTTAAATACCCTAAAATTCATGTCAACCGGTAAGACACACACAAAATACCCTAGCAACCACATGACAACCTGTTAGACATACTTAGAATACTCTAGCAACCACATCAACCTGTTATACACACTCAGAAAACCCTAGCAACCACATGGCAAACTGTTAGACACACTCAAAATACCCTAGCAACCACATGTCAACCTGTTAAACACACTTTAAATACCCTAACAACCACATGTGAACCGGTTAGACACACACAAAATACCCTAGCAACCACATGCCAACCTGTCAGACATACTCAGAATACCCTAACAACCACCTCGACTCATTCAAATCTCAGAATACCTTAGCAACTGCATGGCAACCTAGAAAACAAACTCAAAATACCCTATCAACCACATGTCAACCTATTAAACACACTTTAAATACCCTAAAATTCATGTCAACCGGTAAGACACACACAAAATACCCTAGCAACCACATGACAACCTGTTAGACATACTTAGAATACTCTAGCAACCACATCAACCTGTTATACACACTCAGAAAACCCTAGCAACCACATGGCAAACTGTTAGACACACTCAGAATACCCTAGCAACCACGTCAACCTGTTAAAAACTTAGAATACCTTAGTAACCACATGACAGCCTATTAGGCAGACTGAGAATACCCCATCAACCACATGATAATGTATAAAACACACTCAAAATACCTTAGCAACCACATGTCAACCTGTTAAGACATACTCTGAATACCCTAGCAACTACATGGCAACCTGTTGGACATACTCAGAATACCCTAACAACCACCTCAACCCATTCAAATCTCAGAGTACCTTAGCAACTACATGGCAACCTAGAAAGCACACTCAGAATACCCTAGCAACCATGTCAACCTGTTCAACACTTAGAATACCCTAGCATCTAATGACGTCAACCTGTTAAAAACTAAGAATACCTTAGTATCCGCATGACAGCCTATTAGACAGACTGAGAATACCCTATCAACCACATGATATTGTATTAAACAAACTCAAAATACTCTAGCAACCACGTCAACCTGTTAGACATACTCAGAATACCCTAGCAACCACATCAACCTGTTAGACATACTCAGAATACCCTAGCAACCACATCAACCTGTTAGACACACTCAGAATACCCTAGCAACCACATGTCAACCTGTTAGACATACTCAGAATACCCTAGCAACCACATGTCAACCTGTTAGACATACTCAGAATACCCTAGCAACCACGTCAACCTGTTAGACATACTCAGAATACCCTAGCAACCACATTTCAACCTGTTAGACATACTCAGAATACCCTAGCAACCACGTCAACC
This sequence comes from Danio kyathit, assembly GCA_903798195.1. NCBI lineage: Eukaryota > Metazoa > Chordata > Actinopteri > Cypriniformes > Danionidae > Danio > Danio kyathit. The sequence goes on along the minus strand of LR812529.1, from coordinate 54,588,764 downwards.
TGTTAGACACACTTAGAATAACTTAGCAATCACATGTCAACCTGTTAGACACACTCAGAATACCCTAGCAACCACATGTCAACCTGTTAGACACACTCAGAATACCCTAGCAACCACATGTCAACCTCAGAATACCCTAGCAACCACGTCAACCTGTTAGACATACTCAGAATACCCTAGCAACCACGTCAATATGTTAGACATATTCAGAATACCCTAGCAACCACATGTCAACCTGTTAGACACATTCAGAATACCCTAGCAACCACAATAAAAACTATTAAAGAGAGTTAAACTAAAGTTGAAACTCCATTCTGGTGTGTTCCATCATGTTTGACTGACACTCGGCGCAGTTTAAAATGTAAACAGTAGCCAGATTGCTTGACATTGCGTAATCCGCCTCTGAAACAAAGAAATCAATGCAAGTATTTGAATACAGAGACACAGAGGCGCACTCCTGACTGAACTCATGCTTCAGATCTGTTCTGCTCTTTGAAGCTTTGACACAAGCCTGTTCAACAAGCGTGAATCCCTGAAATAACAAACATGACAGTCTGCAGCAGATGATGAAATGGATCGTTTGACAGAATAATGCAAGTCCTGCTGAAACTTTAAACTTCTGCTGGCAGCGGCTGACCGTCTCCAGCGGCATCTGGGAGACGGTTGCCATGGCGACGAACCACTGTCTCTCAGCCTGTCTGAGATGCTGCGGTGACAAAGCAGACATTCACTCTGAACAGCCTATATATATAAACAGAGAACATCCAGTGTTGAAAACAGCTGAAGAGAAGAATGAATCTCTTTTAACATCTTAACTTTTTCACCAAGACAGGGGAGAGAATAAAAGATTTCTGTAATGTTTCTTTAACAAACCTCCAGCAATCTCACAACGTTTCAAACTGTTCTCAAAATCTACAATCAAACATCTCAATATGGACTGATTTATCTTCAGAAATCAACATTCATTTTCTGCATTCTTAATGGTTGATAACCAACCGATGATAACTGTCACCTAGCAACTACAAAAAAACACCCTAGCAACCATAACGCACCGTAGCAACCATGGGAAAAAAATATTGTCTGCATTCTAAAGGGTTAACAACCACTGATTGCCTTCATCTAGCAACTACAGAAAAACACCATATGCACCATAGCACAGCAACCATTAAACACAATCAGACTACCCTAGCAACAACATGCCGACTTGCTAAACACTCAGAATTCCCTAGTAACAGCATGACAACCTATTTAACACACACAGAATACCCTAGCAATGGCAATGCAACCTATTAAACACACTCATAATACCATAGCAACAACATGACAACCTATTAATCACACCCAGAAAACCCTAGCAACTGCATGACAACCATTAAACACTCAGAATAACCTAGAACCACATGGCAACCTAATAAACACCCAGGATACTCTAGCAGCCACATGGTAACCTGTTAAACACACCTACAATACCCTAGCAACCACAAAACCACCTATTAAACACCCAGAATACCTTAGCAACAACATCAATTAATTTAACACCCAGAATATCATAGCAACCACATGGAACCCTATTAAGAACACACAGAATACCCTAGCAACCACATGATAACCTATTAAACACACTCAACATAGCCTAGCAATCATATGCCAACCTATTAAACACACTCAGAATACCCTAGCAACTTCATGACAACCTATTTAACACTCAGAATACCCTAGCAACTGCATGACAACCAATTAAACACACTTAGAATAACCTAGAAACCACATGACAATCTAATAAATACTCAGAATAATCTAGCAACCTGTTAAACACACCAACAATACCATAGCAACCACAAACCACCTATTAAACACCCAGAACACCCTAGCAACAATGTCAATCAATTTCACACTCAGAATATCATAGCAACCACATGGAACCCTATTAAGAACACACAGAATACCCTAGCAACTGCATGATAATCTAATAAACACTCTCAGAATACTCTAGCAATTATTTCCCAAACTATTAAACACTTTCAGAATACCCTAGCAACAACATGGCAACTTGTTAAATACTCAGAATAACCTAGAAACCACATGGCAACCTAATAATCACCCAGAATACTCTAGCAACCCCATGGCAACCTGTTAAACACCCCTAGAATACCCTAGCAACAACGTCAATCCATTTCACACTCAGAATATCATAGCAACCACATGGAACCCTATTAAGAACACAGAAAATACCCTAGCAACCGCATGATAACCTATTAAACACACTCAACATACACTAGCAATCATATAGCAACTTATTAAACACACTCAGAATACCCATGCAACTTCACAACAACCTATTTAACACTCAGAATATCCTAGCAACTACATGACTACCAATTAAACACTCAGAAGAACCTAGAAACCACATGGCAACCTAATAAACACCCAGAATACTCTAGCAACTGCATGACAACCTATTTAACACACCCAGAATACCCTAGCAACCACATGACAACCTAATAAAAACTCTCAGAATAACCTAGCAACCACATGGCAACCTGTTAAACACAGCTAGAATACCCTAGCAACCACAAATCAACCTATTAAACACCCAAAATAACCTAGCAACAACGTCAATCCATTTAACACTCAGAATATCAGAGCAACCACATGGAACCCTATTAAGAACACACAGAATACCCTAGCAACCGCATGATAACCTATTAAACACACTCAACATACCCTAGCAATCATATACCAACCTATTAAACACACTCAGAATACCCTAGCAACTGCATGACAACCAATTAAACACACTCAGAATAACCTAGAAACCACACGACAATCTAATAAATACTCAGAATACTCTAGCAACCACATGATGACCTGTTAAACACACCTAGAATACCATAGCAACCACAAACCACCTGTTAAACACCCAGAATACCCTAGCAACAACGTCAATCAATTTCACACTCAGAATATCATAGCAACCACATGGAACCCTATTAAGAACACACATAATACCCTAGCTACTGCATGACAACCTAATAAACACTCTCAGAATACCCTAGCAACTTCATGACAACTATTTAACACTCAGAATACCCTGGCAACAGCATGACAACCATTTAAATCCAAACGCAGTCACAGCTATTGACTCAATGGTGTGGAAGCCTGTGCTATTTACAGTTTGTTTTGGCTTTTCTCTAGAAACTGTCCTCAAGGTGCATCATGGGACTAAAACTCAAAGCCTTTAAATGTAAACACAGCACAACATGCAGAGCGCAGATCTGCACTGTCAGCTCCTGGTGTGTCCAGCAGTGCATTGTGGGTAAAAAACACCCTCAGCCAATCAGCAGAGAGTGCCGGAAACAGCTCTGGAATCCCCATCAGACACTTTCAGTTCCCCAGTGGAGCTTTCAGTTCAGCTTCAACACTTACAGTAGAGAGAAACAACTGGACCAACACACACACACACACACACATGAACATACACACATTAATGAACACACACAAACACACATAAACACGCACACAAAGATGAACACACAAACACATAAACACACACCCGCATAAACATACATGCACATAGACAGACACACACATGCGCACACACATAAACATGTGAACACGAAGTTACGTAAACACACACGCAGACACAAACTCACACAAAACAAATAAGCACACACGCACACGCGTGCACACGCACATAGACAGACACACACACACACACACACACACATAAACACACACACACACACACACACACACACACACACACACACACACACACACACACACACACACACACACACACACACACACACACACACACAAACATGTAAACACGAAGTTACGTAAACACAAACGCAGACACAAATTCACATACACAAATAAACACACACGCACACCCGTGGACACACACATAGACAGACACACACAAATAAACACACACACACACACACAAACATGTAAACACGAAGTTACGTAAACACACACGCAGACACAAACTCACACAACACATCATCACAAGATCATGAGAAAAGCACAAACGTCACTTTCACTTCTGAAAACACACTCTACATCAGTTTCACATCAAACACACACACACACACACACACAACACACACACACACACACACACACACACACACACACACACACACACACACACACCATTGTCCTTTCTTTATTCTAATTATATGTGATTATATTATTCATTCATTCATTTGTTTTCATACCTTCAGCTTAGTCCCTTTATTCATCAGGGGTTGCCACAGCAGAATGAACCGCCAACTATTCCAGCATATGTTTTACACAGCGGATACCCTTCCAGCCACAATCCAGTACTGGGAAACACCCATATACACTCATTCACACACACACTCAAACACTACGGCCAGTTTAGTTGATCAATTCCCCTATAGCACATGTGTTTGGACTGTGGGGGAAACCGGAGCACCCGGAGGAAACCCACACCAACACGGGGAGAACATGCAAACTCCACACAGAAACACCAACTGACCCAGCCGGGACTCGAACCAGCGACCTTCTCGCTGTGAGGCAATTGTGCTAACCACTGAGCCACCGTGCCGCCCCTAGATACTTTATATTACATATATATCACTATGCAGCTCTGTTTACAGCAGTGGTCCTCAACCTTTTAATTACCAAGGACCAGTCAACGATTGACACTTTTACTGCAGATAGGCGACCAATCGTTTTCTCAGAGGATGACAAGCTGTCACTCTGATACAAGTTTTGTACAGGGAGTGCAGAGTGCAGGCAAGTTGTATTTTTGAGGATTCATTTTATTATTGAACAACAACCATGTTCTCAATGAACCCAAAAAACTCATTAATATCAAAGCTGAATATTTCTGGAAGTAGTTTTTAGTTTGTTTTTAGTTTGAGCTATTTTAGGAGGATATCTGTGTGTGCAGGTGACTATTACTGTGCAGAATTATTAGGCAACTTAACAAAAAACAAATATATCCCCATTTCAATGATTTATTTTCACCAGTGAAACCAATATAACATCTCAACATTCACAAATATACATTTCTGACATTCAAAAACAAAACAAAAACAAATCAGTGAGCAATATAGCCACCTTTCTTTGCAAGGACACTCAAAAGCCTGCCATCCATGGATTCTGTCAGTGTTTTGATCTGTTCACCATCAACATTGCATGCAGCAGCAACCACAGCCTCCCAGACACTGTTCAGAGAGGTGGACTGTTTTCCCTCCTTGCAAATCTCACATTTGATGATGGACCACAGGTTCTCTATGGGGTTTAGTACAGGTGAACAAGGAGGCCATGTCATTAGTTTCTCTTCTTTTAGACCCTTTCTTGCCAGCCACACTGTGGAGTACTTGGACGCGTGTGATGGAGCATTGTCCTGCATGAAAATCATGTTTTTCTTGAAGGATGCAGACTTCTTCCTGTACCACTGCTTGAAGGTGTCTTCCAGAAACTGGCAGTAGGACTGGGAGTTGAGCTTGACTCCATCCTCAACCCGAAAAGGCCCCACAAGCTCATCTTTGATGATACCAGCCCAAACCAGTACTCCACCTCCACCTTGCTGGCGTCTGAGTCGGACTGGAGCTTTCTGCCCTTTACCGATCCAGCCACGGGCCCATCAAGACTCACTCTCATTTCATCAGTCCATAAAACCTTAGAAAAATCAGTCTTGAGATATTTCTTGGCCCAGTCTTGACGTTTCAGCTTGTGTGTCTTGTTCAGTGGTGGTGGTTTTTCAGCCTTTCTTACCTTGGCCATGTCTCTGAGTATTGCACACCTTGTGCTTTTGGGCACTCCAGTGATGTTGCAGCTCTGAAATATGGCAAAACTGGTGGCAAGTGGCATCTTGGCAGCTGCACGCTTGACTTTTCTCAGTTCATGGGCAGTTATTTTGCGCCTTGGTTTTTCCAGACGCTTCTTGTGACCCTGTTGACTATTTTGAATGAAACGCTTGATTGTTGGATGATCACGCTTCAGAAGCTTGGCAAGTTTAAGAGTGCTGCATCCCTCTGCAAGATATCTCACTATTTTGGACTTTTCGGAGCCTGTCAAGTCCTTCTTTTGACCCATTTTGCCAAAGGAAAGGAAGTTGCCTAATAATTCTGCACACCTGATATAGGGTGTTGATGTCATTAGACCACACCCCTTCTCATTACAGAGATGCACATCACCTAATATGCTTAATTGGTAGTAGAGCCTATACAGCTTGGAGTAAAACAACATGCATAAAGAGGATGATGTGCTCAAAATACTCATTTGCCTAATAATCCTGCACTGCCTGTATATTTATTTATGGAGAAAATTACAAAGCACTGCAGTGTTTGGCTGTTCTGTGTTTGGCTGAGATAATTGGTCTACCGAATGTGTATAATCCAATCAAGCTCAAGCTGATCGGTCAGTTCTTGCCATGTGAATCACGGCGTGCTTCTCGCGGTACTCATTCAACTAAGTGCGTCACACCACCATTAGAAATAACGAACTTGCGCAAACTCTAGGAAAGACGTGATATGTGAACTGCCTCCGTCATTTAACACACACTCTCGCAGTTCAAAACTAGATTAAAGACCTATCTTTTTAGCAAAGCATACACTCAGTGCATCACTTAGCAGTATGACGCATGATGTGCCCCACGCAGGTTTTTGCATCTCATTTTTATACACTATGAACAGCAGCTACGCTAATTATTCTCTTTATTCTCTAGTTCCACCTGGGGGTACTCATCCTGAGGCCCTCAGACTATGCAGCGTCACTGATGCGATCCAAGACCAGCGATGAGATGATCCCAAGGTTTTCATAATCCTGGACCAGGCCGTATCCTGAGCAGCTGCTGTGGTGGTCATGGTGGAGTGGAGAGCATGAGACTGATTCCTGTGACGCTCCAGGGACAGACGAGTCTTCGCTGAGGTCCAGCATTCTCCAGCCTCCGGCGCCTAGACTGCAGCTCTGCACAAGGCGTTTGGCCACAGGAGAAATGTTCGTGCTCAACTGAGCCTGGTTTCTCTCCAGGTTTTTTAAATCTTCGCTTTCGCCAATTGGTGAAGTTTTTTCCTCGCCGCTGTCGCCACTGGCTTGCATGGTTCAGGATCTGTAGAGCTGCGCATGGATGGACTTGCTCTTCAGTGTTTGGACTCTCAGTAGTGATTATTAACCCACACTGAATACTGAACTAACACTGTTTCAATTCACTATAGTCTTCTATGTGAAGCTGCTTTGACACAATCTACATTGTAAAAGCGCTAGAGAAATAAAGGGGAGTTGAATTGAGTTTGCTAACTCCAGCAGATGATGTTCTTGCACAGACATGCTGGATTTACCTGACTTGTTGACAACTGGGTTGCGGATCTATTTCTTGGCAGTTTGCGGGTCCTTCACAGGCCCTTCTCCCCTTAGCAAAGAAACTTTCCAAAGACGTCTGTTTCTAGCTCATTTTGCTGCTTGTGGGTTAAATTTGGGCGCTCAAATGACCGAGATGTAAACAAGAGAATATGGTCATTTCTCAAAATAAAAGATCGTTCAGACTCAGATAATAGATAAAACGGAAATAATTAAGGATTTCTTGTGCAGCCCTGTACCGGTCAGTGGCCTAGTGGTTGAGGAGACCAGTGGTTTACAGTATGTATCCATAGAGACACATCTAATTTACATAATCATATAATAATAATAATAATAATAATAATAATAATAGAACAAAGGGTGATGCAGTGGCGCAGTAGGTAGTGCTGTCGCCTCACAGCAAAAAGGTCGCTGGTTCAAGCCTCGACTGGGTCAGTTGGCGTTTCTGTGTGGAGTTTGCATGTTCTCCCCGTGTTCGTGTGGGTTTCCTCCGGGTGCTCCGGTTTCCCCCACAGTCCAAACACATGCGGTACAGGTGAATTGGGTAGGCTAAATTGTCCGTAGTGTATGAGTGTGTATGGATGTTTCCAAGAGATGGGTCGCAGTTGGAAGGGCATCCGCTGTGTAAAACATATGCTGGATAAGTTGGCGGTTCATTCCACTGTGGCAACCCCAGATTAATAAAGGGATTAAGATGAAAAGATAATGAACGCATGAATAATAGAACAGTAAACTGTGACTGGATCAAACTGAAGTGAAGAACGAGGCGAGGAGAAACTGAAGAGCAGAACTACAGTTCTTTATGTTTAAATATGGCAGTGTTAATGAGTCGTGAAATTATTTCCCCGTATTTAATGAAGCTGAACCTGCTTTAATGACGCTTGAGTGAAACTTTCATCGTCTGCTTGAGGGGGAAATAAAGAGAGAGACAGAAAGGAGAACAGAAACACTAACGGACGGAGGAGAAAACAAAGTACAACATCATTAAACTCATAATAACAGTAAAGCACCTGTGTTTATCAGCTTTACTGACGCTTTCATGGTGTTTTTAATGAAACTAAAATGAGTGTAGGATTTACTGGAGGTCAGATTTCATTCATAAATTGCTGTTAAACGCAATAAATTAATTCCATTAACAAATTAATTTTAAATTTTGAAATACAGAATGTGCAACTTAAACTGTTATATTATTAAATAATCCATAGTTGTGGCTTTTTAACCTTTTGTTTAGCTAACTTAATATGCTAATAAACATCTAACTGAAATGAACAAAACAAATTATAGACATAGAAATTCTAAATTATTTAAATTGCGGAATAGAAAATATGAACGTCCAGCTTTTACATATTTACTCTCATTTATTTTATTTATATTTTACTGTTAATGTTTCTAATATGGCACTAAAGGGTGGAGCTATTCTCACTGCTGAACCCTGATTGGTTTACAGAAAATCGTCACTTGTGTGCAGGTGTGTGTTTAGTATACTGTGTGTACATTGTGTGTGTATACTGTGTGTATAAACTGTGTCTGTTTATACTTTGTGTGTATTTATACTGTGTTTATATATTGTGTGTATACTATGTGTATATTGTATAGAATGTGTGTATTTATACTGTGTGTGCGTGTGTATATTCTGTGTTTATATACTGTGTGTCTATACTGTGTTTGCATGTGTATAGATTGTATTTTTTACGTCTTTTTGGAGTTAACAAGAAGCTCATGATGTTGTTTTATAAAGCAGTTCTTGAAAGCATTGTTAGATATGGTATCACAGTGTGGTTTGGCAACCTATCTGTTCAGTGTGAATCCAAGTTGATGCATCTCTTAAAGACAGGATGGAAAATAGTTGGGCACGATGAATATTTTAATCCTCAAGTTTTATATGAGAATTGTGTCCTCAACCAGGTGGAAAGGATTGTGAACGATCCAACTCATTTTTTGTTTCCACATTATGAACTGCTTCCCTCTGGTAGAAGATATAGAGTCCCGAATTGTAGGTTGAACCGTTATAAGAAATCTTTTGTACCTGTTTCAGTGGGTTTATTTAACAAGAGTCTAACGTAATTAGCATTATAAATTATGTAACTGCTGTATTTTTGTATTGTTTTTATTACCTGTTTTATGAAATGTCTACAGCAATATGGTGATGCCCAGAACAAATTTCCTGTCAAAGGACAATAAAGTTACTACTACTACTACTACTATATTCTGTGTACTGTGTGTATATATACTTTGTGTGTATATACTGTCTTTGTGTGTGTATGTATATATATATATATATATATATATATATATATATATATATATATATATATATATATATATATATATATATATATATATATATATATATATATATAAACAAGTTTATACTGTATAATGTGTGTATACCGAGTGTATATATATGGTGTGCTTGTGTCTGTACTTTATATATTTTGTGTGTTTATACTGTGTATATTCTGTAAGTTGGTGTATATACTGTGTGTGTATTATATATGTGTGTGTATCCTATGTGTGAGTATTGCACTCAAGGCTCTTCACAGCTGCTTCATCTTCACTCTTATCTGTCTGTGTTTCCATGGAGCTGTTATCAGTGTGCTGGAATGCGGTTGCCATGGAGACGCCAGACACTATCTAAGGATCACCATCAGTGACTCAAACTCCCCAAAGTCTCCTGAATAACCATAATAACATAATCATTATTTCAGTACATCATGTTAGACTAAAATAAAGAGTAAATACGAGAACAAATAGGTAAATAATAACTCATACACATCTCCCCTAAAGCCTTCTGATGTGATTTTTCACTGTGAAATAACTCTAATCATTCAGCGGAGTGATATGCAGCTGTAATGCGCTCTAAACCTGCCGGAACTACTTTAGCTGTGCGTTTATCTGACAATAACCAAACACCTGAGAGTGACCATCAGCCAATCAGAATTAAGCATTCAACAAACATGTAGTATGTTTGTTTTATTATGTCAGAATGAGACATGCGGCATGGTGGCTCAGTGGTTAGCACGACCGCCTCACAGCAAGAAGGTCACTGTTTCGAGTCCTGGCTGGGTCAGTTGGTGTTTCTGTGTGGAGTTTGCATGTTCTCCCCGTGTTGGTGTGGGTTTCCTCCGGGTGCTCCGGTTTCCCCCACAGTCCAAACACATGCGCTATAGGGGAATTGATCAACTAAATTGCCCGTAGTGTATGAGTGTGTGTGAATGAGTGTGTATGGGTGTTTCCCAGTACTGGGTTGCAGCTAAAAGGGCATTCGCTGAGTAAAACATATGCTGGAATAGTTGGTGGTTCATTACGCTGTGGCGACCCCTCATAAATAAAGGGACTGAGCTGAAGGAAAATGAATGAATGAGACATTCGGGTGTGTGTCTTATCTTTCCAGCATCACACACACACACACAGAAGCGTGAAGATAGAGATCAGACCGTGATGTGTTTTTCAGACAGACGCGTTTGTGTTTCAGCCAGTCATGAAGTGTGTTTGAAAACTTTCTGTCCTACTTTTGGAGCTGTTTGAGGAACTGAGGCTGGAGAAGAGATGGAGACGAGTGATGTTATGACTGCGCTGTTTATCTGTGAATGAACACAAAGACACACTCACACACACAGAGACACATACAAAAAAACACACACACACACACAAACACGTCAGCATACATCATGGTTTAAAACAGTCACTGAAAAATTTTCAATTGTCACTCAGGAAATAAAAAAGAAATAATAATCTCAATAATTAAATAAGATTTCAAGGCTGGTGTTTTAGCTCGCTGGATGTGTGCATGATGAGAAATGTCTCTGATGTTAAAATGCAATATTTTATGTATTGCAGTGTAGTTAAGAAGATAATGAACAGTTAAAAAAAAAAACATTAACATTTATGAATTTGAACAAATATAACATTTAAAAAATTTACTTGTTTATTTGCTATTTATATAATTAATTATATAAACTATATTTAAAATTCAATTATTTATTTATTATTTACAAAATAATCTTAAATAACTTAGCAACATGATAATACAAAAAAAACTATTCAATGTAAAATAGATGATTTTGATAAATTTTTTCTCACCGGCCACTTTATTAGGTACACCTGTCCAACTGCTTGTTAACGCAAATTTGTAATCAGCCAATCACATGGCAGCAGCTCACTGCATTTAGGCATGTAGACATGGTCAAGACGATCTGCTGCAGGTCAAAGCGAGCATCAGAATGGGGAAGAAAGGGGATTTAAGTGACTTTGAACGTGGCATGGTTGTTGCTGCCAGACGGGCTGCTCTGAGTATTTCAGAAACTGCTGATCTACTGGGATTTTCACGCACAACCATCTCTAGGGTTTACAGAGAATGGTCCGACAAAGAGGAAATATCCAGTGAGCGGCAGTTCTGTGGGCGCAAATGCCTTGTTGATGCCAGAGGTCAGCGGAGAATGGCCAGACTGGCTCCAGCTGATAGAAAGGCAACAGTAGCCCCTTTCACACATACAGACCTATGTGTGAACAGGCCCTTTTCGAAAATACCGGTTAATTCGTTCTGGCAATTTTTCGGAAAGACAAGTTGTAACATTACTGGTAATTTGCCGGAATGCTGCTCTGTGTGAACACAGAAGGAAGATTGCTGGAAACAGCGCGTTCAAGTCTAGAACGCGCTGACGTGAGATGTCTACTCTAGCCAATCAGAAGACTCAGACAGTTTCACATCCGAGCGGTTTATGAAAATAAAAGCCTTTGGATATTTTTCCAGACACATTTAGCTCCTAGGTGTTAGTCAGCAGGGCCGCTGCTGGCCAAAAGGGTGCCCTATGCAAAATTTTACTGTAGTGCCCCCCCACAGAGAAACAAAAACACACAAACATATGTATTTAAACATGTATTTATTTATTTATATACATAAATATGCATTTAAACAATCAAAATTATACTTAAACATTCAAATATTTACATTACAAAATAATGGTTTACATCAAAATAAACACTGACATGTCTTCTGCAGAAGCATTGCCAATTTTAAACTTTACAAAAGGTAAGGAATAAAACCCTGTCTGTACCTGTAGAGATGGACGGTGCTCAGTGCTGCATCCTGTGTCTGTACCTGTGCAGCTGCTGGTGCCTCTGGAGCAGTGCTGGATCAGGCCACCTCATCTTCTTCTGTGACAAATTTCAGCATTGAACCTCCATGTACAGGTTCAATGTAAAATAGATGATTTTGATTATTTTTTTATCACCGGCCACTTTATTAGGTACACCTGTCTAACTGCTTGTTAACGCAAATTTCTAATCAGCCAATCACATGGGAGCAGCTCAATGCATTTAGGCATGTAGACATGGTCAAGACGATCTGCTGCAGCTCAAAGTGAGCATCAGAATGGGGAAGAAAGGGGATTTAAGTGACTTTGAACGTGGCATGGGTTTTGGTGCCAGACGGGCTGCTCTGAGTATTTTAGAAACTGCTGATCTACTGGGATTTTCACGCACAACCATCTGTCTGTACCTGTAGAGATGGACGGTCCTCAGTGCTGCATCCTGTGTCTGTACCTGTGCAGCTGCTGGTGTCTCTGGAGCAGTGCTGGTCAGGCCACCTCATCTTCTTTTGTGACAAATTTCAGCATTGAACCTCCATATACAGTACAATACAGAAGAAATGAGTCATTTAAAGAAAAACTCATGACATTCCATTAAGACAATGAGCTAGTCAAGCACTCTTCATAATGTGTCTAAACTACAACCAAAATGTGGTTTTAACCTGCACTATAATCTATGGCAGGGGTTCTCAACCTTTTGCAAGCTGGGCACCCCCAAAGCAAGTTCATTGCAGTTGGGGCCCCAGTGACCCCAGTGGCTGGGTGCATGCGTGTATTTTACAAAAACTAAAGGAAAGCTTTAACTGTAGCCTATATTTAGACTTATTTATTTATTATATATATATATATATATATATACTAAATACAACCTCATGTTTTATACGTTTGCAGCCTCTGCAATTCTGTCCGTTATAAAAATTATTTCGGATGGTTTGATTTTCTGCATTTTTCGCATCCGTAACACATATATTAAGAGGGGTGTTTTTGACAATTGAGAGCCACCAAATGACGAATATGAAAAAACAAATACAACACTTTTGAACTCAGTCAGGGTGCAAGGACCTTTAGAGGCTTGTGCAGTTTCTCGAGGAGAAATCAAACAAATGAGCGGCGTTTTCTAAAGTCTATGAGCTCAGCACACACAAATAAACTAAACTGACATACTGCAGTTACATTTCAAAACGTGGTGTTTTTATATTTATAACATTTGAATACAGTTCAGCAACATACATCACACAACCTGATGACCAAGAGAGCTGACAATTGACCATCACTTAATCTACCATCACCTCACTATTGAAAATGTGACACTGATTTCATACAGGGTTCATACAGGCACAGCCTAATGAAAATCAAGGACTTAAGCACTTTTTCCAGCACCTATTTTTATTTTCAAGACTGACACGCAACATATTAAAAACCTGAAATGTATTCTCAGCAACCCCTAAAAACATTGCATAGGAACTATCTATTGATTTATACAAAAAAACATTAATAAAATATAATAATATAATTGTTTGACCTGTAATGCCTGCACAATTTAGTGATGCTTTAAGACAGATCAGGATACAGCTGTTATGCACAAATCATACAAATTCCTCAAACAGAAACATTTCCAGCAGAATTATTTTGTCGTAAAGAAATACAAAAGTTCCACCTTTGCTAAAAGTTCTGGTAGGCTAAGCCTTACTTTACGATACAGCCAAATAAGAGGTCCGTTAGCATTGTCATCGGTCATGCATCGATCTAATTCTAAATACTTGATAGTTTTTGACTACATTTAGTCAAGGAGCAAAGCTAAATAATTTCTACTTTGATTGTACACAATCGCGATCTCTTCACTATTAGAGCACACACAGATGAGGGGACTTGCAGTTCATCTGAAAAAGCCTATTTAAGAGCTCGCATATGCAGTTTTTGCAGCTAACGTACATGACTGCGATCTTGTGTTAAAATCAACACTCGCGACATTTGCAGAAATGAATAACTGCGCAATACCTGCATTCCCGCGCCGACATTCAGACAGTAATAAACCAGGCTTCAGAAGAGTGACAGGTCAGAGGCGAGTAAACTGGCCGTCGAAGAGAAGAGAGAAACGTGTGTGTAGATCGCCGAAATGGCAGGAAGAATGTCTGCGGTTTACTTACTCTTGTTAATAACACAGACATCTCTATAGTGAAAACATCCGAAAAGCATTACTCCAATACAACATTTGTTTTTAAGTTATTATTTTCTGCCACTGTAACACAGAAAGGCCTTTGTCCCGCCCTTACGTTTCACGCAAAACTAGACAAGGTCGACTGTGATTCTGTGAAAAATAAGGTCAAGAATCTTGGTGTGACTCTGGAGTCAGATCTGAGTTTCAGTAGTCATGTCAAAGCAGTTAGTAAATCAGCATACTATCATCTCAAAAACATTGCAAGAATCAGATGCTTTGTTTCCAGTGAAGACTTAGAGAAACTTGTTCATGCTTTTATCAGCAGCAGGGTGGATTACTGTAACGGCCTCCTCACGGGCCTTCCCAAAAAGACAGTCAGACAGTTGCAGCTCATCCAGAACGCTGCGGCCAGGATTCTGACCAGAAGCAGGAAATCTGAGCACATCACACCTGTCCTCAGGTCTCTACACTGGCTCCCAGTTACATTCAGAATAGATTTTAAAGTATTACTACTTGTCTATAAATCAATAAATGGCCTAGGAGCTCAATACATTACAGATATGCTCACTGAATACAAACCTAGAAGAACACTCAGATCTCTAGGATCATATAAACTAGAAATTCCAAGAGTTCAGTCAAAGCAGGGTGAATCGGCTTTCAGCTACTATGCCCCTCGCTGCTGGAATCAGCTTCCAGAAATGATCAGATGTGCTCCAACATTAGGCACATTCAAATCCAGACTGAACACACATCTGTTTAGCTGTGCCTTTACTGAATGAGCACTGTGCTACGTCCGACAGAATCGCACTATTATGTTTTTCTCTTCTTTTTCATTCTTTTACAACCTGTTTTAACATATTTTTATCTGTTTTTATTCCTGTTTATGTAAAGCACTTTGAAATGCCACTGTGTATGAAATGTGCTATAGAAATAAACTTGCCTTGCCTTGCCTTGCCTTGTGATTGGTCACTGTTCATGTCAGTCAAATCATGTTTGTTCCGAGTTTCGGAATCTCGGTATATTTGATATATTATATAAACAATATTAAATATATTAAATATTTATTATGTATTTTTGATGAAATAGTGACTGTTTTGGTCTATTGTAGCAGCGAAAATAGTTCCGATGAATCCGAACAAAGATAAATTTGCTATTTTTTTTTTCATTTTTTTCTCCCATCCTGTAGCCTACTCGCGCCCCCCGGTTGAGAACCACTGCAGTAGAGCACCTTTGGGATGTGGTGGAACGGGAGATTGGCATCATGGATGTGCAGCCGACAAATCTGCAGCAACTGTGTGATGCTATCATGACAATATGGAGCAAAATCTCTGAGGAATATTTCCAGTAGCTTGTTGAATCTACAACATGAAGGATTAAGGCAGTTCTGAAGGCAAAAGGGGTCCAACCTGGTACTAGTGAGGTGTACCTAATAAAGTGGCCGTGGTGTATAAACAGTAAATAAGACTTATAATGATGTTGACTTCATTGAAGAGTAGTGTCTCTGACTCCTCATGTCTTTTCTGTAAGTATAAACTGTGCTGAGGTCAGTGTAATGTGCCGCGTCAGTCAGTCAGCTCAGAGTCCCGTATTGAATCTCGGAGAGTGTTGTATTTCCACATGTTGAACTCTTGAGTGTGTTTCTGGGAAAAAGCCTCTGTGATGTGTGTTTGACTGATCCCAGATCTGCTGCTGTGAGCCTCTATTTATATCTGCGTCAGGTTACACACGTCCATCAGGGTGTCTTCCTCAAGGTCCTGTGCTGGTTTATTTCAGGCCACCGCTGAGCGACGCGTCACTCTGTGTCATTAGCCGAGTGTGTGTGTGTGTGTGTGTGTCATGTGACGAGCTGACACTGGGTTTAAGACAGGATGGAGTCAGGCCAGATTACCCCACAGCTTTAGCCATGTGGCTGACCTTGCAGATCTGTGTGTGTTACTTAGTAAATGTGTGTGAGTGTCCTGGTGAGTGTGAGTCTTAGTGTGTGTGTGTGTGTGTGTGTGTGTGTGTGTGTGTGTGTGTGTGTGTGTGTGCGTGTGTGTAAGTGCGGGTGTTTATGTACATGTGTACTGCAAGTAGTGTCTGAATGTGTGTGTGTATGTTTGAGGTGTGTGTGTTAGTAAGTGAGTGTGTGTGTATGTGCATGAGAGAGTTTATCTGTGTGTGTTTGAGTGTGTTTGAGTGTGTGTGTGTGTGTGTTTGCATGCACATGTTTAAGGTGTGTGTGTGTGTGTTTGTTCATGTTTAAGGTGTGTGCGTGCGTCGGTATGTATGAGGTGTGTGTTTGTTCATGTTTAAGGTGTGTGCGTGTGTTTGTGTGTGTGTATGTGTGTGTGTTTGTGTAAGTGTGTGTGCATACTTGAGGTGTGTGTTTTTGTACTGTGTGTGTGTGTGTGTGTGTGTGTGTGTGTGTGTGTGTGTGTGTGTGTGTGTGTGTGAAAGCGAGTAAATGTGTGTAATTCGGTGTCTGTGTTAGTGTGTGAGTAAATGTGCGTGTGTATTAGCGAGTTTTCGTGTGTTTGTGTTAGTGACTGTAAGTTAATGTGTGTGTTAGTGAGTAAATGTGCGTGTGTGATAGTGTGTATGAGCGTGTGTGTGTTAGTTACTGAGTGAATATGTGTGTGTGTGTGTGTGTGTGTGTGTGTGTGTGTGTGTGTGTGTGTGTGTGTGTGTGTGTGTAAGTGCGGGTGTTTATGTACATGTGTACTGCAAGTAGTGTCTGAATGTGTGTGTGTATGTTTGAGGTGTGTGTGTTAGTAAGTGAGTGTGTGTGTGTGTATGTGCATGAGTGAGTTTATCTGTGTGTGTTTGAGTGTGTGTGTGTGTGTGTGTGTTTGCATGCACATGTTTAAGGTGTGTGTGTGTGTGTGTGTGTGTTTGTTCATGTTTAAGGTGTGTGCGTGCGTCGGTATGTATGAGGTGTGTGTGTTTGTTCATGTTTAAGGTGTGTGCGTGTGTTTGTGTGTGTGATTGCGTGTGTGTTTGGGGTGTGTGTGTGTTTGTGTAACTGTGTGTGCATGCTTGAGGTGTGTATTTTTGTACTGTGTGTGTGTGTGTGTGTGTGTGTGTGAAAGCGAGTAAATGTGTGTAATTCGGTGTCTGTGTTAGTGTATGAGTAAATGTGCGTGTGTATTAGCGAGCTTTCGTGTGTGTGTGTTAGTGACTAAGTAAATGTGTGTGTTAGTGAGTAAATGTGCATGTGTGATAGTGAGTGTGTATGAGCGTGTGTGTGTTAGTTACTGAGTGAATGTGTGTGTGTGTGTGTGTGTGTGTGTGTGTGTGTGTGTGTGTGTGTGTCTGTGTGTGTTAGTGACTGAGTGGGTGTTAGTGATTGTGTGTGTGCGCTAGTGAGTAAAAGTGCTTGTGTGTTAGTGAGTGTTTGTGTGTATGAGCATGTGTTAGTGTGTGTGTGCGTACATGTATGTGTGTTTTAGTGAGTATGTGTGTAAGATTGTGTGTTAGTGAGTAAATGTGTGTGTGTTAGTAAGTGTGTGTGTATATGAATGTGTGTGCATGTTAGTGTGTGTATGAGCGTGTGTGTGTGTGTTAAGGAGAGTGTTTGTCTGGTTGGTTGCAGTGCATTGTGGGATTGTGTGTTCTCCAGAACTCGTCTGCTACTGCTAGAACTGCTCCGGCTGCGTCTCCATCTCAGCAGTCTGTGATCCCTGTAATAATGCTGCCTACGAAGGGCGACTCACTAGGGTCTGGAAATGATCCACGCTGTCCGAGTTCCTGGAAACTTCCCGTCCTGTTCTAACAGGAAAAACTGTCTGCCAGTTCAGCGGCGCACACACACACACACGCACACACGCGCGCACAGTGTGTGTCACTAAGTCTGAGTGTGTAATTGAGTGGCTATGTGTGTGTGTGTGTGCGCCAATGTGTGTGCTTGTGTGTGTGAGAGAAAGTTTGTATGTCCTGGTGTGTGTGTGTGTGTGTGTGTGTGTGTGTGTGTGTGTGTGTGTGTGTGCTTGTGTGCACATGTGTGTGCATATGAGTGTGTAAGAGAAAGTTTGTATGTGCTAGTGTGTGTACTAAGTCTGTCTGACAGAGTGAGTGAGTGTCTATGGGTGTGTGTGCGCCACTGTGTGTGTTTATGCGTATGAGTGTGTGTGTGTGTGTGTGTGTGTGTGTGTGTGTGTGTGTGTGTGTGTGTGTGTGTGCGTGCGTGCAGGTGTATGCATGTGTGTGCATGCATGTATGTCTGTGTGCAGGTATGTGCATGTTTGCCAATGTGTGTGTGTATTTGCAGGTGTGTGCTTGTGTGTTTATGCCAGTTTGTGTCTGTCTGTGAGTGTGTATGAGTATCTGGGAGTGTGTTGTGGAAGTCTGTGTGTGTGTGTGTGTGTGTGTGAGTATCTTATGAGTGAAGCTGCAGATATAATGAGTGTGTCTGTCCATCTCAATGTGTCTGGAAAAGCTGTGTGTGTGTGTGTGTGTGTGTGTGTGTGTGTGTGTGTGTGTGTGTGTGTGTGTGTGTGTGTGTGTGTGTGTGTGTGTGTGAGTGTGTGTGTGTGTGTGTTTGGCAGCTTCAGCTCGTCTGACAGTGGAAAAGTTGGTGATATTTTCCAGTGCAGCATCAAAATGCCACAGAGTCCAAAACACAATGATAAAAATAAAGACACGGATCCAATAAAGTCACAGGAATCACAATAAAGAGCATTTTTAACAAAATCTATCATCCAACCAATCAATTACTCAATATTAATCAACTAATCAACCAACCAACCAATCAAATAAATAATCCAATCAATTAATCATCCAACCAACCATCCAATATTAATCAACCAATTAATCAATCATTCAGTCAACCAACCAACCAAAACTAATCAACTAACCAACTAATCAATCTATTGTCACCCAACCAATCAATCATCCAACCAACCAATGTTAATCATCCAATCAATCAATCAATCTGTCAACCAACCAACCAACCAACCAACCAATATTAATCATCCAATTAATCAATTCAGTCAATCAACCAACCAATCAATCAATCTGTCAATTCGTGAATCAACCAACCAACCAATATTAATCATCCAATCAATCATTCAACCAATCAATCAATCAACCAACTAACCAACCAACCAACCAACCAACCAACCAGCCCACCCACCCACCCACCCGCCCACCAACCAACCAATATTAATCATCCAATTAATCAATCATTCAGTAAACCAACCAATCAATCAATCTGTCAATCAACCAACCAACCAACCAAAACTAATCAACTAATCAATCTATCGTCACCCAATCAATCAATCATCCAACCAACCAATATTAATCATCCAATCAATCAATTATTCAGTCAACCAACCAACCAATCAATCAATCAATCAATCTGTCAACCAACCAACCAATATTAATCATCCAATCAATCAATTATTCAGTCAACCAACCAACCAATTAATCAATTCAGTCAACCAACCAACCAATATTAATCATCCAATCAATCATTCAACCAATCAATCAATCAACCAACCAACCAACCAACCAACCAACCAACCAACCAACCAACCAACTAACCCAAATATTAATCATCCGATCAATCATTTAACCAATCAATCAATCACCCAACCAACCAACCAACCAACCAACCAACCAACCAACCCAAATATTAATCATCCGATCAATCAATTATTCAGTCAACCAACCAACCAACCAATCAATCAATCTGTCAACCAACCAACCAATATCAATCATCCAATCAATCAATCTATCAATCCGTCAACCAACCAACCAATATTAATCATCCAATCAATCATTCAACCAATCAATCAATCATTCAACCAATCAATCAATCAATCAATCAATCAACCAATATTAATCATCCAATCAATCATTCAACCAACCAATCATCCGACCAACCAATATCAATCAACCAAACAACCAACATTAATCATCCAATCAATCAATCACCCGACCAATAAATCTGTCAACCAACCAAAATAAATCATCCAATCAATTAATCATCCAACCAACCAACCAACCATTCAACCAACCAATCATCTAACCAACCAATATCAATCAACCAAACAACCAATATTAATCATCAAATCAACCAAATAATCAACCAATCAAATCAATCAATCAATCAACCAATCAAATCAATCTATCAATCAATCAATCAATCAATCAACCAACCAACCAACCGAACAATCGTTTAAACAACCAACTAATCATCTGACCAACCAATATCAATCAACCAAACAACCAACCAACCAACCAACCAATATTAATCATCAAATCAACCAACTAATCAAATCAAATCAATCAATCCAATCAATCAACCGAACAATCGTTTAAACAACCAACCAATCATTCAACTATCCATCCAACAACCAACCAATCAACCAACCAACCAACTAATCATCCAACATATAATTAACATATAATAAAATTCCAGTATTTCTATTTAAATATCGCCCAGTGTCATTGTCCCTCTATCGTGTAGCTCTGCTTTATAGCGTCTGTATAAATCCTAGTGTAGTTTACGTGTCGCTCCTTCATCAGTTTAGCCGAAGTTTCCCTCTCACACACATCAGCGCTCTCACGGGAGTCGTTCTGTAATCTTCAAATGTGGAAACATCATTTCCACACGGATGTCGTCATTCCCAGACACAAACATGCCCTCAGCGCCTGGCAGGAGATTTGAGCCGCCATTACTGTAATGAAAAACTGAGGCATGGAGGGAGCGATGCCTCTTCATCACCACTCCAAACCACAGAGAGGATTAAAGCCAAACGCTTTTTATGACGGAAAAAAGGATGGAAGAGTTCAAAAGCACAAGAGAGGTAAGAACTGGGAAAATCAGGCCTTGTGTCCAAAACGTTCTGGAAAGGATCACACAATCCCTCATATCAGGCGGATATTCAGTGCATTTCTGTGCGTGAAGAAAAGCTGCAGATTGGAGTATACAAACAGAGAGATGCAAGATCAAAACTGAATAGGATGTACTGTAGATATAATGCAGAACAATTGTTGTAGATGTACTTGTTGGCAGAGCCTTTAAAAGTCATGGATTACAATCTTGTGTTGCTTTAAAAAGAAACTATTGTTGAAAGCAGAAGTTTCCATACACTGTATAAAGGCACATCACCATTTAAATAAAGTCAGACCAATATTAAGACCAATATTAACACATCCTTACTGAATCACAGTACTTTTACACTGGACATTCACACAGCATTGTACTCAGCATTCAATACAATATTCAGGAGTTTTCTGCAATGTTCTGTCAGTCACACACAACAAACATTGCTGTTATTTGCAGATAAACCATGTCGCTGCTGTCCTTTGCATTTAGAAATGTAATATCTGAAGGTGTGTTTCCTGCATCACCCGTCTAGTTGGACTTCTCTAAATAGGCACCTTGTTAATGGAGTATTTTCAGTAGCCCGTCTCTGTTAACCAGCCCCAAGTCAACCTGATATTTATGCACACACGCCTGGAGACGTTTACTGGATGTGTGAGGTTAAAATAGCACTTACAAACTGTCACAGACGCTAAATGCCTCGGTTAAAAGCAGGTTTTTAATGTGCCGCCCACCATAACAGGACACACGTGGAGAAAAGAGTGAGGTGGAGTACTAGTGATGTCAGCTGTCAAAGCATTAGTTTCTCTTCTCTACTGTACATGCAAACGCATCCAGACCTGGGTGGGTTAATTTCAGGATTACTATTTTGATTAGTTACAGATTACAAATGACATTGTATTGACAAAATTTGTGGTCAGTATTAAAATCTCTTAGATTACACATTTATGATAAAGTAACCAGACTATTTTTGGATTACATATAGATTACTTTTGTTCTCTTTTGTAGATTACATTTCGATTACTTTTGTGCTCTTTTTTATAGATTACATTTCGATTACTTTTGCTCTTTTTTATAGATTACATTTAGATTACTTTTGCTCTTTTTTATAGATTACATTTCGATTACTTTTGTTCTCTTCTGTGGATTACATCTAGTGATGTCTTCTGTCAAAGCATTAGTTTCTTTTCTACAAACGAACCATTCAGAGATGGGTAGATTACTTTCAGGATTCCTTTCTGAATTACTTACAGATTACAAATGACATATTAATGACAAATCTTGTAGTCAGTATTAAAATCTCTGAGATTACACATTTGTGGTAATGTAACCAGACTACTCTTGGATTACATTTAGATTATGTTTGTGCTCTTTGGTAGATTACTTTTGTGCTCTTTGGTGGATTACCTTTGCTATTTTAAAGATTACATTTAGATTACTTTTGTGCTCTTTTGTAAATTACTTTTGTGCTATTTTGTAGATTACATTTAGATTACTTTTGTTTTATATTGTAAATTACATTTAGATTACTGTTGTGCTCTTCTGTAAATTACTTTTGTGCTATTTTGTAAATTACATTTAGATTACTTGTGTACTAGTAATGTCTGCTGTCAAAGCTTTAGTTTTTTTTTCTACACCTACTGTACATGCAAACACATCCAGAGATGGGTAGATTACTCTCAGGGTTACTTTTTGGATTACTTAGAGATTACAAATGACATATTAATGACAACATTTGTAGTCAATATTAAAATCTCTTAGATTACACATTTATGGTAATGTAACCGAACTACTTTTGGATTACATTTAGATTATGTTTGTGCTCTTCGGTAGATTACTTTTGTTATTTTATGTACATTACATTTAGATTACTTTTTTTCTTTTGTAGATTGCATTTAGATTACTTTGGTTCTCTTTTGTAGATTGCATTTAGATAATTTTTGTGCTCTTTTGTAAATTTCTTTTGTGCTCTTTTATAGATTACATTTAGATTACTTTTGTTCTCTTTTGTAGATTACATTTAGATTATTTTTCTTTTGTAGATTACTTTTGTACTTGTGATGTCTTCTGTCAAAGCATTTCTTTTCTACACCTACTGTACATGCAAACACATCCAGAGATGGATAGATTACTCTCAGGATTACTTTTTGGATTACTTACAAATCACATATTATTGACAAAATTTTGTACTCAGTATTAAAATCTCTTAGATTACACATTTATGGTAATGTAACCAGACTACTTTTGGATTACATATAGATTACTTTTGTTCTCTTTTGTAGATTACATTTTGATTACTTTTGTGCTCTTTTTTATAGATTACATTTCGATTACTTTTGCTCTCTTTTATAGATTACATTTCGATTACTTTTGTTCTCTTTTGTGGATTATATCTAGTGATGTCTTCTGTCAAAGCATTAGTTTCTTTTCTACAAACAAACCATTCAAAGATGGGTAGATTACTTTCAGGATTCCTTTCTGAATTACTTACAGATTACAAATGACATATTAATGACAAATCTTGTAGTCAGTATTAAAATCTCTGAGATTACACATTTATGGTAATGTAACCAGACTACTTTTAGATTACATTTAAATTATGTTTGTGCTCTTTGGTAGATTACTTTTGTGCTCTTTGGTGGATTACCTTTGCTATTTTAAAGATTACATTTAGATTATTTTTGTGCTGTTTTGTTGATTACATTTAGATTACTTTGGTCCTCTTTTGTAGATTACATTTAGATTACTGTTGTGCTCTTTTGTAAATTACTTTTGTGCTATTTTGTAGATTACATTTAGATTACTTTTGTTTTATTTTGTAAATTACATTTAGATTACTTGTGTACTAGTAATGTCTGCTGTCAAAGCTTTAGTTTTTTTTTCTACACCTACTGTACATGCAAACACATCCAGAGATGGGTAATTACTCTGAGGGTTACTTTTTGGATTACTTAGAGATTACAAATGACATATTAATGACAACATTAGTAGTCAATATTAAAATCTCTGAGATTACACATTTATGGTAATGTAACCAGACTATTTTTGGATTACATATAGATTACTTTTGTTCTCTTTTGTAGATTACATTTCGATTACTTTTGCTCTTTTTTATAGATTACATTTCGATTACTTTTGTTCTCTTTTGTGGATTACATCTAGTGATGTCTTCTGTCAAAGCATTAGTTTTTTTTCTACAAACAAACCATTCAGAGATGGGTAGATTACTTTCAGGATTCCTTTCTGAATTACTTACAGATTACAAATGACATATTAATGACAAATCTTGTAGTCAGTATTAAAATCTCTGAGATTACACATTTATGGTAATGTAATCAGACTACTTTTAGATTACATTTAAATTATGTTTGTGCTCTTTGGTGGATTACCTTTGCCATTTTAAAGATTACATTTAAATTATTTTTGTGCTGTTTTGTTGATTACATTTAGATTACTTTGGTCCTCTTTTGTAGATTACATTTAGATTACTGTTGTGCTCTTTTGTAAATTACGTTTGTGCTATTTTGTAGATTACATTTAGATTACTTTTGTTTTATTTTGTAAATTACATTTAGATTACTTGTGTACTAGTAATGTCTGCTGTCAAAGCTTTAGTTTTTTTTCTACACCTACTGTACATGCAAACACATCCAGAGATGGGTAATTACTCTCAGGGTTACTTTTTGGATTACTTAGAGATTACAAATGACATATTAATGACAACATTTGTAGTCAGTATTAAAATCTCTGAGATTACACATTTATGGTAATGTAACCAGACTATTTTTGGATTACATATAGATTACTTTTGTTCTCTTTTTTATAGATTACATTTCGATTACTTTTGTGCTCTTTTTTATAGATTACATTTCGATTACTTTTGCTCTTTTTTATAGATTACATTTCGATTACTTTTGTTCTCTTTTGTGGATTACATCTAGTGATGTCTTCTGTCAAAGCATTAGTTTCTTTTCTACAAACAAACCATTCAGAGATGGGTAGATTACTTTCAGGATTCCTTTCTGAATTACTTACAGATTACAAATGACATATTAATGACAAATCTTGTAGTCAGTATTAAAATCTCTGAGATTACACATTTATGGTAATGTAACCAGACTACTCTTGGATTACATTTAGATTATGTTTGTGCTCTTTTGTAGATTACCTTTGCTATTTTAAAGATTACATTTAGATTATTTCTGTGCTGTTTTGTTGATTACATTTAGATTACTTTTGTTTTATTTTGTAAATTACATTTAGATTACTTGTGTACTAGTAATGTCTGCTGTCAAAGCTTTAGTTTTTTTTTCTACACCTACTGTACATGCAAACACATCCAGAGATGGGTAATTACTCTGAGGGTTACTTTTTGGATTACTTAGAGATTACAAATGACATATTAATGACAACATTAGTAGTCAATATTAAAATCTCTGAGATTACACATTTATGGTAATGCAACCGAACTACTTTTGGATTACATTTAGATTATGTTTGTGCTCTTTTTTTTGGAATACTTTTAGATTACATTTGTGCTCTTTGGTAGATTACTTTTGTTATTTTATGTACATTACATTTAGATTACTTTTTTTCTTTTGTAGATTACATTTAGATTACTTTGGTTCTCTTTTGTAGATTGCATTTAGATTACTTCTGTGCTCTTTTGTAAATTTCTTTTGTGCTCTTTTATAGATTACATTTAAATTACTTTGGTCCTCTTGCATTTAGATTACTTTTGTTCTCTTTTGTAGATTACATTTAGATTATTTTTCTTTTGTAGATTACTTTTGTACTTGTGATGTCTTCTGTCAAAGCATTTCTTTTCTACACCTACTGTACATGCAAACACATCCAGAGATGGATAGATTACTCTTAGGATTACTTTTTGGATTACTTAAAAATCACATATTATTGACAAAATTTTGTACTTAGTATTAAAATTTCTTAGATTACACATTTATGGTAATGTAACCGGACTACATTTGGATTACATTTAGATTATGTTTGTACTCTTTTTTTATAATACTTTTAGATTACATTAGATTACTTTTGTGCCCTTTGGTAGATTACTTTTGTTATTTTACGTAGATTACATACAGATTACTTTTGTTTTCTTTTGTACATTACATTTTGATTATTTTGGTCCTCTTTTATAGATTACATTTAGATTACTTTTGTACTAGTAATGTTAGCGTTAGAGTTTAAATATTTTTTGTTTGTTCTTGTTATGTTATTATTTTTATTGTCTGTACTGTTTGTTTTTAATGTCCATGTTTTTGTTTTAGGTTTAAATTATTTAGATTTTCTTCAGTCCTTCAAGTTTGGTTAGTTTTATTTTACTGATTTTACATTTACTATTACTTTTACAGCAAATGTAAAAGTAACAGTGAACTATTATATTTTGTTTGCCATTTTATTACTTCACCTTAAACTGCACTAAAGTAAAAAAGTGAAAGTAAAGCTTTTTTGTATTTACTTTTATTTCAAGTAAGATTTATGAATATGTCCTGTCCATTTTCTCAAAAACGGTAAGCCAAACTACTGTATTTTAAAAGCATAGTGGAACCAAAAATGTTAATTCTGTCATCTGTTTTAAACCAGTACAAATTTAGTCTACGTTGGTAACAAACATTTGGATCTCAACAATAAAAACACAATTTTTTTCACTATAATACATGATAAAAGTTTGTCCCACACCAACATGCATGCATTAAATATCACGAAACCATAATCATCAACATAGTTTACTGGTGAAAGGAGATCTATACGACACTCAACCCACACAACTGCTCATAAATACACAAACACTTCCAGCTTCGGTTCTACACGGCTGCCTACACAAACACACATGTACATAAACAGGCTACTTTCAATCAGCGCCAACACACATGTACACAACAGCAAGAGCGTGATCTCCACACACACACACACACACACACACACACACACACACACACACACACACACACACACACACACACACACATTGATATTGGTGGTTTACGCGGACTCTGCATAGCCACAATGTATTTTATAGTATTATATGACCCTCCCCTAAACCCAACCCTCAGAGCAATGATGTGGCAAAATTTAACACCATTAAATATGATTTTTAAATGTTTTGAATTATGAGGACACAATGCATGCCCTCATAAACCACATTAATAGAGTACAGCTAGGTCATACCCAGGTCATCATACAAATTTCAGTCACCGTAAATCACCAAAACCAGCATACACACACACACACACACACACACACACACACACACACACACACACACACACACACACACACACACACACACATTGGTATTGATGGTTTACGAGGTCTCTGCATAGGCACAGTGTATTTTATTAAGAAAAAATGCTTATTATATGGCCCTACACCTAAACCCAACCCTCACAGCAAACCTGTGGCAAAATTTAACCTTATTAAATATGATTTTAAAATGTTTTGAATTATGAGGACAATACATGTCCTCATAAACCACATTAATAGAGTACAGCTAGGGCCGGATTAAGAACACATTGGGCCCTGGGGCTATAGCAAATCCAAGGACCCCCCCTTTTATTTTACCTCACAAAAGTATATATATATATGTATATATATATATATATATATATATATATATATATATATATATATATATATATATATATGTTGTTCTTGTTGTTGTTGTTATTATTATTATTAACATTATTAATTCATTTATAATTATTAATTTACTAATTAATATTATCTAATGTTCCACCATTTGATTTATATTAGATTATTGTATATTTTTTTCTATTTTATTAAAACAGGCCTGCAAGTATACAGAACTAAGTAAAGACATAATCTGAACTTTGAAGATCAAACTGGTCAAAAAAACATTTGCAATACTTCCTAAATTAGTGCTTTATAATAAATACTTTAAATAGGGGTTTACCTTTAAAAATGTTTTTTAGTACTTTAGCTGATTATAAATCCCTAATGAAATAATATCTTTAATATCCATGATTTTAATATCCAAAATAGCTTATTGTGGTCTAGCATCCTTATTTTATTTATTTATTTATATTTTTTTTGCATCAGATATATTGTCTGATGAAAGCCAGCGCCATTATTTCATTGCTCCATATTCATTGCTCCATTACTGTCGTTTTCATAAAAGGGGCAAAATAAACATTCATGAATAAAAAAAGTTTACTTTCAAATCCAGAGGTGGGCAAACTACAGCCCGTGGGCCATATGCGGCCCGCTGAACACTTTCATCCGGCCCGCGAGGGAGTTTTTAAAATGCTGCTTCTAAGTAACGGTTTGGTTTCAGAACTAGTAAATTAATGATGCAATACAAGTGGGCGCCATTTGATGGCAGTATTGAACGCGGTACAGTTAGCGCAACCAGTAGAATTAGAACACACTCTCGGATATTAAAATGCACTTTCACGCAAAATGCGCTTCTTTTTTTTTTTTTTTTTGCGAGAGCTCTTCTTAAACTGAACAGCGCATCATCGATGACGTAAGCGTGCTCAGGCCCGAATGTAATGTGAGTGCGGGTCGTCGGGGGAGATGGGAGTGGGAACAAGCATGCTTCGGCCCGGTTCAACGCAACTGTACATAGTCTGAGTACACCCTCAGATTCTTCTACCGTTTTAACTCTTAGTTTTATGATTGATATGAGCATATTAATACAAGCTCAAATGAGACTCAAAAATGACTCAAATTGTATAATAATTGCTGGTTAAATGTGTTAATTTTTGTCATAGAATATATTTTCCATGCATACATCCACTTTAAAAAGTTCTTTTATCAAAGATTTGTGGTTTCATCAAGTTTTATAATGATTTATCTGTATATTCTAAAAGCAGTGCAAAGTAGATTAATGTACATTTGACTGAATAGTAAACTTTAAGAATTATTTTAATGTGTTAATAGGAGGTTTTTTTTCTATCAGACAATATCTTTTCTATTCTCCACTGTAAAAATTATTACATTATTATTATTATTGATAGTATTATTATACTTTATTGTTTTATGATGATTAATAAGTAAATATAAATAGCAGGGCAAATTAATTTGACTTGTAAATTTGACTCAATTATAACTATTAAAATAATCTGTTTTTGTATTAATGTGACATGATTCTGTCCGATATTACATATTATTCCATGCACACTGCCACTATAAATAAAAGTTATTTTTTGACGGATTTGACATGTGGCCCTTCACTTGGTTTTCAAAACTTGATGTGGCCCTCGGGTCTAAAAAGTTTGCCCACCACTGCTCTAATCAGTTAGACTTGCTGTAAAGCATAACTGAGTGTGTTGAGATAGATACTCCGCAACGATGGACATTTTGATATTTTGCTCATGTAGGCTTCGTTCGCACACTGTCTCGGTTATATTGTGTGATGGAAGGATTGTGCGGGCGCGCGCCGGTTTGAGTCCAGCGAGAGACATCGCTTTAGTTATGAGTCCATTCAGTATGATTCCGTCTATCACAGCTTCTGTTACTACATGTACTAGTGTATCAATGATGAAGACTACGAACCACTACGAGCTTGGTTAGCCTACCTTTGACTGCACGGTTCTCGCGGTAGTGCCGAAATAAGGGACTGTCTTGGGAAAATTGGGACATCTGATCACCCTTATGGGTGACTAAAACAGGGCTATTCAATATTCTGATTGGGCTACAGCCACTCCGAGCCCCAGTTTAGCACAGGCGTCACTATTTTTGAAATGCAGCAAACTGAAAAGAACACTTCACATTATCGACGAGAGAAAGCATAACAAAAAGAGGCGTTTCCCACGTCATGGCGTAAATTAATTCATCAGCCTATCAAGGGCCCCCTTCTCCCTTGGGCCCTGGGGCTTAAGCCCCACCTAGCCCTTATGTTAATCTGGCCCTGAGTACAGTTAAGTCATTCCCATGTCATTATACAAATTTCAGTCCTTGTAAACCCCCAAAACAAACACGCAAACAGACAGACATAAACACACACACACAGATAGTCACACACACACACACACACACACACACACACTGCACTGGATGACACTGGATTATTTTCTTCCCACAAACTACAGCTCGACTGCCAGCAGAGGAGGAAACGCCACACGGCCTTTCCAACCCAAATCCAGATGTGCACAAAAACACAAGTAAAGACGGTTTATTCCTGCGCTCCTCAGTATGCAAGCGCAGTCTGTTATTAAAGTTGGTCTTTGTTTAGGAATGGGAGAGGACGTGCATAGCAGTCGCTCCGGGCCGCAGTCCAGCGCATGCCTTTGGGAAAGCGTCTGGAATTATCCAGAGCCGGATGTGGACACAATGAGCCGCGGCCGCTGGACGCTACGCTGTTTTTCATGCACACTTTCTGCTGTGTGTGATGCGGAAACTCAACTGCAGAGCGCAAATCAGCCAGCGCAAATATTGACTACAACGAGACAAAAGAAGAAGAAAAATATCTGTATTCTCTATATGAAAACTGAGTTTAATTTAAGATGGAGGAATGGATGATGGATAGACATAAAATGGATGGATGGATGGGCAAAATGATAGATTATTGATGGATGGAGGGATAGATGGTTTAGCAAAATGATAGATTATTGATGGATGGAGGGATAGATGGTTTAGCAGAATGATAGATTATTGATGGATGGAGGGATGGATGAATGGATGGATGGGCAGAATGGTAGATTATTGATGGATGGATGGATGGATGGATGGATGGATGGATGGATGGATGGATGGATGGATGGATGGATGGATGGATGGATGGATGGATGGATGGATGGATGGATGGATGGATGGATGGATGGATGGATGGATGGATGGGCAGAATGATAGATTATTGATGGATGGGTGGATAGTTGGATGGATGGATGGATGGATGGATGGATGGATGGATGGATGGATGGATGGGCAGAATGATAGATTATTGATGGATGGGTGGATAGTTGGATGGATGGATGGATGGATGGGCAGAATGATAGATTATTGATGGATGGGTGGATAGTTGGATGGATGAATGGATGGATGGGCAGAATGGTAGATTATTGATGGATGGATAGTTGGATGGATGGATAGATGGATGGATGGATGGATGGATGGATGGATGGGCAGAATGATAGATTATTGATGGATGGGTGGATAGTTGGATGGATGGATGGATGGATAGATGGGCAGAATGATAGATTATTGATGGATGGATGGATGAATGGATGGATGGCATAATGGTAGATTATTGATGGATGGATGGATAGATGGATGGATGGATGGATGGATGGATGGATGGATGGGCAGAATGATAGATTATTGATGGATGGGTGGATAGTTGGATGGATGGATGGATGGGCAGAATGATAGATTATTGATGGATGGGTGGATAGTTGGATGGATGGATGGATGGATGGATGGATGGGCAGAATGATAGATTATTGATGGATGGGTGGATAGTTGGATGGATAGATGGATGGGCAGAATGATAGATTATTGATGGATGGGTGGATAGTTGGATGGATGGATGGATGGATGGATGGATGGATGGATGGGCAGAATGATAGATTATAGATTATTGATGGATGGGTGGATAGTTGGATGGATGGATGGATGGATGGATGGATGGATGGATGGATGGATGGATGGATGGATGGCAGAATGATAGACTGTTGATGGATGGAAAGAATTATGGATGGATGGATGGATGATGAAAAGAATGATGGATGGAGGGAGAGAATGATGGATGAATGGATAGAAGGATAGATGATGGAGAGAATGATGGGTGGATAGAATGATAGATTATTGATGGATCGGTGGATAGTTGGATGGATGGATGGGCAGAATGATAGATTATTGATGGATGGGTGGATAGTTGGATGGATGGATGGATGGATGGGCAGAATGATAGATTATTGATGGATGGGTGGATAGTTGGATGGATGAATGGATGGATGGGCAGAATGGTAGATTATTGATGGATGGATAGTTGGATGGATGGATAGATGGATGGATGGATGGATGGATGGATGGGCAGAATGATAGATTATTGATGGATGGGTGGATAGTTGGATGGATGGATGGATGGATGGATGGATGGATAGATGGGCAGAATGATAGATTATTGATGGATGGATGGATGAATGGATGGATGGCATAATGGTAGATTATTGATGGATGGATGGATGGATGGATGGATAGATGGATGGATGGATGGATGGATGGATGGATGGGCAGAATGATAGATTATTGATGGATGGGTGGATAGTTGGATGGATGGATGGATGGGCAGAATGATAGATTATTGATGGATGGGTGGATAGTTGGATGGATGGATGGATGGGCAGAATGATAGATTATTGATGGATGGGTGGATAGTTGGATGGATGGATGGATGGATGGATGGATGGGCAGAATGATAGATTATTGATGGATGGGTGGATAGTTGGATGGATGGATGGATGGGCAGAATGATAGATTATTGATGGATGGGTGGATAGTTGGATGGATGGATGGATGGATGGATGGATGGATGGATGGATGGATGGATGGGCAGAATGATAGATTATAGATTATTGATGGATGGGTGGATAGTTGGATGGATGGATGGATGGATGGATGGATGGATGGATGGCAGAATGATAGACTGTTGATGGATGGAAAGAATTATGGATGGATGGATGGATGATGAAAAGAATGATGGATGGAGGGAGAGAATGATGGATGAATGGATAGAAGGATAGATGATGGAGAGAATGATGGGTGGATAGAATGATAGATTATTGATGGATGGGTGGATAGTTGGATGGATGGATGGGCAGAATGATAGATTATTGATGGATGGGTGGATAGTTGGATGGATGGGCAGAATGATAGATTATTGATGGATGGATGGATGGATGGATGGATGGGCAGAATGATAGATTACTGATGGATGGATGGATGGATGGCAGAATGATAGACTGTTGATGGATGGAAAAAATTATGGATGGATGGATGGATGATGAAGAGAATGATGGATGGAGCGAGAGAATGATAGATGAATGGATAGAAGGATAGATGATGGAGAGAATGATGGGTGGATGGATGGAAAGATGATAGCGAGAATGATTGATGGATGGATGGAAGAGGAGAATGATGTATGGATAAATAAAGAGAATGTAGGGTGATGGAGGGAGATATGATGGATGGATTGATGGGCAGAATGACTTAATGATAATTGAATGCATGGATGAATGGAGAGATGAATGGATGGATGGGTGGGTAGAATGATAGATTAATGGTGGATGGAGGGATGGATAGATGGAGAGTAAGATGGATGAATGGAGTGAGAATGATGGATGGAGGAGGGAGAGAATGATGGATAGATGGATGGATGAATGGATAGATGATGGAGAGAATAATAGATGGAGGAAGAGAGTGATGGGTGGATGGATGAATAGATAGATGATAGAGAGAATGATTGATGGATGAAGGGAGATAATGATGGATGGAGGGAGAGAACGATGGATGGATGGATGATAGATTGAGAAAATGATGGATGGATGGAGGGAGATAATGATGGATGGGTGGGCAGAATGATAGATTAATGATGCATGGATGGATAGATTGATGGAGGGAGAAAATGATGGATGAATGGATGGGCAGAATATGATAATGGAATACATGGATGGATGGGCAGATTAAGGATAGATGTATGGATGGATGGATGGATGGATGGGCAGAATAATAGATTAATGATGGATGGATGGATGGATGGATGGATGGATGGAGAATGATAGATAGATGATGGAGAGAATGATGGATGGATAGATGGATGGATAGATGAAGGGAGAGAATGATGGATGGGTGGATGGATGGATGGATGGATGGATAGATGGAGAGAATGATAGATGAATGGATGGATGGAAGGGCAGAATAATAGATTAATGAGAGATGGATGGATAGATGGAGGGAGAGAATGATGGACGGATGGATGGATGGATGGGCAGAATGCTTTTTGACGGATGGATGGAGAGTATGATGGATGGATGGATAGATGGAGAGAATGATGCATAGATGAAAGGAGAGAATGATGGATGGATGGCTTGATGGATGGATGGATTGATAGATGATGGAGAGATTGATAGATGGATGTATAGATGATGGTGAGAATGATGGATAGATGGGCAGAATGACAGATTAATGATAATTGAATGGATGGATGGATGGATGGATGGATGGATGGATGGATGGATGGATGGATGGGTGGATGGATGGATGGGTGGATGGATGGATGGGTGGGCAGAATGATAGATTATTGATGAATGGATGGATGGATGGATGGAGAGCATGATGGATGAATGGATTGAGAATGATGAATGAAGGAGGGAGAGAAATATGGATGGACAGATGATGGAGAGAATGATGGATGGATGGATGGATGGATGGGTGGATGGATGAGGGAGAGAACGATGGATGGATGGATAGATGGAGAGAATGATAGATGATGGAGAGAATGATAGATGATGGAGTGAATAATGGATAGATGATGAAGTGAATGATGGATGATGGAGAGATGAAAGAGTGAATGATGGATGATGGATAGATGATAAATAGAATGATGGATGGAGTGAATGATGGATGATGAACAGATGACAGAGTGAATGATGCATAGATAGCTAGAGAAAATTATGGAAGGAGAGAATGATGGATGGATGGACAGAGAGAATAACGACTGGTGCATGGGCGGATAGAGAGAACAATGGATTAACGATGGATGAATGAATGGGTGGAGAAAATAATGAACTGATTCATAAGTGATTAATTAATTAAAATGAATGAATGAATTGATACATATAGAATAATTCATACACAACAATAGATTGATGACTGGATGGATGGATAAATTATTGATTGATAGAAAGAATAATGGATGATAGACAAAATAATGGATGGATGGATGGATGGATGACAAAGCAATGGATATATGGATGTATGAACAGACAGACAGACAGACAGGCAGTTAGGCAGGTAGGCAGGTAGGTAGGTAGATTATGGATAGATAGATAGATAGATAGATAGATAGATAGATAGATAGATAGATAGATAGATAGATAGATAGATAGATAGATAGATAGATAGATAGATAGATAGATAGATAGATAGATAGATAGATAGATAGATAGATAGATAGATAGATAGATAGATAGATAGATAGATAGAATGGTGGATGATAATCAGAATGATGGATGCAGGGTTGAATGGATGGATGGACAAAGCAATAACTGTACAGATGGATGAGAGATGAAAAATGGATGGATGGATGATAGATGAATACTTGGAAAGACAGACTAACTGATTGACTGATGGATGGATGAAAATAAAAAAGCAATAACTGTACAGATGGATGATGGATGATGGATGAATGAATACTTAATAATGTATAAATGGATAAAATCATGGGGAAATGTCAGATGAACAGATGAATGATGTACAGAGCAATAGTTGGATGGAGAGATGCGGTGTTTAATGAGTGAATGCAGTAATTATTAACAGAGGTAATGTCTGACAGTGTGTTGAATCTCTCTGTTAGCTAGCCCTGCTCTACAGTTCTGATTTGAACAGCTCTGGCAGTGTAAATGCAGATCTCTAACCTAAAGCTCTTGTGTCTGGAGTCCTGAATAATCGATCCGTCAGGAAACTGTGTGTTAGAACAGGAGAAATGAGAGAAATGAAATAATATTTGAGATTGGCACACTAATGAGACCCCTGCTGAAGGAGAGAGACAGATAATAGAGAGAGCTCGATTATTCACAGTAAAGAGAATATATAACAGGAGCTGAGAGTGAACTAGGAGTTCATCCATCTTTCTCTCTTTCAGCACCTCATCTCCTGTGCTAAAAACTCTTCGTCCATTCAACTCAGTGGCAGTTTACAAAGTTAAGCACTAACAACATCTGAACTGAGGGGAGAATAGACAGAAGAATCCATGGATGGATAGAACAATGGATGGTTGGATAGAACAATATAGTTGCATGGATGGACAGAACAGTTACTGACTGGATAGATGGATGGATGGACAGAATGAATGGGTAGATGGATGGATGGTTGGACTGATGGACAGAATGATTAATGGTTGGATAAATGGATGGTTGCATGGATGGAAAGCAATGGATGGATGGACGGATGGAAGGACGGAAGGAATGGGTAGATGGATGGATGTTTGGGTAGATGGACAGAACAATTAATGGTTGGATGGATGGATGAATAAATGGATAGAAGATGGATGATGAACAGTACAAATGATGGATGGATGGATGGATTGATGAATGGAAAGAACAATGGATGGATGGACAATCAGAAAAATGAATGGTTGGATGGATGATTGGATAGAAAGATGAATGGATGTATGATGGACAGAACAAATGATGGATGGATGGATGAATGAATGAATGGATGACTGGAAAGAACAATGGATGGATAAATGGATGGATGAAAAAAACAATGGATGGATGGATGGATGAATGGATAGAAAGATGGATGGATCAATGGAAAGAACAATGGATGGATGGATGGACAGACAGAAATATAAATGGTTGGATGAATGAATGAATGAATGAATGAGTGAATGAATGAATGAATGAATGAATGAATGAATGAATGAATGAGTGAGTGAATGAATGAATGAATGAATGAATGAATGAATGAATGAATGAATGGAAAGATGGATGGATGGATGTATGGATGGATGATGGGCAGTACAAATGATGGATGGATGGATGGATGAATGAATGAATGGAAAGAACAATGGATGGATGGACAATCAGAAAAATGAATGGTTGGATGGATGATTGGATAGAAAGATGAATGGATGTATGATGGACAGAACAAATGATGGATGGATGGATGAATGAATGAATGGATGACTGGAAAGAACAATGGATGGATAAATGGATGGATGAAAAAAACAATGGATGGATGGATGGATGGATGGATGGACAGAAAAATTAATGGTTGGATGGATGGATGAATGGATAGAAAGATGGATGGATCAATGGAAAGAACAATGGATGGATGGACAGACAGAAATATAAATGGTTGGATGAATGAATGAATGAATGAATGAATGAATGAATGAATGGAAAGATGGATGGATGGATGTATGGATGGATGATGGGCAGTACAAATGATGGATGGATGGATGGATGAATGAATGAATGGAAAGAACAATGGATGGATGAATGGAAAGAACAATGAATGGATGGACAAACAGAGAAATGAATGGTTGGATGGATGATTGGATAAAAAGATGAATGGATGCATGATGGACAGAACAAATGATGGATGGATGGATGGATGGATGGATGGATGAATGGATGACCGGAAAGAACAATGCATGGATGGATGGATGGACAGAACAATTGATGGATGGATGGATGGATGGATGGATGAATGGATGACTGGAAAGAACAATGGATGGATGGACAGAAAAATGAATGGTTGGATGGATGAATGAATGGATAGAAAGATGGATGGACCAATGGAAAGAACAATGGATGGATGGACGGACAGAAATATAAATGGTTGGTTGGATGAATGAATGAATGAATGAATAGAAAGATGGATGGATGGATGATGGGCAGTACAAATGATGGATGGATGGATGAATGAATGGAAAGAACAATGAATGGATGGATAAACAGAAAAATGAATGGTTGGATGGATGATTGGATAAAAAGATGAATGGATGCATGATGGACAGAACAAATGATGGATGGATGGATGACTGGAAAGAACAATAGATAGATGAATAGATGATTGGAAAAAACAATGGATGGATGGATGGACAGAAAAAAATGAATGGTTGGATGAATGAATGAATGAATGAATGAATGAATGAATGAATGAATGGATAGAAAGAAAGTTTTGAAGAGCGAGAGTGTGTCTGAGCCTCGGACATTATCAGGAAGGCTATTCCAGAGTTTAGGGGCCATAAATGAGAAGGCTCGACCTCCTTTACCCAACTTTGCTATTCTAGGTACTACCAGAAGCCCTGAGTTTTGAGATCGTAAAGAGCGGGTTGGGTTGTAGCGAGACAGAAGGTTGGTTAGATAAACAGGAGCTCGATTATTTAAAGCTTTATAGGTAAGAAGCAATATTTTATAATCAATACGAAACTTAACAGGCAGCCAGTGTAAGGAGGATAAAATTGG
Source organism: Danio kyathit (assembly GCA_903798195.1). Classification (NCBI taxonomy): domain Eukaryota; kingdom Metazoa; phylum Chordata; class Actinopteri; order Cypriniformes; family Danionidae; genus Danio; species Danio kyathit. The sequence goes on along the minus strand of LR812529.1, from coordinate 54,550,187 downwards.
GGTGATATGATCATATTTTCTAGACCTGGTAAGAACTCTGGCAGCTGCATTTTGTACTAAGAATTTCTTTTTTCTGTTAAGTGCAAAATAAGATATTTTGAAGAATGCTGTAAACCAGTAACCATTGACTTCCACAGTTTGAAAAACAAATACTAAGGAAGTCATTGATTACATAACATTCTTCAAAATATCTTCTTTTGTTTCTAACAGAAGAAAGAAATTCATAAAGGTTTAAAACAAGGCCGAGTAATTGATGACAATTCAATTTTTGTGTGAACTATCCCTTTAGCTACTTAAAATACAATAACAGATGTCAAGAATTCATATATCCTGAGAATAAATAAAAGTCAAAACCTCAAATAAAAAGTCAAAAACAGAAAGCTTTTTTAAACAATGTCGTGTAACCATTGACTTCTTTAGTGTTTGTTTTTCCTACTAAGAAAGTCAATGGTTACATGTTTTCAGCATTCTTCTAAATATCTTATTTTGTGTTTTTGAGTCTCTTTCTTCTGTTAAAAACCTTTATGAGATTCTTTCTTCTGCTGAACACAAAAAATATTTTGAAGAATGCTGAAAACCAGTAACCATTGACTCTCATTGTAGAAAAAACTGTAAGTCAATGATTACAAGTTTCCAACATTCTTCAAAATATCTTCTTTTGTGTTCACCTGAAGAACGAAACACATAAAGGTATTGAAACAAGATGGAATAATTGATGACAGAATTTGAATGTTTGTGTGAACTAGTCAAAACACAATTATGTATAGCAAGAATTCAGTGAATAAAAGTTGTGCTACACTCATTTCCATTCCCCAGACTGTATTTGTGGTGTTAGCAGCGCGGGGGTGAAGAAGAGAGACTGTACTCTGTGATGATTTCATCCGTCATGTGAACTGCAGCCCACAGAGATTCCTTGAGGCCTCTTCTTGACATCAGGGCTAAAAATAGAGGCATTTGGTGGCAGGGCGAGAGGGCATTTATCATGCAATGAAGAGAGAGAGAGAGAGAATGTGTGTGTCTGATAATCTGCACCTATAGGCCAGAATATACTGATGCATCTATTCTGCAAATATAGGTATGTGCAATATGAAGATTTTCTAAAGACTTCATACTGATTTAGTCTGATTTATGAGTCGTTTACCTTATACATGTCCCCACTAGGGCTGCACAATATATCACTTCAGCATCAATATCGCAATATACGCATCCACAAAAGTCACATCACAGGATCTGCAGTGTTGAACTGTATAATTGAGCAGGAGCTGTATCTGAAATGATTCGTCACTGCAATGTTTAACCATAATAACCCCTGATAAATCAGAGACTAAGCTGAAGGAAATGAATGAATGAATATTTCTAGAAATCCAGAAATTCCTAAAGCACATGTGTGCTTGGTTTATTATATTTAATTGCAGATGCTGATGCCTTTGGAAAATCATCCCAGTGTATCTAAATTATGAAGTCTTTCCAAATAGACCTGTTCATTTAAAATTATACTCAAAATCACAATATATATCGTAGAAAAATAAAATATCGCAATGTCAGGTTTTTTTCCAATATCGCCGAGCCCTATCCTTACTTGCCCTTATCCTTACAAAAGTTACTGCTAATGCAACACAATGTGAGAAATTCAAGGTACACACAGACACAAACACACACAAATACGCCCAAATCATAATTAAAGACACAAAAAATCAGCTCCTGGAGAGGAATTGTACACTTTAAAAATATTTGTTAATGAACAGTTTCTGTATTTTGTGATGTTTTCCGTTTATTTATAGTTGTGAATTGCATTATGGGATGTTGATCTCTGCTTTGTCGACTTTTGATGTTGAAAATTCAACTCTACAGTTTAACAAAGTGACTTTAATTGACATTTTAGTCGTTTAAAATAATAATATAATGTATAAGAGATAATATCTAGAGAAATAAGTGTGTAAAATAAGAGAAAATGTGCTGCAGTTTATTACAAGGTTTCTGTAGCGTAATATACAACACCAACACACACAATACAGCACTGCAGACTATTACACATGACAATAAGTCACTTTTTCACACTTTTCAAGGTTAAAAGTTGTTAGAAGAAAGATCAAGATCCCATAATGACATTCAAAAGCAGAAATAAACAGGAAAAAATAAAAATTAAAACATGAATCAGAAAATATGAAAAAAATGTACAGATATTTAGTTTTATATTCTAAGTGTAGCACTGCTTAATAGTCTAAATACACTATATGCTGTATAACTGCAGATCAACTATGTATATAAAATGTGAAATCATAAGTCCAATCATACCTGTCAACATTGGGATGTGAAAATAAGGGATCAAAAGAGCAGCGCATGAATCTCTCATATAGATTGTTTTGGTTTGATTACATTAAATAACAGAGCTGTCACTTTAAAACTGCACAGATCTATAATGAAAGCATTTGACTGTTTTCCTAACTGTTTATGCTCATTTAAGACAAAATTTGTTGTGTTTAAAAGAAAACCCAACAAGATCAACATGTCTAGATGTTGTTATTATTATTATTTATTCATTCATTTATTTTATTTTCGGCTTAGTCCCTTTATTAATCTGGGGTCGCCACAGTGGAATGAACCGCCATTATTATTATTATTATTATTATTATGATGATGATGTGTATATGTCTGTTTAAACACGCACCCAAAACCCAGTATCCACTTGAGCTCAGCATCAAATCGCGTACGTACAGAATCCGCTTGGGAAACAGCGTCTATTATCACTATGGAGCGCATCAGCTGACAGTCATGCATCTTTATATGAACTGACTGTTTTGAGGATTGCATAGGGGCAATGGAGCCTGTAATGAAAAAGAAATGAATCGCGCCGTTTTTATGTTTATTTTAAAGCATACCTGCCAACATTTGGTTCGTAAATTCCGGGAGAAATACCCCCCCCCCCCCCCCCCCCCCCCCCCCGGGGGTAATTACGTCATACGCTAATTTGCATATTACTGACGTCATCGCGTCCTAGCATTTCTGTTTGTTTAACAGCCTATGGTAAATAAATGGGGTATTTTATATTCGCACTACGCTTTATGTAAGCTTGTCAATTTAACTAAATGTATTGCTGTTTGAATACAGTATATCATTATAGATGAGTAGGGAATTTGCAGTAATCTCTCAGACGTAATATACTCAGACAAGTTCTGAAACTCTCCCTTAAAACATCTCTGATTGAGCAACAAGAATAAACGGTCGAAATAAATTGTTAAAATAAAGGAGAAGCAGATCGGGTTGACTGTACAAGGGAAATACCTTCAAACTGCCACCTGTTCTAAATCATGCCGTGGGTACGCTGAGAGGTGCTCTGCTCTCAGGCTGCAGGAGAGGCTCGTTGAGAAGAGTAGGGACGGTACAGTAATGGACAAACGACAGTCTATAAAAATCGCCAGTAACACACAAAAAAGTCGCTAGATTTGTCGCTAGTCGCTTTTTTGAAAATTTGTCGCTAAGTTAACAACACTAGCGCAAACTGAAGAACGGAAGGGAGAGGTTTAGGGAGATGGGGGCGCGCAAACTGTAGCGCGCGACCGTCACCGGAAGAGCACAAGCGCCAAAGTTTTAGCCCGGACTGTACCAAAATGCTGAGGAGCGGGGGGCGGGGGAATTCCGGGAGTTTACCGGGAGACAGACCAATACGGGAGACGGGTCTGAAATACGGGAGACTCCCGGGAAAAACGGGAGTGTTGGCAGGTATGTTTTAAAGTGTTTCCATCAGGATTCCATGCCTAAATAAAATGAAAGCACAGAACCGAATCACATTTAAGAGCAAGGGCGGCCCCTGGTGGTTCGGCGGTATGGGTTGCATATAGAGAGGATCGGCTCCTCTCAGAAAGAGAAAAATACGGGAAAATACCTTTACAGGATGACAGCGGGATAGAACTGTAAAATACGGGAGAATCCTGGGAAAAACGAGAGGGTTGACAGGTATGAGTCCAATGCACTCAAAGAAATGCATTTGGTGCATTTAAACAAAACAGATTTATAAACAGACATATTTATTTATTAATACATTTGTTTTAAAAAATTACAACCTACAAAATTTCAACTAAATTTTTCCATTTTTTGCTTCTCTTGACTCTTCCTCTTTTTTTAAGTTTGTATTTAATATTTTTCTCTAACATATACATTTGGCTGTACTAGTTTTTGGAGCGTTATCTTCAGTTATTTTGTTAGATAAGCTCCAGATTTGGCTTCAGTTCTGACTAATCTAATGTATATGCACAAATATAATATTGTAGAGCTTCATATTAAAAATATGAATCTAAAAGAGACATTTGTGAGGGGTGAACTTATATATGCTGAGCACTGTTTATCAAAGGTTTTCACTTTTTGAGTGCCTTGCACTTGTTGTTTATCTCAATAGTATCTGGATGCAGCCTTTATGAAGATTGCACTGCTCAGAGATGCAATGTCAAACACAATGCACTGAATGGAGCTAGTGAAATCACTGTGAGGGTTAGGGGTGGGGTTAGGTAAGCGCATTAAAAAGCATTGCATGCAGCCAGGGGCGTAGTGGACATTTTAAAAGTGGGGGGGGCAGCTGTATGAAATCCAAAAGTTTACATTCTTAATCAGCTGTTTCTAAATGGTCTGTCTAAAAAAGGGGGGGGGGGGGGGGGGGTCGTATCCACCAAAGTGCTCATAGTTGGTGAACGCAGAGCGCAGTGAATGGGAGAGTACAACAAATTATTGGTTTACAATCCTATTTGCTGAAATAATAAGAGTAAAACTCCAGGATGCTGTTCTCAAGACTTTCAGAAAGAGGAAAACAATAGTGTGAGACTGATAACGGCAGCCAGAAGAGAGAATCATGGCAGATCTACTGTCCTGCACACACACTGCATTACACACACATCACACACGCTCTCATTTCTATTTATAATTTGGCACAAAGATGATATGATACACACATAAATACATATAAATGTTCATGCGCTTTGAAAAAAATGGTTTAAGATGCTGATGATGCGTCATATCAGTCTTGTGAAAAGGCTCTTGACATGACAGCACACAAAGAAACTGACGTCTGCCAAAACTAAGATACTTGCGAAAGACCAGTCATACGTCTGATATTAAAGCACGATTCGACCTTGAAGAGCGTCTGAAGCTGGCATCTCACGCGTGTGTTAGCATGAGTACGGCCCTGAATAATGAGCGAGCCGTGTTTCAGCTGTGTCCCATTAACCTTCCATCCATGTGAGATCAAAGATGGAGCCGCCGGAGATCAGCTGTTGCGCGGGTGTTGCAGCATCACTTCAGAGCTTTCACACACTGATGCTAAAATATGTATGAAGACGATTTCACAGAGCTGCCGGGCAAATCCAACGCCAGACGCAAAGGGAGGATACACATCACAGCCCCGTGAAGAAAGTCTGCCAGGAAAATCGATGGAGAAAGAGTGTTTGACGTGAGGCAAAAGAGTGAAATAAATGAACGCACCGAAAGCCTTTAGAGCGCTAAAAGGAAACCAAAACACCTGTTAAAGAATAAAAAGAGCAAACATCCTTCAGGTAACGTTAACACGGCGTTAAGTAAAACAAAACAAAAAAGAACTACAATCCCATGATGCTTTGCTAAACACACTAATAAATCAGTGTTCGTTTCAAGTTTTCAGTTTTATCTACTGATCACAGTTTAATTTAAAATATGCACATGTTGATTGTGTCATTGGTGGATCTTCATGTGAGTAGGCGGAGCTAAAGGTCTATTTTGGTGCACTTTGCTCGTTCAGCTCTCTGATTGGTGGAAAGCCCTTTGAGCGGTAAAAGGTAACAAAACACCTGTTTAATTAAAAAGAGAGTAAACATTCTTTCAGTAACATTAGTAGAACATTCATTCAACGTTATCTGGTCTTTAAAGATGATTGTCTGATGTTTTATTAATGAATTATTAGTCCCACCTACTTTTTTAGCAGCACTTAAAGTGTTTTTATAATTAATTTCTTTTTTAATCAAAACATTATAATTCCTGATCCCAAACAACCAGATTAGAGGAGAATATCAACATTATAAACTTTGATTTAAAGCACAAAACTATATGAAGATCAGCCGAAAACACAAGGATGCAAAACGGCAAACTTTGTAGCAGAAGAACTACAATCCCATGATGCATTGCTAATCACACAGATGAATTAGAAATGAAAAACATTTGTTTAAAGTTGTTGATTTTATCTATACATCGCAGTTTATTTTAAAACATGCATTTAGAAATAAATTACATTTGTTGATTGTGTCATTGGTGGATCTTCATGGAAGTGGGCGGAGCTAAATATATCTATGTGCACTTTACTCATTGCAGCTCTCTGATTGGTGGATTGTCTGTACAGCATCATGCGTAATGTAGTTTTGTGCATACATTGTGCTGTTTAAAAAAAGAGCAAACATTCTTACAGTAACATTAATACAGTGTTAAGTTAAAAAGAACTACAATCCCATAATGCATTGCTAAACACGCATAAATTAGTGTTCATTTAAAGTTGTTTGTTTTATCTAGGTAAGGATTATATTTATTTTATTTTATGCATTTATAAATAAGTAAACGCATGTAAGCCCTTTGAGCGACAAAAACACTTGTTTGAAAAATTTAAAAGAGCAAGGGAACGTTAGTAGAGCGTTCCTTCAACGTTATCTGGGCTTTAATAACGTTTGCACAAACGTGTGGAGGAGAATAACAACATTACAAACTTTGATTTGAAGCTAAAAAGTATGAAAATCAGGCGAAAACTCAAGGATGCAAAACTGCGAACTTTGTAGCAGAAGAAGAACTACAATCCCATGATGCATTGCTAATCACACAGATAAACTAGAAATTAAAAACATTCGTTTAAAGTTGTTGGTTTTATCTACAGATCGCAGTTTATTTTAAAGCATGCATTTATAAATAAACCGTGTAAATCGATTGTGTCACTGGTGGATCTTTATGGGAGTGGGCGGAGCTGAAGATCTATTTTGGTGTACTTTGCCAATTGCAGCTCTCTGATTGGTGGATTGTCTGTACAGCATCATGGGTGGTGTAGTAATCAAAAGCCTTAATTTAAAGTTGTTGGCTTTATCTATTAATCAGTTTATTTTTAAATATGCGCATGTTGATTGTGTCATTGGTGGATATTTATGGGAGTGGGTGGAGCTAAATTTCTCTTTATGTGCTCATTGCAGCTCTTAGATTGGTGGACTGTCTGTACAGCATCATGGGTAATGAAGGTTTGTAGTTCTCTTTGCTAATTACAGCTGTCTAATTGGTGGATTGTCTGTACAGCATCATGGGAAATGTAGTTTTGTAGTTTTCTGCTCATTGCATCTCTCTGGTGGACTGTCTGTACAACATCATGGGAAATGTAGTTTTGTAGTTCTCTTTGCTCATTGCAGTTTTCTGATTGGTGTACGATCTGTACAGAATTATGGGTAATGTAGTTTTGTAGTTCTATTTGCAGTTTTCTGATTGGTGGATGATCTGTACAGAATTATGGGTAATGTAGTTTTGTAGTTCTCTTTGCTCATTGCAGTTTTCTGATTGGTGGACGATCTGTACAGAATTATGGGTATTGTAGTTTTGTAGTTCTCTTTGCTCATTGCAGTTTTCTGATTGGTGGACGATCTGTACAGAATTATGGGTAATGTAGTTTTGTATATCTCTTTGCTCATTGCAGTTTTCTGATTGGTGGACGATCTGTACAGAATTATGGGTAATGTAGTTTTGTAGTTCTCTTTGCTCATTGGCAAGAGTGTATTTTTGTGCTAGTTTTCTCAGTCTCAGAGGACACGTTTTATCCAACAGGTAAACACCAACCTCGTGATCCAGATGAATGTTTTTCCCCTCGGCCTCGCTCTCTGCTGTTATTATGACCTGCTTTTCCTTGCAGCCTTCAGTAATCTTTCTCACAGCTGAGAGTCTAAAAGAGAGAGAGTAAGAGATGAGAAAACACAGTTATTTATTTCTGCAAGATAATTAATGCACATCATCTGCTCTGCACATCATTTATTTTGAGCAAAAATCACAGACTTTTTTAGTTTTTCATTCATACATTAATTTTCCTTCAGCTTAATTCCTTTATTTATCAGTGGTCGCCACAGCGGAATAAACCGCCAACTATTCCAGCATGTTTTACACAATGGATGCCCTTCTAATTGCAACCCAGTACTGGGACACCCATACACACTCAATCACACACACACGCACGCACTACGGCCAATTTAGTTGATCAATTCCCCTATAGCACATGTGTTTGGACTGTGGGG
>LR812529.1:54524423-54536923 GCA_903798195.1 Danio kyathit | reverse complement strand
TGTGAGAGTGTGTGTGTGCATGTGAGAGTGTGTGTGCGCATGTGAGTGTGTTTGTACGTGTGTTTGTGTGTGTGTGCGCATGTGAGAGTGTGTTTGTGTGTGTGCGCATGTGAGAGTGTGTGTGTGCATGTGAGAGTGTGTGTGCGCATGTGAGTGTGTTTGTACGTGTGTTTGTGTGTGTGTGCGCATGTGAGAGTGTGTTTGTGTGTGTGCGCATGTGAGAGTGTGTTTGTACGTGTGTTTGTGTGTGTGTGCATGTGAGAGTGAGTGTGTGCATGTGAGAGTGTGTGTGCGCATGTGAGTGTGTTTGTACGTGTGTTTGTGTGTGTGTGCGCATGTGAGAGTGTGTTTGTGTGTGTGCGCATGTGAGAGTGTGTTTGTACGTGTGTTTGTGTGTGTGTGCATGTGAGAGTGAGTGTGTGCATGTGAGAGTGTGTGTGCGTATGTGAGAGTGTGTTTGTACGTGTGTTTGTGTGTGCGTGCATGTATGTAAGAGTGTGTGTGTGCATGTGAGAGTGTGTTTGTACGTGTGTTTGTGTGTGCGCATGTGAGAGTGTGTGTGTGCATGTGAGAGTGTGTGTACGCATGTGAGTGTGTTTGTACGTGTGTTTGTGTGTGTGTGCGCATGTGAGAGTGTGTTTGTGTGTGTGCGCATGTGAGAGTGTGTGTGCGCATGTGAGAGTGTTTGTGCGCATGTGAGAGTGTGTGTGCGCATGTGAGAGTGTGTTTGTACGTGTGTTTGTGTGTGTGCGCATGTGAGAGTGTGTTTGTGTGTGTGCGCATGTGAGAGTGTGTGTGTGCATGTGAGAGTGTGTGTGCGCATGTGAGAGTGTGTGTGCGCATGTGAGAGTGTGTTTGTACGTGTGTTTGTGTGTGCGTGCATGTATGTAAGAGTGTGTGTGTGCATGTGAGAGTGTGTTTGTACGTGTGTTTGTGTGTGTGCGCAAGTGAGAGTGTGTTTGTGTGTGTGCGTGTGTGCATGTGAGAGTGTGTGTGCGCATGTGAGTGTGTTTGTACGTGTGTTTGTGTGTGTGTGCGCATGTGAGAGTGTGTTTGTACGTGTGTTTGTGTGTGTGTGCATGTGCATGTGAGAGTGAGTGTGCGCATGTGAGAGTGTGTGTGCGCATGTGAGAGTGTGTTTGTACGTGTGTTTGTGTGTGTGTGCATGTGAGAGTGAGTGTGCGCATGTGAGAGTGTGTGTGCGCATGTGAGAGTGTGTTTGTACGTGTGTTTGTGTGTGTGCATGTGAGTGTGTTTGCGTGTGTGTATGTGAGAGTGTGTTTATACGTGTGTGTGTGCATGTGAGAGTGTGTTTGCGTGTGTGTATGTGAGAGTGTGTTTATACATGTGTGTGTGTGTGTGTGTGTGTGTGTGTGTGTGTGTGTGTGTGTATCAGTGTTAGTCAGAATCTGCTGGTGTATTAACTCCACTGCTCATGAATTCTCTGTGATTTCACCTTAAACATGTCAAATGCAGCAGTTTAGATCCTCAAATTGAGCGCATGATCTCATGACAACAATTCTGTTTAGTTTTGCATACAGACGACATCACCAAAACGAACCTCTTCACACATCCTGCGGCCCCATTCACACACTTACACTAACATTAACTTATGTTCAAATCTTTTATAAAAAACAAACACTCTTACAAAACAAACTCTTCTCTATCGTTGTATTTGTTCTACTATATATAAAATAATGACATGTTTTATTTTTAAGTGGACTGTCCCTTTAAGAGAACTCATCTGTGCTGGTCCAGTGTTCAAACATCAGTCAAAAGGGAAAACCCTGACCTGAGATCAGCACTTTCACTGAATCACATGTGCTTTACACACACATGATAACACTATCTCTTTCCAAAAGCTGCACTTTGGAACCGGTTTTTAGGTTTCAAAACATTACTGATGTGTAAACACACGACCGACACACGTGGAATGTTAAAACAGGGTGAACTGGAGTAAACTGGGATTATGTCCATGCTGAATTTACCTCGTGTTCAAATGGACGTTTCTGCTTTGCATAATACACACGGCATGTTTTGCCCATGTCAAGAAGTGTGTCATTAGCCATCAATATTTGACTACAGATGTGTCCTTCACTATAGAGATTAACCACAGCAACTGCGCATTTGCACAACATGTACTTAGTTCTGGGGTGGCACGGTGGCTCAATGGTTAGCACTGTCGCCTCACAGCAAGAAGGTATCTAATTCGAGTCCCGGCTGGGTCAGTTGGCGTTTCTGTGTGGAGTTTGCATGTTCTGAAACCTCTGAAATAGAGACTAAGCCGAAGGAAAATGAATGAATGAAAGTTTATACTCTACGGCAGGGGTGCCCAAACTCAATCCTGGACAGCCGGTGTCCTAGAAAGTTTAGTTCCACCCCCAGTCAGACACACCTGGGCTAGCTAATCAAGCTCTTACTAGGCTCTCTAGAAACATCGCTGCAGGTGTGTTGAGGCAAGTTGGAGCTAAAATTTTCAGGACACCGGCCCTCTAGGACCGAGTTTGGACACCCCTGCTCTAAGGTGTTTGACTATTGTCAGATAAACGCACAGCTAAAGTAGTTCCGGCAGGTTTAGAGCACATTACAGTTTCATATCACTCCGCTGAATGATTTGAGTTACTTCACAGTCAAAAATCACATTAAATATTATTATTATACATTTGCATAATTATATTTACCAAAAAAATAACTAAATCCTATATATGACACCCTAATAACATCATCATCATATTAGAGGAAATACTGTGAGAAATTCCTTGCTTAATATTTGAAAATATTGCCTTCAATTGTTTGTATAATTTTATCTAATATAGTTAACATTCATTCATTCATTTTCCTTCACCTCAGTCTCTATTTCAGAGGTCACCACAGTGGAATGAACCGCCAACTATTCCAGCATATGTTTTACTCAGCAGATGCCCTTCCAGCTGCAACTACGGCCAATTTAGTTGATCAATTCCCCTATAGCGCATGTGTTTGGACTGTGGGGGAACCGGAGCACCTGGAGGAAACCCACGCCAACACGGGGAGAACATGCAAACTCCACACAGAAACGCCAACTGACCCAGCCGAGACTTGAACCAGCGTCCTTCTTGCTGGAATAGTTGGTGGTTCATTCCACTGTAGCGACCTCTGAAATAAAGACTAAGCTGAAGAAAAATGACCGCATATACTACATGGCAGCTGAATGCTTGATTCTGATTGGCTGATGAGCACTCTAAGGTGTTTGGTTATTGGCACAGCTAAAGTAGTTCCGGCAGGTTTAGAGCACATTACAGCTCCATATCACTCCGCTAAATGATTAGAGTTACTTCACAGTCAAAAATCACATTAAATATTATTATTATTATACATTTGCATAATTATATTAACCAAACTAAGAACTAAATCCTATAAGTGGCACCCTATTAACACCATCGCTAAATTAAAATTCTGACTGGAATCCAAATAAAGATGAAAAATAAAACTCTGATATCAACCATAAAGTAATAATGAATACATTTACATCATAATCTCTTGATTTTTAAAATCTATTTTGCATTTTAAGGAAAAAAATTAATCAATAACTCAATAAATGTGCTAATTTAAATGTGTTAATTAAACCACACTAAAGCCATATTATAATATTGGCTGTATTTCATTAACACTACAGTCACTAAAAGGCTTCACTAGGGTAATTAGGGTAAAGTTAGGGTAACTGGCAAGTCATTGTATAACAGTGGTTTGTTCTGTAGACAATCCAAAACTAATATTGCTGAAGGGGGCTAATAATATTGACCTTAAAATGGGTTTAAAACAATTAAGAACTGCTTTTATTCTAGCCGAAATAAAACAAATAAGACTTTCTCCAGAAGAACGAGAGACTGACTCCTGTGATGCTCCAAGGACAGACGAGTCTTCGCTGAGGTCCAGCTTCATGCGCCTAGACTGCAGCTCTGCACAAGACGTTTGGCCATAGGGGAAATGGTCGTGCCCAACTGAGCCTGGTTTCTCTCCAGGTTTTTTAAATCTTCGCTTTCGCCAATTGGTGAAGTTTGTTCCTCGCCGCTGTCGCCGCTGGCTTGCATGGTTCGGGATCTGTAGAGCTGCGCATCGATGGATTTGCTCTTCAGTGTTTGGACTCTCAGTAGTGATTATTAACCCACACTGAACTGAGCTAAACTGAACTGAACTTAAACTCTGAAAACTGAACTGACACTGTTTCAATTCACTATAATCTTCCATGTGAAGCTGCTTTGACACAATCTACATTGTATAAGCGCTATACAAATAAAGATGAATTGAATTGAACTTGAATTGAAAAAAATATTAGAGGAAATACTGTGAGAAATTCCTTGCATTGTGTGGTAAATATTTGAAAATATATGAATATTTTTGCCTTCAAGTGTATGTATATATATATATAATTATATCTAATATATTTAATCATATATGCACATATTTGTAATTCCAATGGTTGAAATGGAAGCAGCCATTTTTGCAATATTTGTAAATATACAGTATGTTGCATATATGACATTTTATATGTGACATCCATATGAACTTGCATGTCACATACAGTTGAAGTTACAATTATTCTTCTGGAGAAAGTCTGATTTGTTTTATTTCGGCTAGAATAAAAGCAGTTTTTAATTGTTTTAAACTCATTTTAAGGTCAATATTATTCGCCCCTTCAGCAATATTAGTTTTGGATTGTCTCCAGAATAAACCACCGTTATACAATGACTTGCCTAATTACCCTAACTTTACCCTAATTACCCTAGTGAAGCCTTTAAATGTCACTTTAAGCTGTATAGAAGTGTCTTGAAGAATATCTAGTCTAATATTATTTACTGTCATCATGGCAAAGATGAAAGAAATCAGTTATTAATCAGGTATTAAAACTATTATGATTAGAAATTTCTTCTCTCCATTAAACAAAAGAGGGAAAAAATATACAGGAGGGCTAATAATTCTGTATGTCATATATGTAATTTGCAGATACAGTTGAAAGCAGAAGTTTCCATACACTCTGAATAAAGCAACATAACCATTTTTAATAAATGTCTGATGGTAAATCACTAAACGTTTACTATTTTAGGTCTGTCAGGATTACCTAAATCATTTACATTTGCTAAATGCCACAATAATGAGAGAATATTTAATTAATTTCTAGACAGTCAGAAGTTTACACACATTTCCTTGGTATTTTTTAGCTTTGCTTTTAAACTGTATAACTTTGGTCAGATGTTTTGGGTCTCCTTCCACAAGCTTCTCACAATAGTTTGCAGGAATTTTGGCCCATTCCTCCTGACAGAATTGGTGTAACTGAGTCAGATTTGTAGGCTGTCTTGCTCGCACAAGCTTTTTCAACTCTGCCCACACATTTTCTATAGGATTGAGCTCAGGGCTTTGTGATGGCCACTCCAAAACATTCACTCTGTTGCCCTTAAAGCACATTTGAACTCATTTGGCAGTATGCTTAGGGTCATGGTCTGTGTGGAAGACCCATTTGTGGCCAAGTTTTAATTTCCTGGCTGATGTCTTGAGATGTTGCTTTAGTATTTCTACATAATGTTCTTTCTTCATGATGCCATCTATGCTGTGAAGTGGACCAGTCCCTCCTGCAGCAAAACAGCCCCACAACATGATGCTGCCGCCCCCATACTTCACAGTTGGGATGGTGTTCCTAGGCTTGTAAGCTTTCCCCTTTGTCCTCCAAATGTAACACTGGTCATTATGGCCAAACAGTTCAATCTTAGCTCCATCAGACCACAGGACATGTCTCCAAACATTAGTCTTTCTCCCAGTGTAGTTTAGCTAATTGTAATCTGGCTTTTGTGTTGATTCTGGCTTGTTGATTTTCCCATGTTGTCACACAAGGAAGCAGTGTGTTTGAGCTTTTCCTTCAATACTATTCTACAGTTGTGCCTCCAATTAACTCAAATGTTGTCAATTAGCCAATCAGAAACTTCCTAAACCTTGACACCATCATCTGAGCTTTTTCAGAGGCAGAATAATCTTATTGTATGTAAACTTGACTTTCAAGAAGAGTTAGAACAATTTCTCAAACAATCTCTCTCTCATTATTCTGCTGTTAAGCAGAACAGAAACAAATGTGATCATCCTGACTTACCTAAAAGAGGAAAAGTTTAGTCACATTAACATCTGACTTTATTAAATGGTGATGTGCCTTTATACAGTGTATGGAAACTTCTGCTTTCAACTGTATGTGCATGTATCACATATCTACATGGGTAAAATCCCTCTAAAATGAGTATTTTGTTCATATGGGTTTGCTTTCGCTCCTCTTTCATGAGCTCATCCCATGCTGAGCGGATATGTCTCCTAAACTCTGCCTGAACACATCTGAGACTCCTGCAGGAAGCCTAACACACAAAACTGCTCTCCTTGAAAGACGTCTTCACACACTGGGGCCGGGAAGGATATAAGAGATCCACTTTAAAGGGCCAATCTGGGAGATCTGCTTCCTGAAATGGGACACCGAGACGCCACACAGAACCAGGCCCAAGATGAAAACACTCTGGAGGAGTAATGTTTCAATCCCCCTCCACAAACAGGCCTCCTTAAAGGGACAGTTCACCCAGAAACGGAAATTCTGTCATCATTTCCTCACCATTCATTTGTTCCAAAGTTTCTTTGTGTTGAACAGAAAGGAAGATATTTTGAAGAATGTTGTTAACCGGTAACCACTGACTTCCATAGTATCTGTTTGTTTTGTTTATTACTATGGAAGTCAATGATTACAGATTTTAGGCATTTTTCAAAATATCTTCTTTTGTGTTCAACAAAATAAAGAAACGTGAGGGAGAGTATAGTGAGTAAATATTCATCTCTTTAAATGCAAGCAGCGCTCTGAGGAAATCTGGCAACATGCTGACGCAGAATTAAAGGGTCAGTTCACCCAAAATGCAAATTCTGTTATTATTTACTCACCATTCACCAGTTTCAAATCTTTACATTTCTCAAAACACAGAAGATATTTTGAAGAATGTTGTAAACCGGTAACCATTGACTTCCATAGTATTTGTTTTTCCTACTATGGAAGTCAATGGTTATCAGTTTTCAGCATTCTTCAAAATATCTTATTTTGTGTTCAACAGAATAAAGAACTTTATTTTAAACCACTTCAAGGAGAGTAATTAAGCGTTGATTTTTGTGTGAACTGTCCCTTTAAATGTATGCAGCGCTCTGAGGAAATCTGTCAACATGCTGACGGATAATTAAGGGACATTAAAAATAATCTATATTGAAGATAAGGGTCAGTTCACCCAAAAATAAACATTCTGTCTTCATTTACTTGTTTTATATCTTTAGGAGTTTCTTTCTTCTGTTAAACACAAAAGAAGATATTTTGAAGAATGTTGTAAACCAGTAACCATTGACTTCCTTAGTATCTGTTTGTTTTTTTAGACTATGGAAGTCGATGGTTACAGATTTTAAGTATTCTTCAAAATATCTTCTTTTGTGTTCAACAGAAGAAAGAACACAAAGATTTTAAACCGCTTGAAGGAGAGTATTTAAATGTTTTGTGTGTGTGAACTGTCCCTTTAAATGCAAGCAGCGCTCTAAGGAAATCTGTCAACATGCTGACGGATAATTAAGGGACATTGAAATTAATCTATATTGAAGATAAGGGTCAGTTCACCCAAAAATAAACATTCTGTCTTCATTTACTTGTTTTATATCTTTAGGAGTTTCTTTCTTCTGTTAAACACAAAAGAAGATATTTTGAAGAATGTTGTAAACTGGTAACCATTGACTTCCTTAGTATTTGTTTTTCCTACTATGGAAGTGAATGGTTACCAGCTTTCAGCATTCTTCAAAATATCTTCTTTTGTGTTCAACAGAATAAAGAACTCAAAGATTTTAAACCGCTTGAAGGAGAGTAAAGAAATGTTGATTATTGGGTGAACTGTCCCTTTAAATGTATGCAGCGCTCTGAAGTAATAATTAAGGGACATTGAAAATAATCTATATTGAAGATAAGAGACAGTTCACCCAAAAGTGAAAATTCTGTCTTTATTTACTTGTGTCATATCTTTATGAGTTTCTTTCTTCTGTTAAACACAAAAGAAGATATTTTGAAGAATGTTGTAAACCAGTAACCATTGACTTCCTTAGTATCTGTTTGTTTTTTTAGACTATGGAAGTCGATGGTTACAGATTTTAAGTATTCTTCAAAATATCTTCTTTTGTGTTCAACAGAAGAAAGAACACAAAGATTTTAAACCGCTTGAAGGAGAGTATTTAAATGTTTTGTGTGTGTGAACTGTCCCTTTAAATGCAAGCAGCGCTCTAAGGAAATGCTGACGCATAATTAAGGGACATTGAAAATAATATATATTGAAAATAAAGACAGGGAAAGTTCACCCAAAAATGAAAATTCTGTCTTCATTTACTTGTTTCATATCTTTATGAGTTTCTTTCTTCTGTTGAACACAAAAAAAGATAGTTTGAAGAATGTTGTAAACCGGTAACTAGGCCCACACAGAATCTGATTGTGCAGAAATCCGCAGATTTCCTCAGATTTTTTTAGCCCACCGAGTCTATTATTTTACTTGTGTAAATGTAAATATTATATTTATTAATTTTTTTAATTAGATTCAGAAATATTATTGACTAATATGAAAATGTTCATAAGAGTTTTTTAACAATACACTTTGTAAAGTCATATTTTCTGTCTTTTAGTAGAGATATTATATGAGAGACTGGCTTTGTTTACCAAATAAGTGGATCTAATTGGATTTGCATTGTAAACATTAAATAAAAGTCAAAAAGGTATAAATTTTTATTTCATATATTAAGTTTTTAGTTACGATACTCCCAAAATCATTGCACAGAAATCCACAGACTTTTTACAAAATTCTGCGCAGAAATGTCCACAGATTCTGCCTGACCCTACCTGTAACTATTGACTTCAATTGTATTTGTTTTTCCTACCATGAAAGTCAATGGTTACAGATTTTAAGCACTCTTTAAAATATCTTCTGTGTTCAAAAAAATAAAGAAACTTGAGGGAGAGTAAATAGTAAGTAAATATTCATTTTTGTGTGAACTGTCCCTTTAAATGTATGCAGCGCTCAACATGCTGACGGATAATTAAAGGGGTAGTTAACCCAAAAATGAAAATTCTGGCATCATTTACTAAGCCTTTATTTGTTGATAAACTTTTAGTTTCTTTCTTCGTTGAACACAAAAGAAGATATTTTGAAGAATGTTGGACTGTTGATTTCCATAGTATTTGCGTCTACTATAGAAGTCAGTGGTTACCGGTTTTCAGCACACCTCAAAATATCTTCTTATATGTTCAACACTAGAATAAAAAGTCATAAAGATTTGGAACCACTTTATTCTGTGGTTAACACAAAAGAAGATATTTTAAAGAATGTTGGAAACTGATAACCATTGACTTCCATAGTAAGAAAAACAAATACTGTGGAAGTCAATGGTTACAGGTTTGTGACATTTTTCAAAATATCTTCTTTTGTGTTAAACAGAGCTCATAAAGGTTTGAAACAAGCATTAAAGGATAATTTTTGGGTGAACTGTACCTTTAAGAGGTGGCACGGTGACTCAGTGGTTAGCATTGTGGCCTCACAGCAAGAAGGTCGCTAGTTCGAGTCCCGCTGGGTCAGTTGGTGTTTCTGTGTGGAGTTTGCATGTTCTCCCCGTGTTGGTGTGGGTTTCCTCCGGGTGCTCCGGTTTCCCCCACAGTCCAAACACATGCGCTATAGGGGAACTGATCAACTAAATTGGCTGTAGTGTATGAGTGTGTGTGTGTGAATGAGTGTGTATTCCCAATACTTGGTTGTGGCTGGAAAACATATGCTGGAATAGTTGGCGGTTCATTCTGCTGATGTGGCGACCTCTGAAAAGAGACTAAGCCGAAGGAAAATGAATGAAGGAATGTCCCTTTAAGAGAGAGCTTTGCTATAAAAGATGCCCAAACATCACATGGGAGAGATTTCACATCATCTCTGTGAACTTAAAAAATCTTTGGGTTTGTAGAAGACAAGTGGGCCACATGGACAGCCCAAACTACATAAAGCATATCTCATGAGCCAAAGCCTTTGATTAATTATGCTGCTAGAACTGCTGGAGGCCTGTTTCATGTTTGAGCTCAGTCTGGACGTTTGATTGGTTATTCTCGATTCATGCCTAAAATATACTTCCATCCAGAAACTCTCAGACTTCCACTCAATTCATTAGTTTAGCCATCTGTAAGCGTTTTAGACTTCACGATAACGAAAAAAGATCTGCTATTTTACTGGTCTGATATGAAATACGCATCTACAGTTATATAGTAATATAATGTGTTTTTTGGATATGCAAACTAATATTGTAACATTGCAAAACATTTAACTTTCACTGATACAATAATTTACATAGCTATTTTATTTATCTATGAAACAGCACGTACAAAAAAAGAAATGTAGAAAACGTGCCCCAGTAATGTATTTAAGATTGTCAAAAATGTCCAAGGTGCCCTCTAGTGGATTTATGAAAAATGCCACGTACGATAAAATGTGCCCCAGTAACGTAAATGAGTTGGCCAAAAATGTCTACGTGGCATTCAATTAAAGTTGATGGTAAAATGTGCCCCAATAACTTCAATAAGATCACCAAAAAAGTCCGTGGTCCCCTTTAGTGGATTTACGAGAAATGCCACAGACAATAAAACATGCCCCAGCATACCTGCCAACACTCCCCAACTCCCCAACTCACCAAAAATATCCCCGTAGCATAAAATTAAAGTTGATGGTAAAACGTGTCCCAACAACGTAAATGAGATTTAATGAATTTACAAAAATTGCCTTGTACAATAAAACGTACCATAGTAACATAAAAGGGATCACAAAAAATGTCCATGATGCCCTCTAGTGGATTTACGAGAATTGCCACATACAATAAAACGTACCCCAGTAATGTTTATGAGTTCATCAAAAATGTTCACAGTGCCCTCTTGTGGATTTATGAGAAATGCCACGTATGATAAAATGTGCCCCAGTAATGTAAATGATATCGCCAAAAATGTTCACGATGCCCTCTAGTGGATTAACGAGAAATGCCATGTACAATAAAATGTGCCTCAGTGACGTAAATGATATCGCCAAAAATGTTCACGATGCCCTCTAGTGGATTAACGAGAAATGCCATGTACAATAAAATGTGCCTCAGTGACGTAAATGAGATCACCAAAAATGTTCACGATGCCCTCTAGTGGATTAACGAGAAATGCCACGTACAATAAAACGTGCCCCAGTGACATAAATGAAATCGCCAAAAATGTTCACAGTGTCCTCTCGTCGATTTACGAGAAATCCCACGTACAACAAAACGTGCCCCTGTAACGTAAATGAGATCGCCAAAAATAACCACGATACCCTCTAGGGAATTTATGAGAAACGCCACATATAATAAAATGTGCCCCAGCAATGTAAATAAGATCGCCAAAATTGACCATGATGCCCTCTAGTGGATTTATGAGAAATGCCACGTACAATAAAACATGCCCCAGTAACGTAAATGAGATCGCCAAAAATGTTCACGGTGCCCCCTAGTGGATTTACGAGAAATGCCATGTACAATAAAACGTTCCTCAGTGACGTAAATGAGATCGGCAAAAATGTTCACGATGCCCTCTAGTGGATTTACGAGAGATGTCATGTACAATAAAACGTGCCTCAGTGACGTAAATGAGATCGCCAAAAATGTTCACGATGCCCTCTAGTGGATTTACGAGAAATGCCACGTACAATAAAACGTTCCTCAGTGACGTAAATGAGATCGCCAAAAATGTTCACGGTGCCCTCTAGTGGATTTACGAGAAATGTCATGTACAATAAAATGTGCCTCAGTGACGTAAATGAGATCGCCAAAATGTTCACGGTGCCCTCTAGTGGATTTACGAGAAATGTCATGTACAATAAAACGTTCCTCAGTGACGTAAATGAGATCGCCAAAAATGTTCACGGTGCCCTCTAGTGGATTTATGAGAAAAGCCATGTACAATAAAACGTGCCTCAGTGACGTAAATGAGATCGCCAAAAATGTTCACGATGCCCTCTAGTGGATTTATGAGAAAAGCCATGTACAATAAAACGTGCCTCAGTGACGTAAATGAGATTGCCAAAAATGTTTACGATGCCCTCTAGTGGATTTATGAGAAAAGCCACGTACAATAAAACGTGCCCCAGTAACGTATTTGAGATTGTAAAAAATGTCCACAATGCCCTCAAGTGATTTGTGAAAACAAAAACTGCAAGACGACATACATTTTTGTCGGTTCCCCAAAAAGTATCCCTGGGCACATTTCCAATGAACCTGGGTTGTTTTTAATGACTGCACTCTTCCTTTTGGCATCTCTAAATGAATAGCACGTCCAGCATTTTTTGCCCATCACTGAAGCGTTTCATCCTCTGTTTACTTTCGGCAGGTCCCCGGGCAACAGATGTGCCCTTTCATGACACGTCCCCAGTTCAGAGCCTGTGTGA
>LR812529.1:54306923-54519423 GCA_903798195.1 Danio kyathit | reverse complement strand
TTCTTCTGGCACCAGAAGGATTACATCTTAAAAAAAATAATAATAATTATTAATATATATATATATATATATATATATATATATATATATATATATATATATATATATATATATATATATATATATATATATATATATATATACAGAGAGAGAGAGATATATTAAACTAACGAAATAAATGGCAAGAAAAGTAAATGCTTTCACAGAGATATAACAGTCAAAGTGATGTAGACATCACATTTAATTATGTTGCATTATAATAAAACAGAAAACAATAACACATTTGAAATTTAATACACTCACGCATTTACTCTGTCTGTTATTTTTTGCCAAGCCAACTCTCTTTCCTTAGCGGATGCAGCGGTATTGCTTTTTTTTAATATTACTGGCTTAAATTCCTCATACGCATACATTAAAACCTCCAACTCCGCCTCTGTAAAATACGCCGCTCTTTTTTTCTCGCTTTGAGTTGCCATAGTGACTCGTCAAATCAGCGATCCATTGAGAATGTCTTTATGTATGCCCTGTGCACGTGCATTAACTCTGGGTAACCAATTGGGGGTTGATTAAACTAACTCTTCTCAGGTGTTTTGGAACCAACATACTCAGGGTAAGCAGGTTTTGGGTTAATCAACCGAGAGTTCAGGGTTTAGCAGATGGTAAGTTAACCCAGCTTTCTGGAATACCCCCCTGGAGAAGCACAAATAAAACAATAATAAAAACAACATAACAACAACAACAACACTAACTAAACTGAATTTCTCTTTTGCTGAAACATTCAAGCAGGGGCTCAGGAATGTGATCTGGGGTGTTTGTCTTTTTCCCTGGTTCCCCTCCCATGTGTGTGTGTGTGTGTGTGTGTGTGTGTGTGTGTGTGTGTGTTCATGTAATACAGCAGGAGCCCTGCGGCCAAATGGACAAAACTGCTGACGTGGCAAACAATCAGCTTGAGTTCAGCTCAGACTGCTGGCCCTCAATGCGGAAACACTTTTTACTCTTGCAGGGATTACAGAGAACTCTTTAGTAAACACTTCTGAGCAATGAACTACACCGACCAGTTCTCATGTGAATCAAAACATGCACACACACCAACACACACACAAAACAGTTGTGAAATTCAGGAAATGAACTTTCTAGACCTGCTTTCTATGAAGCACTACAAATGCTGGCAGAGCTATAAACCATGTTTGTTTATAGTTTTATGGGGTTTTTACATTTCAAATTGTTCTTAAAGAGCCCCTGTTTTGCATTATAAAAGATCCTGTTTTGGTTTTGGGGGTCTTCAACAACAGGCTGATATGCATGCAGGGTCAAAAAAACCTTTCATTGTCTTATAATCTGCATTTATTTTTAGCTAATCCCATGACTCTCCTTTGCGTGAGGCTAATCTGATTGGTCCGATGAGCCAGTCTGTTGTGATTTGTCGACTGGGTTCAGTGCGAGACCGAGAGAAACGCCCACCACAGCTATGAAGAGTATGTGAGAGCCAAAGCAGGAATGCATTAAAGCAATGCAGATAAACACCAGCATACTCCTCTGCTCTTAACCCTAACCCCAATAATAACAACGACACACATTCAGTATTAGTCCACAGTGGCAAAAGTTGAACTATTTTGAAAATTGACCAGCTGATGGTGGCCATAGCAAAGACAAACGGCAGAAGATCGTGAGCTAACACACGCAATTAAACCGCTAAGGGAAGAAGCATGCGTCGCGTTTTCGATGTGGTTTTAGATATGTGAACAGCCCCTTACAGATTTACCCTGAAAGATACAGTACAAGCAGTGATCTATAAGAGATACATGATTACAAGCCGCGCGGAGCAAGTTACAACACACAACTAGCTAGTAAAGTTTGAGGTCAAACTTCATGGTGGCTTGAGAAAGCCTAGCCTGAATGTTTGAAGTAGTTTTAAAGTTTAAATAATTGATGTAGTTTAAGAAGTTTGAAACAGTTGGCAGATAGATAACTACATATATGTTAGCCTGTTTCTATGGACTGGCATCTTTCTTACTAGGCAGTTGATAGGGTGTTCTGAGCGGTTGCTATGTGGTTGCTAGGGTGTTCTGAGTGGTTGCTAAGGTGTTTTGAATGGTTGCTAAGTTGTTAGGCAGTTGCTAGGTGGTTACTAAGGTGTTACTAGCATGTTCTGAGTGGTTACTTAGGCGTTGCTAGGTGGTTGATAAGCTGTTGCTAGGTGGTTGCTATGTTGTTCTGAGTGGTTGCTAAGCAGTTACAAACATATATTAGCACTGTTCTAATTTGAATTAGCATGGTTCTAGCATGAATTAGCATGTAACTAGCAAGAATGTAGCATGTTAGCATGATTCTAGCATGAATTTTGTTAGCATGATTCTAGCATGAATGAACAGGTTACTAGCATGATTCTAGCATGAATTAGCATGTTACTAGCATGATTCTATCATGAATTAGCATGTTACTAGCATGATTCTAGCATGAATTAGCATGTTACTAGCATGATTTTAACATGAATTAGCATGTAACTAGCATGAATTAGCATGTTAGTAGCATGATTCTATAATGAGTTAACATGTCACTAGCATGATTCTAGCATGAATTAGCATGTTATTAGCATGATTCTAGCATGAATTAGCATGTTACTACCATGATTCTAGCATGAATTAGCATGTTACTAGCATTATTCTACCATGAATTAGCATGTTGTTAGCATTATTCTAGAATGAATTAGCATGTAACTAGCATGATTCTAGCATGAATTAGAATACTGTTAGCATGAATTGGCATGTAACTAGCATGATTCTAACATGAATTAGCATGTTACTAGCACAATTCAAGCATGAATTAACATGTTACTAGCATGATTATAGCACGAACTAGTATGTTGTCAGCATGAATTAGCATGTGCTAGCATGTCACTAGCATGTTTAGCATGTCATTAAGATGTTAAAACTATTACCATGCGTTAGAACAGCAAGTCAGTCTATGGGACAGTTGCTAGGGTGCTGAAATTGGTTGCTAGGGAGTGGCTAGTAAGTTTAAAGGTCATCATTGATTGGCTGCTGGCTAGACTGAGTTGAATGAGGCCAGACTCTAGTCTGTAGGACAGTCTGATGCAGAGTTATGAGCTCACAAAGTTTGACCCAATGTAATGTCAATGGGACTTTTGGGAAATTTCTGGGTCGTTTTTCAGAAAACCGAAAGTCAGATCAGTTAGAAAAGACATAGCAACCAGAGTCAGACCAGTCTGAAGGTTTGACGAAAGTTTGAAGTATGTAGCTTGAAAGGCTTAGAAGGAGATACACTTAAAAATTAGTCTCAGAAGACGGAAGAAGAAAAAGAAGATGGAAGAAGAAGAAGATGGAAGAATAATAATACGTTTATGTAGAATAGGTTTCTCAAGCCACCACAATTAAACACATATATTAGAGGTGTGAACTTACACTGGTCTCACGGTTCGGTTACGATTATCATGCCACCGATTCAGTTCAATTCGATATCTCGGTGCATCACGGTGCATTGACGATTCTTTCCACACACAGTTTTATATTTTCTTCACAGCACAGCAATTCTTGTATTCAAATGTATAAATATATATCTATATACTATTTGTAATACAATTTTGTCCTTTATTACAAACAGTCAGATATATAAACTGTACCTTTAAAAAACACGAGCATTTATAGCAAATAAACAAATATAAATATCCTGTCTACAAGTTCTTTCTTACACCCCTATGATTGGTCACGCGCTCAACAGAAAGGGCTGCAATTGGCTCTTATGCGCTGGTGCTCTTCACCGATGAGTGACACTGATAAAGGCAGCAACAATCACAGCTGATCCATGATAGACGTGGTGGAGAAAACTCTGCCGACACGCGCTCGTGTCTGTATCCAGAAGTATCGCTGTAACAGCCGAGAGGAGAGGAAACTTTACCTCACACCAGCAGGTCAAATGGGCCACAGTGAGAGAGAGAGAAATGGAGTTTACTTTCATTTTCTCAATCTCAGTGTAATAGGGGCTTCTGCTGTTAGTGTCAGTGAAAGACTGTCCAGCAAACACACACGCAGTGATATTGTGGACAGCTTCTCCATCGTTTTTAAGTAGTTGGAGCGTTGTAAATACTCACGCTTGCCTCCCTCGCCATAGTAAGCTACGGCAACATAGCACATACATACCTGTCAACCTTCCCGTTTTTCCCAGGATTCTCCCGTATCTTACAGTTCTATCCCGCTGTCATCCCGTAAAGGTATTTCTCCCGTATTTTTTCTCTTTCTGAGAAGAGCCGATCCTCTCTATATGCAACCCATACCGCTGAACCACCAGGGGCCGCCCTTGCTCTTAAATGTGAATCTGTTCTGTGTTTTCATTTTATTTAGGCATGGAAACACTTTGGAATAAACATAAAAACGGCGCGATTCATTTCCTTTTCATTACAGGCTCCATTGCCCCTATGCAATCCTCAAAACAGTCAGTTCATATAAAGATGCATGACTGTCAGCTGATGCGCTCCATAGTGATAATAGACGCTGTTTCCCAAGCGGATTCTGTACGTACGCGATTTGATGCTGAGCTCAAGTGGACACTGGGTTTTGGGTGCGTGTTTAAACAGACATATACACATCATCATCATAATAATAATAATGGCGGTTCATTCCGCTGTGGCGACCCCAGATTAATAAAGTGACTAAGCCGAAAATAAAATAAATGAATGAATGAATAATAATAATAATAATAATAACAACAACATCTAGACATGCTGATCTTGTAGGGTTTTCTTTTAAACACAACAAATTCCGTCTTAAATGAGCATAAACAGTTAGGAAAACAGTCAAATGCTTTCATTATAGATCTGTGCAGTTTCTTTTTTTTTATAATTATTTTTTAGGGGTTTTCACCTTTATTTTGATAGGACAGTAGAGGTTTCAGACAGGAAAGTATTGGGAGCAGAGAGAGGGGAAGGATGGGCAAAAGACCTCGAGCCGGGAATCGAACTCGGGTCGCCACAAGCACATTTGTGCTATATGTCGGCGCACAATACCACTAGGCCAGGGGTGCTCAACCCTGTTCCTGGCGATCGACCTTCCAGCTGATTTCAGCTCCAACCCTGATCACACACACCTGAACCAATTATTTAGAACGTGAGGAGCACTTGATAATTACAGGCAGGTGTGTTTGATAAGGGCTGCAACTGAAAACTGCAGAAAGGTCGATCGCCAGGAATAGGGTTGAGCACCCTTGCACTAGGCTATTGGAGCCGACAATCTGTGCACTTTTTAAGTGACAGCTCTGTTATTTAATGTAATCAAACCAAAACAATCTATATGAGAGATTCATTTGCTGCTCTTTAATCAGAATGTTTCAATTATAAAGTGAAGAAAAGATGAGATTTGATCACTTGATTCTATTTCTTTATAATAGCTAATAGTTTTAATGCGCTGAACTGTTTGCTAATTTATTTGCAGCTTATCTACTGTATACTAATTATTAGAGCCTTTGTAAATAATAATAAAAACGTATTACTGATCGTTTCAGAAGTTTATTTACAATGAAACAGCTCCAGATGAACATATTTATTTTTAGGGGTTTGAGTATCCGTTACTTTCACATCCCAATGCTGACAGGTATATGAGATAAATGACGTCAGTACATAATAACCGGTTATGATTCTTACTGAACCGATACCGAATTATCCACGTCTGCATCACGGTGCACCGAAGAAACAATTAATTTTGACACCCTTATATATTTTTGCAAACTACACAAAGCGAGGCAACAATTTTAATGACACTTACATGTTATGATCTGGAGGAAGAAGAAACTGGTCCATATGAACTGTAAAAGTTATTGACAAAGTCCCATACATAATATCCTCTGCTGCTTGTTCTTTTAATAGCAAACGGCCGGCGAATCTGCAATAGGTTATTGTATCAATCATCAGGAGCAAACACAGCACACGGTTGGCTATACTGTGGTGTTATTGTGAAAACGAACTTTAACCCTTTATTCCCCACAGCCGAATCTCCATCTGTCAGTGATCGTCATCTTCAGTCATGATCAGTCCTGTGATCCCCCGCGACTCCGCTAGTGTCTGAAGAGAAAGGCTGGTTCACGTTTTACCGGATCTGGAACTACATATTTGGTGATGTGCTGAATCAACGTCAATGTGTTCAAGCAAAAGATCTGAACCCAACTTGATTCATTTATTTGACTCTGAGTCGACTATTTTGTTAATGAATCAATAGTTTTAAACATGCTGCACTTTCAGATTTAACCCTCAGCTGGATGTGTTCATTCACTCAGAGCTGTGATACTGCATGAAGATCATTCTCAAAAACCCACAATAGGGGCTCTTTAAAATAATCAAAAGTATAATAACAGTTTTCAGAATTTTTTTGAATTATTAAACATCATTAAGATAACACTTTAGTTCAGCTCAAAATAGCACACACAATGTTCTCGAACTCTCTGAAACTGACCCTTTCAGGCTTTGATCATAACTGTTGTGTTTTGGTGACTGTCGCTTTAAATTCAAATGAGATCATGCTCTTTTTCAGAAGAGGGCGGAGCTACAAATGCCTGTGCATCACCATAACGACAGAAGTTAAATGTGTGTTTCAGTGTGAGTGTTAGTCTATGTCACTCCTGTCGCTGTTCATTTGTGCTTCATCTAAAACTCCACATCTATAATCCTCTTATGCTGTGTTCACACCAGACGCGGAAGAAGCGTCAAGCGCGAGTGATTTACATGTTAAGTCAATGCAAACGCGCGAATAGGCATCCTGCGGCACAATACACGCGAATGGCGCGGCGCGAATTGAGCATTTTGCGCGTTTGATGCGATTAAGGCGCAAATCGCTCGAGTTTAAAAATCTAAACTTCTGCGGACATTCGTGCCGCGTTAACCAATCAGGAGCTTGCTCTTGTGGGGGTATGATTGTGACGTAGCGCCTGTTGTTGGTGTCCAGGGGAAATCCTCCAGCCGACACCGACAACAGTTCATCAAACTCGGCTCAGTCAGAAGCACCGCTGAAAGCCTCCGTCATCCAGGTTAAATTTCTGGAGGAGTTTATGAGCTCACAGAGCTGCCGCACCTCAGAAAGTATGTAGTGGACTCAGACACTGCTCCAAACGTATCGACGTTGTTTTACAGCCTTCATAAAGCACATAAACACAGTTATTTTATCAATAAAATCCATGTTAGCCATTTAGCAACGAAGCTACAGTCACCGAGCAGACAGAAGCCCTGCCCATGACGCAAATCAGCATCTCTTCTGAAGTGAATTTGACACGCGAATGAAGCGAGTAAACTCAAATGTTCACGCGTCTATTTACGAGCGAATAGCACGATTTCGCCGCGCATTCCGCGTCTGGTGTAAACACAGCATTAGTCTATGCTGACATTATCTTCAGCAGCTCAAACACTCTAATGGCTAATGGACAGACGGCTGCTTCTCACTCAGGGCTGCTGTTTATGCTAATGATGGAGAAAATAATGGCACAAGTAGGCGGGGCTTTCCCTCTCTGATGACACGTACAAAGGGAGAATGTCAATCAAAGTGTGTTACTATAAAGTCTGATCATAACAAACACAATTAATTCATGTTTATCGTTAGAGGATGGAGATATTCACACACTGCTGACACATTATTTTTGCATAACACTCTCCTTTAACATAACAGTTCCATTAAGCCATATTTTAGAGTTGGTCTCGCTCAAAAACATTGACTCTTGAATAAAAATGCTAGATCACAGACCATGCTGTGACGTCAGAAAGTGCTGAATTGTGAAACATGGGAAAGTCGTGCATTGGTGTGACGGTTGCAAACATGCATTTGACACGAAGCGCTGAGGGCGGGCGGGTGTGACAGCTGCGCAAACAAAAGACAGAAAGAGCCGCAGAGAAACCGGAGTACAGCGATTCATCTCTGAGTCTTTTCCCCCTCGGGGTGTTGAGTTTCGGCCCGCGCTGAGAGACGTGCCGGCATTGCTGGAATCCTGGAGCAAACACAGCTCATTCTGTCTGATTCATGCCTTCGATATCTGCTTTCAATATCTCAACTCAAATACCCGCCTGATATGATGACGTATCAGTGACGCAATTAAATACAATCAGACACATTTACACTGCAAACAGAAATGTGGGAGTGTTGAACTATTCTCAGCATGTACTCCTGGCTTATTACTTTGACCTAATTTTGTTTTTTAAGATTTTTTCATTAATAATTATTTAAATAATATTATTATAATTCAAGTTTATTTGTACCGCGCTTTTACAATAATTATTGTCTCAAAGCAGCTTTACAAAAGGTGCACATTACTGCACTACAATCAAATATAAGTTATTATTCATTCATTCATTCATTTTCTTTTCGGCTTAGTCCCTTCATTAATCCGGGGTCGCCACAGAGGAACGAACCACCAACTTATCCAGCACGTTTTTACACAGCAGATGCCCTTCCCCATCTCTGGGAAACATTCATACACACTCATTCACACTCATACACTACAGACAATTTAGCCTACCCAATTCACCTATACTGCATGTGTTTGGACTGTGGGGGAAACCGGAGCACCCGGAGGAAACCCAAGCGAACGCAGGGAGAACATGCAAACTCCACACAGAAACGCCAACTGACCCAGCCGAGGCTCGAACCAGAGACAGCACTACCTACTGCACCACTGCGTCGCCTATAAGTTATTATATATAAACATTTAAGCTGCAGTTTTATAGCATATAGGTGATGTTAATGTGCACTTGTTTAATGAAGTGCATTAAGACAACACTATAACAGTAACAATTCACAGCAACTACTGTCTTATTACATGCCTATTATTATTATATGATATTTACTGTTTATTATGACGGTTTATTTAACGCTTATTTTAAGCTTGAAAAGCTGAACATTTGTAATAGTCTGCAGCACATTTTCTGTTATTTTACAGACTTATTTCTCTAGTTCTCTACTAAAATGTCAATAAGTCACTTTGTTAAACTGTAGAGTCAAATTCAGCATCTAAAGTTGACAGAAGCAGAAATCAACATCCCATAACGCAATTCAAATAAACACAAAACACTCGTGAATCACAAAATACGGGGATAAAATCAAGCATTTTCAAGGATTTCCAGCACCCATAAGAACCCTGAAAGCTGTTTTCCAGGTCATGTTGGTTATGAAAGGGTTAACAGCAGCACATGTGACTGATGTAAGAACACAGATCTCATTCATTTGAGTGCAGAGAGAGAGAGAGAGGCGGGCGGCCGAGCGTGACTCAGGAATTCCAGCACAGTCACGTGACCTGCCACATTTTATTAAGCATATGCTACGCCACAGCTCTGAGGACGGAGTCAGACGGCCAGCGCTCGCTTATTAAGCTGATGGTTTAAACCTGCAATATAGTTAATGTTTCTGAAGAGTTCAATGTGATTAAACAGAACTAAAGCCGATTGGGTGAACAAATAAAGAGTTTCTGTGTATTACTGACTGTTTACTATAAGCTTGAACCATGAGCAATGACAAAACAATGGCATTAAATATTAATTAGAGCATTTCAAGGTAAAAATGAGGTTGTATTAGTGATTTTTAACGGTAACACTTTCGTTTATCATCACAATTCATGCTATTTACTACTGGCTTATTATTAAGATATGAGCTGTTCATTAGTAGTTATAAAGTGCAATCTTATTTTAAGCCCTTATTCAAACCCAACTATGCATTACTAACTATTCATAAACAGCTAAAGTAGTTTATTAAACTAGTAGTGGTAAATAATGGTTTGTTAATGCAGTGAATTGTGACCTAAAGTGTTAGTTAATGTATTTACTGGCATTAAAAAGCAATAAATAATTCATTTATGCCAGTGTTTACTCATGCTTGTTAACATTAATGAAAATAATGTCATAAAATAATGTTAGTTCTTAACTCACAGTGCATTAACTAATGCCAACAAGCCCAACTGTGGATGTTCAACTGTGATTAATGAATGCTGTGCTAGTATAGTTCATGTTGGTGAATACATTAACTAATGAAACCTTATTGTAAAGTGTGTCAAGTAGCATGAGTAAGTGTCGTAGGTCTTTATGCACCAAAAAAGGCTAAAGGAGAGATTGTTTACGAGCTCTTAACTCCCAGCATGTGAATAAAAATAGCGTGGAGTGTCGTCTTGCACGCAGCATTAGGTTGCTCCACATGGAGCCTGAAAACAATGTGCCGAACAAGTCACAGCTTGCATGTTAAGCAGGAAAAGGAGAGATACTCTTCCTAATGCATGCGCTCTCAGGTTACCTTATAGCTTTGCAAAATAGTTGATGTATCAGTTACTATTATTGAGGGAGTGAACTCCCAGCATGCACTGGGATAGAAAGCAAGACTTTTTTTCCCCTGTTTGCACTCACTCAATGAGGCTGTTGCATCATCCGCCGCATGATTCAGCGAGGCCAGACAATAAGCCAACCACAGACACGTCACATTGTTATTACAAGGTCAGAAATTGTATTTGGCAATTTTTTTAAACAAGTGCATACAATACAGCTAAAAGCAGATTCAGTTTTTTTGCCAAGTGCTTAAAGAGTATTAGTCACATTCTGTGTTTAAACATGGACTGCCACCAGTTCTACGAGTACACCAACGGAGCGTTCGCTCACTGAATGAGGGAGGACACGGAATCTGTTGAGTGTGTGTGTGTGTGTGTGTGTGTCTACATACCGTTTTAGCTTTAAAAAAAAAAAAAAAAGAATATAGAAACACAATGTATTCAACAAAAAAAAAAGTCAAATCAAAATAAAATGATACAGCCATGTTTACCCAAGTGTACAGTTCCCCTTAAGGTCTTATATACAAGTCCGTTAGTTCACGTTTTGGATGGTATGCATTATGATTGGTGTTGAAATTACGAAAAAAAAATCATAAAAATAAACAATCAAGGGTCCCGCTCCTTTTTAACCTTTACGTCCCCAGCCAGAATGGTGGCTATTTCACCTTGCATGAACGCCCAGGGCACGTTGGAACCAACAAGCGGGCATTTTTCTCCACTCGGGCAGTAAACCTCGCCTGTCGCCCCCTGCTGTTTGATGCTCTCGCGGGAACATGGAAAACAAAACTTGTGCGACGGCACAGACGGGCACTGGACGAAATGTGTGTCCTCGAGACGCTCGTGGCACAAAGTGCAGCACAACGGCACACTACTGGGCGGCACGGAGGAGTCGGGAATGCTCTGCGGGTGCCCGGCCTGCGGGTCCATGCCTGGGATGTGTGCGGTGCCTGTTGCACCCAAAGCGGGTCTCCTTTGTCCAGCAGAGGGCGATTGCGGGCTTCCGCTGTTTCGCCGTCCTGCGGCCGATGTGGTCGTGGAGTGCACCTGATTACCGGCGTCTTTCGGTGAACCCGTGCCTGCGTTATCCGCTGCCAATATGAGCGCAGCCATCGGTGATTGGCTGTTTTGTACGGCGGTAGCCGCCTCTGGAGGTGTAGTGCGCGAATGTGGGGAAATCGTGGACGGCGGAGCGGCTGCGAATCCTGGCAGGGCGGCAGACGGCATCTTGAGCACTTCTGAAGGAGACGGCAGCCATGGTTGACCCTCGCCATTTAGTTTAACAGCAATGCCCTCCCCGTCTGGCTCAGGAGAGGTTTTCCTTTTAATTCCCCGAGAGTGCTTACCACGGTCTGCAGAGAGAGAGAGAGAGAGATAAACACTCTTAGACTTAGAGACGACATACTCTGCTGCGACGCTTCATGCGTGACCTGTTGTTGGCACTATTTTCTGTTGGCTCTGGAGGAAATGTGGCATGTGCAAACGCCCGGATGATGAAATGGCAAAGCACGTTATTATGAATGCACCATCTTGAGTCTCTAAGCATGCTTTGAAGTCTGAGTGCAGGAATAAACAATGTCAAGATGGAGTGGTGTTTTGATTAAAACATGCTCTCTCTGGTGTTTTATATGGAGCTGAACTAAACATGCATCTGTGGCTTTGATGGTTTTCATGCTCTGACATGTCAAATTATATGAAGATTTAAAAATATATACAAGTATGCATGTTAAATCTGAAGTTTTGAAACCTGCTCTGGTGTTTTATATGGTTTTGGACGCTGATGCATGTGTGAGTTTGACAGTTTGCCTGTTCCGACAAGTCAATTTATGCTAAAGACTTAAAACAATATGAGTGTGGACAAAATCTAAACAAGCTCTTGGGTTTTATATGGATTTTTAACACTAATGCATGTGCGAATTTTACAATTAGCTCGTTTCTGATACGTCAAAATATTTTAAGGACTAAATAAATATACAAATGTGCACATAAAATCTAAAGTTTGTGCATGCAAAAAAATATAATAATAATAATTATATGACGGATTACAGCAGTTTGAGAAATTATTATATTTAAGTGTGAATAAAATCAATGCATGCATAAATGAGATGTTAATGTCTTACAGGATGTTTTCATATAATTGTAGATTAAACCGGTCCATAATGTATTCAATATTGTTATTAATCAGTGTCTTTCTACGGTCTTAGTGCTCTTTAAGTGCACTGTAGTCACTTACATCTATTTTCTGATTTGTTTTCTTAACAGACATTTTGTACAGCCCTGTGATCCACTACTGCTGCTGTTATTGTGCTTTATAAATCAATTTGATTTGATTTTAAAAATAAGATTAAACACAAGAGCACGTGCTGTTTGTTCTAAACTATTCTACAGGTTGAATGCTGATAACAAATGTAGACTTGCTGTGTTTCATACACAATATTATCTAAGATTATCATCCAGGGATGTTTCATAATATTCCAAAATCATCCCCGCCACGCACACTGTGCGTAACGCGTGACCCGTACCTGTTTTTAAGGCACCGGAGCTGCTCTCGTAGCTCATCCTGTGCGGCAGCGGCGCGTGCTCCTTCTTGAACCGGGAGTCGAGCGTCTGCAGCGTCATCATCTCCCGCACTGTCTTGCCCTTCTGCGTCCACTCCTCCACCCGCTTGTGTCCGTCGCTCGGGTCGCTCATGCTGTCGGCCCGGTGTTTGTCCTTCATGTCGTCCGCCCGTTTGCCCACATGCTCCGCCAGAGCGCCCGGGAGGATGCCCATCTGCACGGATCTCCCGTTAAGCGCGTGCACCGGCGGCATGCTCCCGTTTACCAGCGGCACCAGGTTGGGTGGAATGGCTCCGCTCCGACGTGGGTTCGGGCTTTGTCGGTTTAACTCCGGTGGTTCGTCGGGTTTTGGAAACCCGTTTGGCACGGGGATCCCATTCGCCTGGCGTTGGTACTCCGCACCTAGTCTAGGAGGTCTATCTGACGTTAACGGGTACCGATCCAGCGGCTGCGGAGGACGAGAGCCCGGTTCCCCGTGATTGATGGACTGCATGTCCTTGCCCGGTTTGCCCACCGGACCCGGTGATCTGCCCTCCTGAAAGCCGTGCGCACGCTTTAGCTGCCGCGCGGTTTCGATCACGAATTCAATCCGGTCGGCTCCCTCGTAGTTGACGCACCCGCGACACACGGGCTCGGTAAAATCCCAGATCATCGCCCACGGCATGCGGGGCAGATCGCACAAATAACACGACTGCCTGCGCGAGGCAGCGACCGCCGCAGACGACATGCTGCTGAACACGGGGAAACGGCACAAATGCTGCAACTAAATTCTCCAAATGCTGCTCGTTGTGATGAGAAAAAAAAGAATATATATGGTCGTAGTTTCCCAGCCCGTCCTAAAAAGCGAGAAAAACGGCGAAGTTACGCTCCGAAGTTCATGGCAGTGTGCGCTCCAGCCCGCGAGCTCTCGGTGTGGGAGCGGTGACGTCACCGCGCTGCTTGTATTTACTTGATTCTTCGACAACTCGCTCTGCGCACGCGCGCTACTCCCTCCTCACGCTGAATGAGAGCGTATTTTTGCAGTCGTCATTCGACGAGGCTGAACTGAAGAGACATCAAAAACATCGACCAAAAAGGTGGAAAATACCTCAGAAAGTGTGCTTTTTCGACGGAGTTCCGTCTGTCTTGCTGTGCGATGAATATAAACGTAATTTGAACATTAAATTATTAAAGGTTTCAAGGATTTACAGCACAAAATTAAATCTGTGACAGAATTGTGGAACGGGTTTCCTATATTATTGATCTCAGTATTTTTCCTCACGAGTTTTAAAGTGGATGGTTAATTTTATAGGTCTACCAATATCATTTGATTACAAAATTATGTGATTCAACTGTACAAGTAATTCAAAAAGGATTTGTGTTTTGAGGTATTATTTGATTTGTCACTCCCATACATTCCATCCATGTTTAAAACGTGTAAAAATATGATTAACATCAAAAGTATAGTCCACACAAAAGTGAACTCACTCCCATGTTGATCCTAAACCTTTATGAGTTTCTTTCATATGTTGAACACAAATTATTAAATGGCTGAAAACCTGAAACCATTGATTTTCGTAGTAGGAAAAAACAAATATTGAAGTCAATAGTTAGAGGTTTACAACATTTTCCAAAATATCTTCTTTTGTGCTCAATAACTAATAAATCTTTAAAACAAGCCTGAGTAAATGACAGAACTTTCATTTTATGTAAACTATTCCCATTAATTTGAGATAGTCATCTGTAAATCCCTCGGTGAGCAATATCTAACTTCAGATCTTTATTTAGATTCATGCTATTATTTAAATAATCACGTTTAATCACTTTTTAGGGCTCCACAGTTCACAAGACCTGCAAAACAGTATTGACCCATTTACTGATGGTAACTAAAGCTGCACAAAAGCTGCTTTAAGTGCACTACTGAGGGCTGTGTGTGAATGTGATCTTAGAACCCTCAGAGTTCCACATTCCAGCACGGCTGCCAACGCAACGTCACGCGCCACCGCATCCCTTTAACTCTTCCATAACCCCAAATGCATAAAACAACACAACTGCTGCAATAAGGCTTCGACTCGGACGCGGTTTAGAGAAATTACAGCAGCTTTTGAAGGAGTTTTTAATAATTTCAGCAGTAGTGCACTTGGGAGCCGTTTTGCGTCTGGAATATCTGCACTGGTAGATTATTCATCAGAACTGGACTTCGTTCAGCCTCAAAGCCTGATTCAAGCCTGCCAAGAAGAGCATGTGATTCATGAGGGCTGGCAAAATTATGGAAAGTCCCATAGCGAAAACAACGAGTCTAGACCACGTGGTTCTGCATTTCCAAATTCTTTTTTTTTTGTCATCCGTTTATATGTGACTCATGACTGAAAGCGCGTTAGGCAATCATTTGACCTCGGATACATGTAGGTCATAGTGTGCTGCAAAATGAAAGTATTTTTACATTTGGGAACACAACAGTTGGACTTAAAATATCTTGGATTTTCACTCTTAAATTGCTAGTCAATTGATATATAATAGTAATAATAATAATAATAATAATGATTCATTTAATTTATGAATCACTACCATTTTTTGTGAACTGTTAAAGTGATAGTACACCCAAAAATAAATTTTGTCATCATTTACATTTGTTTCAAACCTGTTTGAGTGTTTCTTTCTTCTGTTCAACAGTTTTGGGAAAGAATCTTTGGTATTTTTGCCTCCAACCATGGCATATTTTTACAACATTCTTCAGAATATCTTATTTTGAGTTCAGAGGACAGTCATAAATCCAACTGAGTGTGAGTAAATAGTACAGAATTATAATAATATTACTTTTTTAGATGTCTATCCCTTTTAAAGAATTATAGCAATAATATAGCTTTATTTCCAAATTTAAAATAAAATAATACTTGTGCAAATTTGTAGACTGGTAGATTTTATTAATGAAACAGGGAATTGTGTCAACACAGTAAGAATTAAAGCAATACGCTGTTTTTCCGTCGGTCTGAATGTCTTTACGATCAGCACACAAAGCTGATTTTCTCGGGCGAGGCGATTCGGGAGCCGCAGGCACCGAGTGGGACTTGTTTTTGCAGGCACTCATGAGGAAGTAAGAGAGTTAGGCACGTACCTCACCCATCCGTGGAAAAACAAACCAACCCTACTGGCAGACGGCCAGAGATCTGTGAACATGCTCTGCTGGACGAGTCGCTGCAGAGCCAGAAAACACGCTGACAGCGAGTGCACGTTGGGTGCAGCCCAGACACATGATCATTACGGCTTTTTTGCATTTCTGTTTTGACAGCAGAATTGATCACAGGTGGTCAGGAAGGAGGAGTGTGTTCAAACCAAAACTAGTTAGAGATAAAAGCAACACATCAAGTATAATCTCCATTACTGTAAAACCAAGATCATTGACATAATCGTTCACCAAAAATGAACATTTCCTCATCATTTACTCGCCCTTAAGTGCTCCTTAAATGAATATATTTCTTCTGTTGATCACAAAACCAGATATTCTGAAGAATTTTGGGAACAAAGATGTTTGCATTCACCAATTTTTATGTGCATTTAGAAATACCGCAGTAAAAAATGCACACAACCGAGTTTTATTCAATAAGAAAAATGTGCATAAACTAAAATTGAAATGCATTTACAGAATAAATTGCAGTGTGCATCAAAAAAGTAATTGTTTTAATGCATCATGTAATGTTGAAAGTATGTGTGATGGGATGGCATTTGCAAATAAAAGCAATGTTTCCATCTAAGTTCCATCTGTAGTTTGCTGCACTGTTGGACTTGCCACTGTGGTGTTTGTTCTACTCTAATAAATGAGTTGCGCCTCAGAAGACCAGGACGAAACGCAATGAACGCGGTGGCTTTTGGAGGCGTGAGACGGGAGCATAGACAGATGCTCAAGACAGTTCTGGAGGGAATAATAATAGTAGAAGAAGAACACCGAAGCACTTTGATGATGGACTGACAGAGGACTGAGGCCTTTTACAATCAGCACAACAACATTTCAAATCAGCAACAATGGAAAGCTGGAAACCAACATTAATGACGCAAAGACCCTCAAACACACACTTATATCCGTCCAATCATCTGGCAAAAACTAAATCTTCATTCACTGAATGTGTTTCCTTAGTAGTTTATACACATTTATTTCTTTTCATATAAAAATTCATCCAACATGTTTTTTAAGCAGATTTTCAAAATGTATGCACATCTTGGTGTTTCCAATGGACATATTTAAAATGCAATAATCCAAAATGTACATAAAAATAAGTGAAAGTAAACAGCTAATGTAGCTGTACGTTCACACCGAAAGCAGCGAGAGCGTCATAGGTCGCTGTGGCCGCCCTGGTGACAACGCTGTCTGCCTTGAGCTCCGGCAGCGAGAGCGTCAAAATTCGCTACACAATGATCTCGTACTTAAAGGAGCCGTTGCTGCATATCATATCAGTTACACTCCCTCATAAAACATGCTTTCTAGCGTGAAGATGTTGCACACTTATTATCAAATTCACTTAACTACGGAAGATCAAGTTGCATGTGGTGTGGCTTTGCTCCACTATGTGTCCATATGCCTGATGTTTTGTATTGTCGCATGAAATTCCCGCTTTTTTTTTTTTAAAGAAAAAATACATATATAACATTGATGCACATCAGTAACTCGCCAGTAACTTTTTAAATCTTCCAGTAACTGGTTGGAACCAAAGTTCACAGTGACTGTGTTCTCTGACTCCTCTCAAGCGGTGGACTTCTACATTCCGATTGCTTGCCGCCGATCATAGCTCATTACCAAAAAGTTGACTTGATTTCAACTCTCCTCGACGCCGGCTCCCATTGAAAATGAATGACTTCCGGCTACTTTGACGCTCTCACCACTTTCGGTGTGAACGTACAGTAATAGAGATTCAACTGATGTGTTGCTTGCAGCTTATCTCATACACTGTAAAACCCAATAAGTTAAGGTAACTCAAACCATTTGAGGAAACTGATCGCAACAAACTATTTAAGTTCAAAAACTAACTGAACCATTTGAGTTTACAAAGCAATTTGAGCACAATAAAACCCAATAAATGAAGAGAACTCAAACCAACTGAGTACTGTAAAACCCAATAAGTTAAGGCAACTCAAACCGTTTGAGGAAACTGATTGCTGCAAACCATTTGAGTTAGAAAACTAATCTATATGAGTACTGTGAACTTACTGCATTTAAGTTGAAGTAATGAGGTATTTAATTAACTCATTACCTTCAACACTGAGTTCAAAACTCTTTTTAAATGAGTAGAATTAACTTTCAGTCAATTTGAGTTAACCACACTCATTTTATTTGATAAAGTAGACTGCTGGGTTTTACAGTGTAGTTTCACCCCACTCCCCTTCCTGACTGCCATCAATACTGTAAATGCAAACTGCACCACGGGTTTCACAATGTGATGCAACACTTTTCTGAACGCCTAACGTTATTTAAGCTCATGCATTACGACATGCGTTTCAGTTCCGCATAGTCAGCAGCAGCAGCGGGGAATGTGTACGACTGCACACAAAACAACGTTAGCCATTTCTGCTTTATAATGGAACACATTGTTCCGTGTTATTATGGCTTCAAAGTGCAGCATAAACACTTTCTGCGCTCGCCACAGTCAGACGTAATCCTCTCCAGTGACTAACACGCCAGATTAGAGCACATGTTGCTTACTGGCATTTTCTCTCTCTCGGCTCAGACCTTTACGCAGGCTTTCCCTTGTTGTCATGCCAACCTGTTTTCTAGGTAACCCCTCCCCCCCTCTTAAGGCTATTAGTTAAGCTGGTTTAGTAGGATTGGAACATCCCTCACCTTCGGCCCCGTCTGGAGAAACTCACCCTAGTTACCTTGATGTTATTTCTGTCGTCTTGTGAATCCGCTCTATGTTGCACAATCTACTTTACGGGGATATTGCGTGTAGACGAGCAGCAGGCGTGTGGTTTACTAGAACAGGGATTTGATGGAGGAGTGACACAGTTTACTACTGTAGGTGAAACTATTCCTGATGCTGGCAGAAACTAAACAATAATATATATATTGTGTAGCGCCTGAAGGGGTGTTTACTTGAAGACTTTATAATCATGTGATGAATGTGAATGCATGCTTATGAAAACTGTCATTAAGTGTCATTAGCACAGTTATACCATTTTAAATGCAAAGATGACATTGTTTGTTATGGCAACTTGACATAAACAAATACATCATAACCTGTTTTTGTCTTTGTTGTAAAAACTTGACGTTACCAAGACAAAAAAAAAACTTGTTATAAATCTGTCATAAACATGATTGTGTATAATTGAGTCATGAATATTGTTCTGATGACTTTTTAAACTGTATTTTTCATTAAAATGTCTCATTAAAAGTGGCATCATGCGGTCAGATAATTTTTAGGAGGATCATTAATATTTAATGACATTTTATTGACATTAGGGTTGGGCTGATAGACTATCCCGTCGTCCATCACAGATGGCTGATAAACTTCACGATGCTGAGCCGGCATCGTGATCCATCGCCCCGCCCCACATGTATATTGATATATAACTTATTATTTGCATGTCATCTTAATAGCAATAACGGTCTTTTCATGAGCTGTTAAATTGTACATATAGCTGCCGCTTACACGGCTGACAGCATGGTGAGGATTAAATGAAGGATTATACAGCACCTCTCACGCTTA
Organism: Danio kyathit; assembly: GCA_903798195.1. Classification (NCBI taxonomy): domain Eukaryota; kingdom Metazoa; phylum Chordata; class Actinopteri; order Cypriniformes; family Danionidae; genus Danio; species Danio kyathit. Next base: position 54,499,901 of record LR812529.1, on the reverse strand, counting down.
AAATGTGTAGATTCAGTGGCAAACGCTGTTACCTGCAAACCCCGTCCCACAGACTGTACAGTGAATGGCTTTAGTTATCTTCATAGTGGACTTGAAGCCACTGGAAGTCTTTTATCCACTCTTGGAAAAGTGTAAATGGTGGATTAACATTCAGCACATGATCACTATAAGATGTGCCATTATTAGTGACTTTAGGTGCTTTTCTAAAACTAAATCTGTCAGTGTTATTGTCATTTCTCTCATCTTCAGCGCTTCACATTCAGCGGTTGTAGCTCCTGTCATCTGAAGGCAGAAGGCATTGACTGAGTGATTGACAGCTGATATTAACCAATCCATTCGCGTTCAGTTCTAGAGCAGTGGGCCAATAAGAAGAGCACAAAGGCGGAGCAAGCATTGCGGGATTTCTTTACTTCAGCAAGTTCACATAACATCTGCTTTAATCTGTTCCTGAGCGCTGCGTTTGACGTCTTTAGGTGCAAAGATGCATTCTGCATAAATGTCTCCTAAATCCGTGCACGTGGTGAGGATTTTGCAGTGAAAACAGGTCGCACGGCAACAATTTATGCACTCGCACAAATGCTTCCAAATATATTTTTAGGTCGCATAAAATTTTGAGCGCATATGCAACCAAAACGGTCGAGCCCTAGCATCTTTACTTGTTATTATTTCCTCGTAATAATAATAAAATAAGGAAGTTATCATCAATCACAATACAAAATACAGTACCCAAACCAACTCTCGTCTCCTCCACCAGCTGTGGGAAAAAGCCATTATTCAAACAGTAGGCTACAATTAATTATTTCGTTATGAATTAATTGATATTTAACAACAACCACCCCCGCCTACGACGACGATGCTACCGTCCATAGCGATGTTTCACATTAGACATCGTACAATGCCAAATTGGTCAACATCGCCCAACCCTAATTGACATATTCAGCTTGCACCACTGAAGTTGAGGTAAAAAAAAAATATTAATGACACTGTTATAAAACTCATAACATGTATAATGGTTTCGTGAGTAGGGATGCAACGATTATAGAGGAATGACCAACCTACGTCACACGGGTTCCCGGTTGCAAAAAAAAAGACCGGTTGCAATAGCAAACATGTCATGTTGTGCGGTAGGAAGTTCGACTAAAAACTTACATTTGACCGTACATCACACTGATTTTAATGCCAACCGCAGACGTCTTTGGCTAACAGCTATCAGAAGAGCTGAATGGAGTGAGGACCTAATTATAAATGCTGGACTCTGCAGTTCTCATGTTATATCAGGTAAGTTCACGCTATGCTAAATCATACACATTACTGGTTTTTGATTGCAGCAACGATTTCAGCTAAACAGTTAAATATGGTGAAATAAACTGCGGACGCTGAATGCTGAGAATGAAATGTAAACATGTACATTCACATACCCTGTCAGTTTTCAGTTTCAATTAAAACAAGCTAAATAATCTGCCAATGGGGAAGCAAAGCGAAAAACAAAAGAGTATTTTGCTCGTTTTAAAGAAAACCTTTATTTTGACTAATTATTTCTGGAAAAATACAATATTTATGGCTTGTCTAGAAAATGCTTCTTGATTTAAGAGTTTTGAGATATTTGATGAGAAGCAAGATAAAAACTCCAAGTAAGAAAAGTGTTTATTGCATTGTATTAATCGAGTCCAAATAAACATGTGGTGTAATTATTTAAAATTCTAAATCATCATAAAATTACTGGTGTCCAATGCTGTTGTTAGTTTTTTCCCCACAGGTACTACATCAGCAAAAGGAAAACAGAGCAGAAATCCAATTCAGTGTCCCACAGACTTTAATAAGCCCCTTCTGAGGTTTTCCGGGAATTGTGGGCCAGACGGATCTTTTCCTCTGACAGAATGAGCGAGTGTGTCCCGCTTTAACTGAGTCACATGGGAGGAGCTGAACTCATCCAGACTGCAGAGATTGGCTTCGACACTAAGAAAGACAATATAGATGATCTCAGCCATCGGAAAACTCAGACAAAACACGCCTGGATTGGGGGATTTGTGCTTAATGTAACTCTGGCCAGGCTCCAAGTTAACAAGCCTACATGGAGAAAATACTGTAGTCGTTTATCATAAATACTATAGTGCTGTTGAACTATACTAAAGTCTATCATACTGTATATTATTAACTCATGGTTAATATGTGCTACTGTAGTAGTATTGTGGTATAATATAGCATATAATAGAAAACTACAGAATTGGGTCATTTGTTTATATTACTGTAGTTGTTGTGTTACCATAGCAACTGTAAAATCACCACGACAGATCAATTATTATAGTGGATGTGTTACCATAGCAACTGTAGAATCACCTTGACAGATTAATTACTATAGTTGTTCTGTTACCTTAGCAACTGCAGAATCACCACAACAGACTAAATATTATAGTTGTTACCATAGCAACTGTAGAATCACAACAACAGATCAATTACTATAGTTGTGGCGTTACCAAAGCAACTGTAGAATCACCATAACAGATCAATTACTATAGTTGTTGCGTTACCATAGCAACTGTAGAATCACCACAACAGATCAATTACTATAGTTGTTGTGTTACCATAGCGACTGTAGAATCACCACAACAGATCAATTACTATAGTTGTTGCGTTACCATAGCAACTGTAGAATCACCACGACAGATCAATTACTATAGTTGTTGAGTTACCATAGCAACTATAGAATCACCACAACAGACCAATTACTATAGTTGTAGCGTTACCATAGCAACTGTAGAATCACCACAACAGATCAATTACTATAGTTGTTGCGTTACCATAGCAACTGTAGAATCACCACGACAGACCAATTACTATAGATGTAGCGTTACCATAGCAACTGTAGTCACCACGACAGATCAATTACTATAGTTGTTGCGTTACCATAGCAACTGTAGAATCACCACGACAGATCAATTACTATAGTTGTTGAGTTACCATAGCAACTATAGAATCACCACAACAGATCAATTACTATAGTTATTGCGTTACCATAGCAACTGTAGAATCACAACAACAGATCAATTACTATAGTTGTTGCGTTACCATAGCAACTGTAGAATCACAACAACAGATCAATTACTATAGTTGTTGCGTTACCATAGCAACTGTAGAATCACAACAACAGATTGATCAAAAGTATTTTACTGTAGTATGACTCAAATACACTGTAGCATTTACTATAAATTACTATAGTACTTTTTGTCATTAAGTTTGTTAGAGCATAATTTTGAATCATTATATTTTATTCATGTGTTATACAATGTCCTCTGTAAAGGACATCAAGACTCAATTCCCTAATAAACACTCCAGCAAACTATTAACTAGTGAACTGATAAACTAATAAATACCATAGTATACTTTAGTTTTTACCAGAGTAAATTTGCATATTGTAGTACAATATACCTAGTATTGGCTCATTTGTTTGAATTATGTTACCATAGCAACTGTAGAATCACCACAACAGATTATTTCAGGTATTTTACTATAATATGGCTTACAAACACTGTAGCATTTACTATAAACTACTATAGTACTTGTTATTGCATTAGAGCAAAGCTTAAAAAAATTATTTAAAAAAAGATATTTTATTTATGTGTTATGCAATATCCTTTGTAGAAGACATCAGGACTTGTTTCCCACATGGTAAAGTACTATAGTAATTTACAGTAAATACTATAGTGTTTTTGAACCATACTACAGTAAAGTGTTTATACTGTACAGTGCTCAGCATCACTGAGTACAGCCCATTTTGACAATGCATATTTTTCTCCATTTCTCAGTGAGTATAGTCAGTGTATTTGAGTGCATTTAAACAAAGCAGATTAATTAAACAGATATATTTATTACAATAATATTTTAGTCACCAAACAGACTGAGAAATTGAAAGATAAAACAATTAAACTCATGCCAAATATTGCAAAAGAAAAAAATTACAACCTACAATATTTGTATACAATATTTGAACTGATAAACTGTAATAAATACTGTAGAATACTTTAGTTTTTACTACAGTAAATTGGTGTATTATAGTATAATATGCCCTATAGTTGTAGAAAACTACTTTGTTTATATTACTATAGTTTTTGTGTTACCATAGCATCTGTAGCATTACAACAGCAGATTAAATCAAGTATTTTACTATATAGTATTTACTATAGTATTTAGTCATGCTGGAGCTGACATTTTGTGAATGATTTGACTTTGTTTTGAAGGTTGAACTTGGGCTCAGGAAGTGAATCTCACAGATCCTGCTCTCGCACACACACACACACACACACACCACACACACACACACACACACACACACACACACACACACACACACACACACCACACACACCTGACCCCTTAATAATTAAACAAAAAGCTTTGTACGGCACGCTTTGATGTGTTGAAGCCGTTTAATATTTAAACAGCACATTTTCCAATTAAGCATTCTCAATTTAATCTTCTGGTCCACAGGAAAGGTGCGTGCTGCGTGCCGAATGGTGAACTATTAAAAAATAACCTTAATGTGAATAGCTTAATCTGAGCGAGCGCTTCTATTAACTGATGTTCTGCATTCGCACAGAGCCAGAATCTTGAGCCGCACGTACATGCAGATCAAACTAATCAGTGATGTAATTGCATGTTCTGCTAATGTTGTGAACATTACCTCTTGCCCAGTGAGAGTCTGGTCTCTGATTGGTTGGCTCGTCACACAGGAAGGTGTAACCATGGCGACCATGGCCTTATCTGGATAGCCTGTGTGACTAACCACTTCCTGTTTACAATGTTTTGGTCGCATTCCCTTTTCATGTCAGCGGGCCTCCCGCATGGTGAAATACGGAGGCCGTTTGACAGGCAAAATAGCGCAGACTGTGTTGCATGCTTTTGGTTCTTGTCTGAATGCACGAGGCGTGCTATTTAGCCGCTCACAAGCTGAAAAGCCTTTGATTTAATGTGATTGAAAAGCATGCACTGGATTTCCGCACGCCTGCTGAGTGTGCAGGCAGTAAATCTCCACATCACCTTGATTGAATGCTGCTGAAGGGCGGCACAGAAATAAATATTTCCCTCAGAGTAACCAGCACACAAACACACAGCGCTGGAGAAGAGATATACAACAGGCCGATGCAAAGATCAATGCAAAGGATGTCGCTCACACAAATCTGTGTCCTGTTGACATGCGGCTGCATTTGTTGCATGTTATTCACTTTACTTTTAAAGGGTAAGAGAAGTGTTGCTGTTTTTAACTCGTTCACGTCTGATTACTTTCCCAATAAACTCACTATACTACACACGTTTTGTATAACTATAAAATAAATAAATAATATATGATAATAATGATTAAAATAATAATGATCTCTGTCGACTTTTGATACTGGATATCCAACTCTGCAGTTCAAAAGCTACTTTGATTGGGATTTTAGTAGTTTGAAACAATATTTTGTATAATAAATTATATATATATATAATTCTGTAAAATAAGAGAAAAATTACAGGCGTTTATTATCCATTTGTTTGTACTGTAAACAGTCAGAAACACAAAGCTGACAGAATGAAAACAGCTGATGGAGTATACACTAACCTGCGCATTATTCAGACACTAGATGGAGACAAACAGTCAAAAACACAAAGCTGACAGAAACTAAAACAGCTGATGGAGTATACACTAACCTGCGCATTATTCAGACACTAGATGGAGACAAACAGTCAAAAACACAAAGCTGACAGACACTAAAACAGCTGATGGAGTATACACTAACCTGCACATTATTCAGACACTAGATGGAGACAAACAGTCAGAAACACAAAGCTGACAGACACTAAAACAGCTGATGGAGTATACACTAACCTGCGCATTATTCAGACACTAGATGGAGACAAACAGTCAAAAACACAAAGCTGACAGAATGAAAACAGCAGGTGGAGTATACACTAACCTGTGCATTATTCAGACACTAGATGGAGACAAACAGAAACACAAAGCTGACAGAAACTAAAACAGCTGATGGAGTATACACTAACCTGCGCATTATTCAGACACTAGATGGAGACAAACAGTCAAAAACACAAAGCTGACAGAAACTAAAACAGCTGATGGAGTATACACTAACCTGCACATTATTCAGACACTAGATGGAGACAAACAGAAACACAAAGCTGACAGACACTAAAACAGCTGATGGAGTATACACTAACCTGCGCATTATTCAGACACTAGATGGAGACAAACAGTCAAAAACACAAAGCTGACAGAAACTAAAACAGCTGATGGAGTATACACTAACCTGCACATTATTCAGACACTAGATGGAGACAAACAGTCAAAAACACAAAGCTGACAGACACTAAAACAGCTGATGGAGTATACACTAACCTGCGCATTATTCAGACACTAGATGGAGACAAACAGACAAAAACATAAAGCTGACAGAATGAAAACAGCAGGTGGAGTATACACTAACCTGTGCATTATTCAGACACTAGATGGAGACAAACAAACACAAAGCTGACAGAAACTAAAACAGCTGATGGAGTATACACTAACCTGCGCATTATTCAGACACTAGATGGAGACAAACAGTCAAAAACACAAAGCTGACAGAAACTAAAACAGCTGATGGAGTATACACTAACCTGAGCATTATTCAGACACTAGATGGAGACAAACAGAAACACAAAGCTGACGGAGTATACACTAATAACCCCAAACTAAGCAGTAATAAGCATACAACAGCAAATCAGATCATAAACCCAATAATAAGCAATAAACAGCAATAATAAACCATAATAAAGAAGTGTGCTAAACTCAAAAAGGCCAGGAACTTTCACTCTGTTTTTTTTAGCGAGGTGCATTCTTGGGTAAAGAGTTGTAGCTGGAGATTGAATCATGCTCTGTTTTTCTGTCTGACTGTCTCTCTCTCTCGCTATAATCCTCTTTGCAGGTCTGGAAACTGGAGTGGCGCGCTTCCAAGGCAAAGGTTGATGGGAAAGCGTATGGTTTGCCAAGAAATCCCAGTTGCCGGCGTTAGAAGCACACACATCTTTGTTCTCCGAGACCTGGTGTCCCGCCAACAGCCTCATTTCTGTCTCTGCATTATAGTTACGCTGGATTTACGCCAAATACTGCGAGCATGCAGAGTCTCTCTCTCTCTCGTGCTATAGAGAGAAATGTGACCTTTTTCACAACATGTTTAAGGGTCATCAGCACCTCAAATCTTGAACGTTTTTAATATTTAGATTTTTTTAAATAACGTATGAACATTTATATGTATTTATGTGTGTATTATATCATCTTTGCATCAAAATATAAAAACAAATGACGGCTTGTGTGAGGTGTTTAATGCAGCATATATGTGTGCAAGACAGTAAATCTGACATCATTCTCTCTTCTGGCTGCCGTTATCAGTCTCACACTATTGTTTTCCTCTTTCTGAAAGTCTTGATAACACCATCCTGGAGTTTTACTGTCTTTATTTCAGCAAATAGGATTGTAAAGTAATGATTTGTTGTACTCTCTCATTCACTGTGCTCTGAGTTTACCAACTATGAGCACTTCAGGGCCATTGTTGATTTTTGTTTGATTATTGGAAAGTACCATACACACTAAGGTTGAACAATATATTAATTGAGCTTTGCAAAATGTGTATCCACAATATTCACATCGCAGGATTAGATTATTAAATTATTTTATTAGATTTTATACATTATTGCCAAGTATTTTAGATATGTATTAAATATGTAATATATTGTCATATTAAATGAATAATATACACAGTGAAATGAAAAATAATTGACAAAGAAAAACAAATTGATATGATGTGAATAAACAATAGCTCTAATAACTAGATAATAGACAATACCTCTAACAATTCTAATAATAATTCCCCTTCTAGTGCCGGGCACAGATTAATTGTGACTAGGATTGGGTAGGTTGACGATGCCATCGTTCATCGCCGATGGCGGATAGACATCACGATGCTGAACCCTCCGTCGCAGTAGCAACCCGCTCGTGAAAAACACACACTCAGGCCCCGTTTACACTAATACATCTTAACTTTAAAATGGCATTTTAGAATGAAAACGATCCACGTCCACACTGTTTCATCTAACATGTCTATAAAGCCCTCCATCCACACTATACTGCTGAAAACGCTGAAAACGTCAGCCGGCTCAGCATCGTGATGTCTATCCGCCATTGCCAATGGATGATGGCATCGTCTATCGACCCAACCCTAAATTGAAACTTAAATAAAAAGTGTAACAAATATGAGTACCACTTTAAAATGATGGACCATTAGTTAATGTATTTACTAACATTAAGTATTAAAATCCAAACTGGTGCTTGTTAACATTAGTTAATGCACTGTGAGTTAATATGAACTAACATTATTTAGTTTGAATAACTAATGTCAACAAAGCTGAATAAGTACCATAATAAATATATTACAAATTTGATCATGTTAGTAAATATATAAACTAACATTAACTAATGGACCATTATTTTAAAACTGTTACCCAAATAAGAGCATGTGAACATTTCATACCACAGTGTTTAACATATTAACACACATAAATCTCTCTCTCTCTCGGCTGCTTCTCTCTCTCTCATCTCGCCTCCATCCCATCTCTGCTGCCAAACATTCTGCCGTTGCCATGGCAGCAGAGAGGCTGGAACTTCAGAGCGATGCAGCCAATGAGTCACCAGAGATTCCAGCTGCGGCGCATCTGCTGGAGAACAACAACCCAGAGCCGTCGCTATGGAAATAATGACTGATAACAACATGCAGTCTAAATTATGATCCACGATGCACGCTCATTATTATGCATAATTCACCTGTGCATGGTATTCTAAACACTCCATACTTGGGAAAAAAGCCGGTGATTTTAACAACTGCACTGAAAAAAATTATTCATTGGATTTAAGTGGCTGCAAACAATTTATATGGGCTGAATTTCACCAAACAAATTCAATTTAAATATGTTCAACTTTATTTGTTTAAATTCATCCCATGTAAATTAGTGAATTGTTTGCATTTTAAAATGTTTTGTAAACCCAATGAATATTTTTTTTCAGTGTGGGTAGGAAAATCTGTAAACTAAAAACCTGGTTAACAGTAAGTTTGCTTAAGATATACAGTAGATAACTGTAAATCGACTTTCCCAGAATTCATGATTATGGTTCTTTTTAGTTTTTTGTTGATATACATTCAGTATATAGTTGATTTTAGTATTTCAAAACATTGGTGTGTTAATACTGTATAAATTAATGAAATATGGTAGCTTACTGTAAGTTAAATGTATATATATATATAATTTTACTTTTAATGGTAACCACAACCAGCGTTTTCTTACTGTAAATTTTACAGGATTTTTGTTCGATTGCAGGCCATGTTATGACTTTTAAAATAGTCTTTAAGAAAATGATATCATGAATAATCAATTCACATGCCATTTCCATGTGTGAGAATGTTTCTGACTTACACAATAACATTTTTGATGTTTTAGTTCAATTTGATGGAAAATACAATAATATTATGAAATATTACTACAATTTAATGTGAATCTTTAAGTTAATATATAGTAGGCATGGGACGATAACCGTTTTCAAGGTATACCGCGGTTTGAAAAAGTCAAGGTTATCATACCGTCAAAATTTTCTCAAATACCGTCCTTAAGGTATGAGTAAAATTTATTTATTTACATTTTTTTTTTAACAACAGTATCTCCAGCAGAAAAGATATCCAAAGATGCCATTTTAAATTGTAAATAAATCTGTGTTGTTGAAACTAATGAAGACAGCAGACGTCAATGATTCATTTTCATTATTTAGCCTGGCACGTTTACTGCTCCAAAATATTATAAATGTTTCTCAAAATAAAATATATTGTGTTCAAAGGGGAAAAAACTTTTTGTTTCCAAGGTTATTATACCGTCAGAATCTTATACCGGCCCATGCCTAATATATAGTAGGCATGCATGGGCCTGGTATCAGATTCTGATGGTATGATAACATGGGATAAATATTTCACGGTATCACGGTTAGGCATGGGACAATGTTTGTTTGTATACTTTATTGTCCCTCAAGGGGAAATTTTTTGTGGACTCACAGAGCACTTCAACAAGTTCTGACACAATACCAATTAAAAATAAGCAAATCATGCGAAGGAGTTACATACAGAAGAAAAGCATAGGCACACTATCGATCAGTATTCAATAGTCTGATTGACACTGGGATAAAAGAGTTCTTAAATCTGTTTTGCTTCCAGCGGAAGGTTCTGTATCTTCTGCCAGAAGGTAAAAGATCGTAAAAGGTGAAGAGTACATGAGACGGATTATTTAAAATTCTTTTCGCTTCATTCAGAGTGCATCCCTCATAAAGTGTTTGGATATTAGAAGAAGTTTCAGATCCTATTAGTCTTGTAGCAGTTCTGATAATGTTAAAAAGTTTTGATTTCAGGGTTACAGAAAGATTACCATACCATGTAGATAGACCATACCTGATGACACTCTCAAATATAGCTTGATAAAATAAGTACATGATTTTCTTATCAACACCATAACCATAACCTTCGTAGAAAATACAGTCTTTGGTGAAGCTTTTCACAGATCCAGTTTACGTGAGTGTCCCATGTTAGAGACCCGTCTATGTGAATTCCCAAATACTTGTATGACTGTACCTGAGTGATTTCTTGATTGTGTACAAACACTGGTGAATGCTCGACAACACACTTGGGATCAAAGATTATTTCCTTTGTTTTTTTTGTATTTACTTTTAAAAAGTTTTCATCACACCACTCAACAAATGAATCAATTTCAGAAAAATAGACAGAAACAGGATCTTGTATTTTCAGCAAACTTAAAATTACCGTATCGTCTGAGTATTTAAAAATATAACGGTCGATAACCGTTTTTAAGGTATACAACAGTTTGGAAAAGCCAAGGTTTTAAAACTGCCAAAAGCTTCTGTAATACCGTTCCTTAGGTATGTGTAAGATTCTTTTTTCGTTTTGTTTTGTTTTTTAGTACAACAGTGTCTCCAGCAGAAAAGATATCCGTTTTAAATTGTAAAGAAATCTGTGTTTTTAAAAGTAATGAACAGAGCAGAAGTCAATGACTGAATGCTGATTGAATGATTGAATTATTTAGCCTGACATGTTTACTGCTCCAAAATATTATAAATGTTTCCTAAAATAAAATATATTGTGTTTTAAGGGGGAAATTTTTTTTTGCGTTTTACTTGGATATTAAAAAGAATATATTTTAGAGCAGTAATCACAATACTGTCAAACCGTGATATTGTTATTATCATACCGTCAGAATCTTCTACCGGCCCATGCCTAATCACGGTATCGTGATTACTGCTCTAAAATATGTTCTTTTAAAATGTCTGGGTAAAAACCAACAACCTATTCCCCATTGAAAGGAATATATTTTAATTTAAAAAACATTTATAATTTGTTGGAATGATAAACATGTCAGGCTAAATAATTTAAATAAACCATTGACTTCTGCGGTCTTCATTAGTTTCTAAAACCCTGATTTCTTTACAACTTATATATGCATTATTAAATAAAATAGTCAGAAAAACACATATAAAACAAACCTACAAATACTGTAGGAATGGTATGAAAGAACATTTTGCCGTTTTAAAACCTTGACTTTTCCAAACCATGGTAAACGGTTTTCGTCCCATGCCTAATATATAGTCAAATATAATTTATAGCTGTGACGTAAATCAGTCTAAATATGCTGATTTAAATATTCTACTAAACATTTTGCGTTATTGTTTATCCATTTTTATATTTTATTTATTGTTTTTGTTGCACGAGAACAAACGTTGTGGGCAATTTTATTCGCCCTCCTGTCAAATATTGATTCTTTTTCAAATATTTCCCAAATGATGTTTAACAGAGCAGGAAAATGTTCACAGTATTTCCTCTAATATCTTTTCTTCTGGAGAAAGTCTTATTTGTTTTATTTCAACTAGAATAAAAGCAGTTTTTAATTTTGTTAATCTCATTTTAAGGTCAATATTATTATCCCCCTTCAGCAATATTAGTTTTGGATTGTCTCCAGAACAAACCACTGTTATACAATGACTTGCCTAATTACCCTAACTTTACCCTAATTACCCTAGTGAAGCCTTTAAATGTCACTTTAAGCTGAATACTAGTGTCTTGAAGAATATCTAGTCTAATATTATTTACTGTCATCATGACAAAGAGAAAAGAAATCAGTTATTAGAGATGAGATATTAAAACTATTATGTGCAGAAATGTGCTGAAGAAAATCTTCTTTCCATTAAACAGAAATTGGAATAAAACAGAAGGCATATATACAGTATATAATCAAATCCTGCGTTGCATTTTTTCCCCCAGTCAAATATGGAAGTAAAATGGTTTGCACAGCTGTTGACTGTAAATGATATAATTGACTCAAACAGATCATATTTTACGAGCTGTGACGCATGTCTTGATTGCCTGTGCGTTTGGCATTATTGCAGCCTGTGGTTATAAAGTATGATTCAGTTTCCTGATTCAGTTCTGGAGCTTTAACAGCGAGCAGATCCAGACTGAAGTCATGATGAAATGATCTATTATCAAGGCCTGTAATGTTTACACGACAGCCTCACATTACAGACTGCATGCGCTCATTCCTTCCTGGAGGAAAAAACTGTAAACTCATCAACAATCCTCACATGAACTGCATTCATTTTTCCTCTTTCCCCCGGAGCGTCTGACGGGAAGACCGATGGCTTTGTTCTTGTTTACTTTCCCCACTTCCCTCATTTTTAGTATTTTTTTCTTTCTCTCTCAGCTCTGCAAAGTCAAGCCGACGTTTGTTTCCTCCATTCAGGTATAACCAACATTAGCAATTTTCACACAGCTTCCAAAAATAACATCAGCGCAGCACAGCAAAGTTCACGGTGATGTAACCCAAGCCCCAAAGCAAAGAACGCCACATAATGACAGCTTATGTAATGTCCAGACAGAGACTCATTTCTCTCCCTCTCTCTCTGTTTTTCTTGCTTTTATACAGTGTGCTAGATTGACACCTTTATTTATGGTCTTAAAATGTTTTAATTAGTGTTGGGCAAATATTAATGGTATTCAAAATAAAGGTCTGTTTTGACATAATATAGTTAAAGTCCAAATGATTAGCTTTCCTGTGACTATTTTTTTAATGTTTCCCAAATGATGTTGAACAGATTCAGGAATGTTTCACAGTATTTCCTCTAATATTTTTTTCTTCTGGAGAAAGTCTTATTTGTTTATTTCAGCTAGAATAAAAGCCGTTTTTAATTGTTTAAAACCCATTTAAAGGTCAATATTATTAGCCCCCTTCAGCAATAAGAAATATATACAGAAAAGCGGTTAAAAATGAATGAATGAATGAATGAATACAGTATATTCGATTGCTTACAGAACAAACCAGCAGTTATATACAGTAGTATATTGGTGATATATTATGTATATCACAAATATACTATGGTGAAATACATATGTATTTAACTTGTAGTTATAAAGTATATAGGTGATGTCTATGTCTGTTTAACCTGTAGTTATATAGTATATAGGTGATGTCTATGTCTGTTTAACCTGCAGTTGTATAGTATATAGGTGATGTCTGTGTATTTAACCTGCAGTTGTATAGTAAATAGGTGATGTCTGTGTATTTAACATGTAGCTATATAGTATATAGGTGATGTCTATGTGTATTTAACCTGCAGTTATATAGTATATAGGTGATGTCTATGTGTATTTAACCTGCAGTTGTATAGTAAATAGGTGATGTCTATGTGTATTTAACATGTAGCTATATAGTATATAGGTGATGTCTATGTGTATTTAACCTGCAGTTATATACTGTAGTATAAGTGATGTCTGTGTATTTAACATGTAGCTATATAAACTGCATCAGCAAACTGCAGTTATATAGTATATAGGTGTTGTTTATATGTATTTAACCTGCAGTTATATACAGTAGTATATAGGTGACATCTATGTGTATTTAACCTGCAGTTATATGCAGTAGTATATAGGTGACATCTACATGTATTTAACCTGAAGTTATATAGTATAGGTGATGTCTATATCTATGTAACATGTAGTTATATAGTATATAGGTGATGTCCATGTATTTACCTGCAGTTATATAGTATAAAGGTGATGTCTATGTGTATTTAATCTGCAGTTATATACAGTAGTACTGTAAATAGGTGGTCTATATGTATTTAACCTGCAGTTATATAGTACATAGGTGATGTCTGTGTATTTAACCTGCAGTTATATAGTACATAGGTGATGTCTGTGTGTTTAACCTGCAGTTATATAGTATATAGGTGATGTCTGTGTGTTTAACCTGCAGTTATAGTAGTATATAGGTGGTTTATGTGTATTTAACCTGCAGTTATATACAGTAGTATATAGGTGTCGTCTATGTGAATTTAACCTGCAGTTATATGCAGCAGTATATAGGTGAAGTCTATATGTATTTAAACTGCAGTTATATAGTATATAGGTGATGTTTATATGTATTTAACCTGAAGTTATATACAGTAGTATATAGGTGACATCTATATGTATTTAACCTGAAGTTATATAGTATATAGGTGATGTCTATATCTATGTAACATGTAGTTATATAGTAAATAGGTGATGTCTGTGTATTTAACCTGCAGTTATATAGTATATAGGTGATGTCTGTGTATTTAACCTGCAGTTATATAGTATATAGGTGATGTCTATGTATTTAACCTGCAGTTATAGTAGTATATAGGTGGTTTATGTGTATTTAACCTGCAGTTATATACAGTAGTATATAGGTGTCGTCTATGTGTATTTAACCTGCAGTTATATAGTATATAGGTGATGTCTGTGTATTTAACCTGCAGTTATAGTAGTATATAGGTGGTTTATGTGTATTTAAACTGCAGTTATATGCAGTAGTACTGTATAGGTGTCGTCTATGTGTATTTAACCTGCAGTTATATAGTATATAGGTGATGTCTGTGTATTTAACCTGCAGTTATATAGTATATAGGTGATGTCTATGTATTTAACCTGCAGTTATATAGTATATAGGTGATGTCTGTGTATTTAACCTGCAGTTATATAGTATATAGGTGATGTCTGTGTATTTAACCTGCAGTTATATAGTATATAGGTGATGTCTGTGTATTTAACCTGCAGTTATAGTAGTATATAGGTGGTTTATGTGTATTTAACCTGCAGTTATATGCAGTAGTATATAGGTGATGTCTGTGTATTTAACCTGCAGTTATATAGTATATAGGTGATGTCTGTGTATTTAACCTGCAGTTATATAGTATATAGGTGATGTCTGTGTATTTAACCTGCAGTTATATAGTATATAGGTGATGTTTGTGTATTTAACCTGCAGTTATAGTAGTATATAGGTGATGTCTGTGTATTTAACCTGCAGTTATATAGTATATAGGTGATGTCTGTGTATTTAACCTGCAGTTATATAGTATATAGGTGATGTCTATGTGTATTTAACCTGCAGTTATATAGTATATAGGTGATGTCTGTGTATTTAACCTGCAGTTATATAGTATATAGGTGATGTCTGTGTATTTAACCTGCAGTTATATAGTATATAGGTGATGTCTGTGTATTTAACCTGCAGTTATATAGTATATAGGTGATGTCTGTGTATTTAACCTGCAGTTATATAGTATATAGGTGATGTCTGTGTATTTAACCTGCAGTTATATAGTATATAGGTGATGTCTGTGTATTTAACCTGCAGTTATAGTAGTATATAGGTGATGTCTGTGTATTTAACCTGCAGTTATATAGTATATAGGTGATGTCTGTGTATTTAACCTGCAGTTATATAGTATATAGGTGATGTCTGTGTATTTAACCTGCAGTTATATAGTATATAGGTGATGTCTGTGTATTTAACCTGCAGTTATATAGTATATAGGTGATGTCTGTGTATTTAACCTGCAGTTATATAGTATATAGGTGATGTCTGTGTATTTAACCTGCAGTTATAGTAGTATATAGGTGATGTCTGTGTATTTAACCTGCAGTTATATAGTATATAGGTGATGTCTGTGTATTTAACCTGCAGTTATATAGTATATAGGTGATGTCTGTGTATTTAACCTGCAGTTATATAGTATATAGGTGATGTCTGTGTATTTAACCTGCAGTTAGTATATAGGTGATGTCTGTGTATTTAACCTGCAGTTATATAGTATATAGGTGATGTCTGTGTATTTAACCTGCAGTTATATAGTATATAGGTGATGTCTGTGTATTTAACCTGCAGTTATATAGTATATAGGTGATGTCTGTGTATTTAACCTGCAGTTATAGTAGTATATAGGTGATGTCTGTGTATTTAACCTGCAGTTATATAGTATATAGGTGTCGTCTATGTGTATTTAACCTGCAGTTATATAGTATATAGGTGATGTCTGTGTATTTAACCTGCAGTTATATAGTATATAGGTGATGTCTGTGTATTTAACCTGCAGTTATATAGTATATAGGTGATGTCTGTGTATTTAACCTGCAGTTATAGTAGTATATAGGTGATGTCTGTGTATTTAACCTGCAGTTATATAGTATATAGGTGTCGTCTATGTGTATTTAACCTGCAGTTATATAGTATATAGGTGATGTCTGTGTATTTAACCTGCAGTTATAGTAGTATATAGGTGATGTCTGTGTATTTAACCTGCAGTTATATAGTATATAGGTGATGTCTGTGTATTTAACCTGCAGTTATATAGTATATAGGTGATGTCTGTGTATTTAACCTGCAGTTATATAGTATATAGGTGATGTCTGTGTATTTAACCTGCAGTTATAGTAGTATATAGGTGGTTTATGTGTATTTAACCTGCAGTTATATACAGTAGTATATAGGTGTCGTCTATGTGTATTTAACCTGCAGTTATATACAGTAGTATAGGTGATGTCTGTGTATTTAAACTGTAGTTATATAGTATAAAGGTGATGTCCATGTTTATTTAGCATGCACTTATATGCAGTAGTACAGGTAATGACTATATGTTTTTAACCTGTAGTTATATACAGTAGTATATAGGTGAGGTCTATATGTATTTAACCTGCAGCTATATAGTATATAGACGATGTCTATGTGTATACGTTTAATAAAGTGTATGTGTTGTCCTCTAAGTCTTAGTTTAATTCATACATTTCTGGCTTTCATATTTGTGTGGTTTGGATAACAGACAGACAGACACAGACAGACACACACACACACACAGACAGACACACACACACACACAACTCTCATGAATCATGCTGGAGATGTTTCCCGTCATCCGGAGCCCATTACACTCCTATAAGAGACCACAGAAATCCAAACCTCCATTGTCTGACACAGTTTCATCTCCTCTTCTCATTGAGTCCAGATGGAGATGAGTGAGAATGAAACTATAGTGCTGCATGATACTAGAAATATAGGCGATATATAACATTTATGCTATTTTTATTAGCACTATTTTAAAAAAATATATGCATGTAATGATCATAGAAAAACTAACATGTATTAGAAAATATTCTAATCTAATTAAACCTAAAAAAATAGTTACTTAAAGTAGATAAATGTGGTAATTACATTTTAAAGAAATTAATGAGAAATTATGTTTTATGCTATTTGCTATTTGCATGTTTTATTTATTCCTTTATTCAATCATTCATTTATTCCATTAATTAATTCATTTATTCATTCATTCATTCATTCATTTATTTATTCATTCATTCATTTATTCACTTATTCATTTAATTTTTTTTTAAGAGTACGATAGGCTTAAAACTGCAATTACAGGTTTTATTTAATCATTCATTCAATTATTCATTCATTCATTCATTTAAATGTAAAATTACGATTGTTACTACGGGTTTCAATCAATCAATCAATCATTCAATCAGTTATTTAATCGTTCATTCATTAATTGTCCTTCAGCTTAGTCCCTTATTTATCATGGGTCTCCATTAACCACCACATTAACCACTGAACCACCGTATCCCCTCATTCATTCATTCATTCATTCATTCATTCATTCATTATTTAAGTGTAGATCACAATTGCAACTACGGGTTTCAATCAATCAATCATTCAATCAATCATTCATTTTCCTTTAGCTTAGTCCCTTATTTATCATGGGTCGCCATTAACCACCAGATTAACCACTGAACCACCATGTCCCCTCATTCATTCATTCATTATTTCAAGTGTAAGATTACAATTGCAACTACGGGTTTCAATCAATCAATCATTCATTCGTTCATTCATTAATTTTCCTTCAGCTAGTCCCTTATTTATCATGGGTCGCCATTAACCACCACATTAACCACTGAACCACCGTATCCCCTCATTCATTCATTCATTCATTCATTATTTTAAGTGTAGATCACAATTGCAACTACGGGTTTCTATCAATCAATCAATTATTCAATCATTCGTTCATTCATTCATTCATTTTCCTTTAGCTTAGTCCTTTATTTATCATGGGTCGCCATTAACCACCACATTAACCACTGAACCACCATGTCCCCTCATTCATTCATTCATTCATTCATTCATTCATCCATTCAAAGTTTTAGGCTTAAAACTGCAATGACTCTTTCTACCCAACACTGGACAAGGTGCAAAAATTTATGGCTTTATTTTAACGATCCAGGCGCAAAGTCTAAAGCACATAGAATTAAGGGTGTGTTTGAATCCACTGATGCTATTTTAAGGACAGAAAAATACACTCTGCGCCCCGGCGCATGGTCTAACAGGGTTGTGCTTATTCTCTTAATGAGTTTTGGGTGTGTTTTGAAGTTGTTTAGTGTTGCGTTGGTCTGAGAATAGCAACAAATCGCACCAAACAGGTCTTGCTCCTTATTACGCCGGTTGTATGACAGGGCCCAGAGTCTTCGAAACATTATGAATGAGTGAAAGCCTCGTCATCTATTCTGACTCTGATTGGCTGTTGTCATTTTCCTCTCTCGTTTTGACTCGGCCCATTAGTGTTTGTATTTTCATTTCAGTTTATACAGCAAAAGTTTATCTTGGAGTTGCAAAATTAGATACAAACTATAGATACACTACGGATAACTATGGATACAAATATTGCATACACTATTATTGCGATGACAGTCTTTGTTTTTAAATATTGTGCGGCCCTAAATGAGTCTTTTTGAAGGTGTGATGGAAACAATAGCTCTAAAATTGGTCTGTGTTTCCTCCAGCAGAGCATTTGAATGAGTTTCTATCTTTAAACGCTCTTCCTTATCACCCACGTGTTCGCAAATGTCTGTATTTACATTTGTGCGTTTAACAGAAGCCACTCACAAAAGAGGAACAAACGCGATGACAGACAATGGCAGGTTTATCTGACAACTAGGAAGTACGATTTCTCAAACCATGTGTTATCATTTTACAAAGCATATTATGAAACGCTGTGTCCTGAAATAGCCCATGAGATCAAATCTGCCAGCAAGTATGACGTAGGGAATATATATAGAGAGAGATAATTAATGTTCTTAAATAGTCTCTTCTGCACAAATATTTTTAAAAATGTGAAACATTATTACAAATTATTATAGCTGTATTTCTATGTGAATTTGTTATGAAATGTAATTTATTTCTGTGATTAAGACTGACTCTTTAGAGTCACGTGATCCTTCAGAAATCAATCTTGATGATAATCTGATGATCAAAAAATGATTGTACTTAGTTCAGCATTTGTTTAAATAATACGCTGTACTTTTGATCAATATAATGCATCATTGATTAATAAAAGTATTAATCTCATTGATCATCGCTGTTTTAATTAATTTTATTAACTAATTTCTAATGACAGTAATTTAACAACTGTAAATGACAACTAATTTATTGATGACAGTACATAATATTTGACTAGTTATTTTGCAAGATACTAGTAATCAGCTTAAAGGTAAAATGTGCATTTTTTATTCGATGATTGACGTAATCTCAAATGAAAAAGAGAGGGCGGGGCATAGACTAGCTCCTCCCCTTAACAAAAAACAAACACCTAATAGTTTAGTTTTCTCACAGCTCTGCCAGTGAGAGCGGTTGAGCTCAACTGCATCAATGAGAAGGAGGGGGCGAGGCATGCCAGACACTAGAGAGCATTTGATTGGTCAGAAGACTTGATGAGAAACTGAAGTATTAGGTGACGACAAAAAAAAGAAAACATTGATGCATTTAAAGTGTCAAACTGCAAACTCTGGATGTTTATATCTGGATTATATCTTCTAAACGTGAATGTTGTTACTGTTTTGGCACTCACTAAATATCCTTAAAACTGATACAAACATCTTAAAAACTATATTTTAATTTCACAAGATCTTTAAAGTGCAACTTAAAGGCCTAACTAGATAGTTAGGCAAGAAAAATAATCACTCAATTTTTTTTTCTTTTTATTTCTGAAAACAAATCAATATTTTTATTAATCTAGAAAACGCTTCTTAATGTAAGAATTTTGAGATGTTTGTACTAGAAACTGAAAAAAGCTTTTTTTGCAGTTCAACTTGTTGAGCAGAAGAGGCATAAAACAGCTCCTGTATACAGGGTTTCTGCAGTCCTTTCCTAAAGTCAAATTTAAGACCCTTTTAAGACCATCAAGAATGAAATTTCAGACGTATATGAGCAATTCCAGCGTTATGGATGTGACATCTGCAGTAAAAACTCAAAACATAAATTCATATAGAAAGTATATGTTAACCAAGCGGCAACCTCCCGCTCTCCCTCGGGAAGCCAATACGGAAGTATCTGAAACTGCAATTCATGGAAATTCTGCTAGTCCTGCTCCATAATAGAGCAAATTTCTATTGAGCCCACTGTTAGAATGGCCAACTTTACAGCAGAAAAAAGGTGTTTACAGCCTGGTACAAAGAACCATTTTGGTTCATATAGCTAATATTACCCTTCATGACAACTGTGAGGGGGTGAATTTTTTATAACTCATCCGTTTCCTTTATATTAGGTTATATTAAGTCTGCATAATTAAGGGCGTGGCCACTTGAGTGACAGCTAGGCCTCGCTGGTCGCCGTCACTTCACCTCAGCTGATTACGGCTGATTAGCCGCTGATCTCGGCATATTCATCGTATTTTTGTGTTGTTATATGTGGCTTTACACAGTCTGCTGCCTTTTGGAATTATTTCCTACAATTATCAGATGATATGGCATGCTGTGTGCACTTAATTGTGCTCACAAACCATTCACGTGGCCTCCATTTCCCAGGTGAGTGAAATATATAATTATATACCATCTCTATGAATGTATTTGTTTTATTTAAGATCATTTATCATTTATAATGTTCTTTAGAGCTGTAATGCACTCCAGAATCTGACAGATTATTAGCTGTAGGCTCTAGAACAGTCATCTTTCATACAGTGTTCTGCCTGGACTTCATAATTAGCCTTGCATTTACTAACACAGACTACATCTGAAG
Organism: Danio kyathit; assembly: GCA_903798195.1. NCBI lineage: Eukaryota > Metazoa > Chordata > Actinopteri > Cypriniformes > Danionidae > Danio > Danio kyathit. The sequence continues at coordinate 54,478,412 of LR812529.1, read as the reverse complement.
TGTTTGGAAGTAATTCGCACTTTCCTCCTGTTGAAAAACATCATAAGCGCAATGTTTATAGTGGCCAATGTGTAATGCATTGAGCCACTAAGCATTGCGCTTATGACGTTGCTTATGAAACAGTGTTTTTAAAAGTCTAAACACTTTATTGATAAAGTGTACAACCAAGCACATGTGGTCAGAACACAAACGAGTCGCAGGTGATGAAGTATTAAGCGTTTCTCCCTTAGGAAAGCCTGGCTGCGTCCGAAACCGCATACTTCCATACTATACAGTACGCTTAAATCAGTATGCGAGCCGAGTAGTATGTCCAAATTCATAGAATTCGAAAATCAGTATGTGAGAAGTACCCGGATGACTTACTACTTCCGGCGAGATTCTGAAGTGCGCATCCCATGGACGCTGCGCTATCCCATGATGCCCCGTGAGAGAATTTATGAATGGACGTGAAGCGACGCAACTGACGCAGGTAGGTCACGTGACCATGACAAAATGGCGGATGTAGTACGTCCGAATTCCATTCATACTGCTCACATTCATACTGTATAGAACGTACTTTTCCAACGGCCGAGTAGTACGTTTAAATTCAAATGCAGTACCTACTGAGTAGTAGGCGGTTTCGGACGCAGCCCCTGTCTAAGCAGGGCGACTGTAGCTCCGCTCACGCTCCGCCTCTTTGTCCTTGTATGGTATGCCCGGGGTTGGTGCGATGACGTGCGAACAAAATGGCGACGGTCGGCCACGCCTTCTAGTAGCTTTTTTTGGGTTCTTCATTAAACTATGGGTGACGTCACGGATACTACGTCCATATCTTTTACAGTCTATGATGTTAACATTATATTCCCAGCCGGCACACGACCGACCTTCAACGTTGAAATATGGTTGAAATAAGGTCAGGTGTGTTTTTAACGTTGAAATAATGTTGATACAACGTTTAATGTTCAACGGTTGAAAAACTTCCTGCATATGACCAGGCTTCAACGTTGAAATGCGGTTGAAAATACGTCAGTTGTTGTTTCAAAGTTGAAACAATGTTGAATGATAAATGGTTGAAAAAAGTTACAGAAATCATTAAACAAGTCAACGTTGACATTTTTTTATCATGATCTGTATGTTGAATTTACGTCGTGGCTTCACCCTATTTTCAACAACGTTTTTGGTGGTTACCATGGTATCATTGGAGGACTCGGCGCACACGGCCACGCGCAGCGCTTCCTGTGAGGTTGGATCGTAATTACGGACACCTGCAGTGCAACAGAATTCAGAGGTAAGCATGTTTTTCGATGCTTTACATGTTTTATTTATCCCCAGTCTTGTTTTACGCACAGTTAATCTTAAAGGTGACTTTTGAGTTGTAGTGTTTCGAATTTTGAAGCATTTAAAACTTTCCAGTTTGGTTTTAGTCTTGTTTGCGCTCCGGTGACGCAGCAGCTAATCTCGAGCTAATGCTACATGTTTAACCTTAGTCTAAATTAGTGTTTTCACCTGTTTTAATTGGTAAATTCACATCGATAAACTCTAAACGCGGTTTAAAGTTACTGAGCAACGTTATAAGACAATATCTTTTTTATACGCTGTATTGTTACTACAAAGTGAACTGCTGTCGTTTCGCTGTTGTGTTTTTGTTTACTTTTAGAGCTGTAACTTACTGCAGAGACGCTCTAACTTGCACAGCATTGAATGGAAAAGGCTTTGTCCATATGTAAGTTTATTAAGTTATTTGTTAAAAATCTTGGTGCTTTGGTTGGTGATATTTTCTTTCTAATCTGTTTGTTTATTGATTGTTAGGCTATGTTGTGTGATATTATATTGATATTATTATTGTGATATTATGTTGCGAGGTTATACTATGTGACAATATTATGGGACAAATATGTATTTAGTCAGAAATGAATGCTTGAATTACACTTTGTATAGTAGCAGATAAGAGGTGTAATGGGTTTTAACTTTCTGGGTTTTCTAGAAGGTCCAGTTGAGGGCATGAAGAGCATGCAGATGGCCTAAACCTGTCAGCCAGGACAGACTGCAGTTCTACACCATGCCAATGATTTTGTATGGATGTCTGACTACTACGGTGTTCTCTTAAGGTATTACTGGAGCAAAACAACAGCACCCGTTACAGTGAAATTTGTATTCTTAAAAAATAGTAATATATGTGTAGCAGCAGTACATGTGATGTCATTGAGAAGTCATAAAAACAAATAAACATGCTATTTAAAAAAAATCTAAATATTAAAAACTCGAGGATTAAGATGACAAATGAAATGCATCATCTGTCTTGTGAAAAGGGTCTACATAAGAATTTTGGTGTTTTCAAACTGAAAGGGATAGTTCACCCAAAAATGAAAATTTACTTACATTTTACTCCCCAAGTGGTTTAAAACCATTATGAGTTTAGTCTGTTGAACACAAAAGAGGCTATTCTGAAGAAAGTTAAAAACCTGTAAACATTGACATCCATAGTAGGAAAAAACAAATACTGTAGAAGTTATAGATTTATAGGTTATAGATTTCCAGCTTTCTTCAAAATATCTTGTTTTGTTCAACATGGTGAGTAAATGATTACAGAATTTAAATTTTGAACTATCCCTTTTCTCTGTCCTACATGCAGGTTTTTGCAAAAGTGCTGCTCCTAGAGTTTCTCTCAACCTGTATGTCTAAAAAGCTTTAAACAGCTTTTACAGTACATGTAATGGTTTACAACAACTTGTAATTATTAGATGTGGTGAATGTTTCATGATTCTTTACTGCAGCCAAGTTATTTTTTCGAGAATCTGAAATCTGAATTCTGGAAAATGCTGGCACCGGTGATAACTAAAGGCCTCCTGATGATATCACACCTAATTCTTCACTTCTCTTAGTTCTTCGAGTCTCTTATAGTTAATATTTTTTCTTCTCCAACTTTTTGTTTGCTTGTTGCAAATTCCTCTTGATAAATCTTATGTATGACTATAGGAATTATCCTAAAAAAAGCTGGCTACACATTGTGACTTTGAGAAACAGTTATCAAATAACCTTAAGTTTTTACTGAGCAATGTTATAAATAATATATTAAACATGCAATATAATAATTATTATAAAGTGAACTACTGTTGTTTCCTTTTACTTTAGATATGTTCTCCTAACTAGAGGCGCACTACACAGCATTCAATGGAAAAGGCTTTGCCCATATGTAAGTTTGCTAAGTTAATTTCATGTCAAGATTCTTTTTTCGTTGGTTGGTAATGTTCTGTTTATAATTGCCTGTGTTCACAAACCAGCTTTGTCCTCGTTTCTTTATTGATTGTTATACTATGTTCTGGTGTTTGTTTTGTTTTCCTTTTTCTGTTTGTCTCTCTTGTATACTGCGGTTTACTCGTAGCAGTACCTAATTGTGTGTGGTTTGTATGTGCGTTCAATTTAAAAATAGAAATTTTGCATCATTAATCTTATAAAATTAAATGTAAATGAAACTCAAACAAGATCAGTGAAGTAGGAATATTCAGATGGATGAGTCAAAATTATTGAATGTGACGATTTTATAGGACAAATTTGGATTCAATTAAAAATAAATTTGAGTTTGAATTTCACTTTGTATAATAGCAGATACCAACTTGGTTGTAACCTAGCATTTCATTTATTGCAGGTTTTCTGGAAGCTCCAGTTGAGGGCATCAAGGACATACCGATGGCCTAAACCAGTGTCAGCCTGGACAGACGTCTATTGCAGTTCTGCTACACCACACCAAACTCTCTGCTTTTGTATGGATGTCTGACTACTGCGGTGTTCTCTGAAGGTGTCACTGGAGCAAAATAACAGCACCTGTTACAGTGAAATTTGTGTTAAAATTACAGAGAAAAGTTATTTTTAGAATTTGCAAATGTTTTTTCTTCCTCCCTTCTCTCTCCAAACTAAACATTGGTTTGTGCCTGTTTTGGTGATTTCAATGTGATATTTGACTATTTTGCCATGAAGCTATAGTTTTCTCTTTCTCCATGTACAGCAAGGGTCCCAAGATGTTCAAAGTTCAGAAAAGGAAGTTAAAACTTTGTCAAAACATTGCTTCTATCTTCAGTGATTCAACTGTAATCATACAAAGCTCAAAAACACATTTGTGCATCAAAAGTACTGTAAAAATAACTTGTTTGCCTCTGCCACAACAGGTCAGGGTGTGCGCTTACTGCTCATAGTAAACACACACCCTGATCTGATGCGGGAGAGATGTACGCAAACAAATTTGTATTTACTGTTTTGTTTTGCCTCACTAAAGTGTTGTTGGAGCTTGGTATGTTCTCAGTTGAACCACTAAACACACATGGAACGTTTTGACAATGTTTTTGTGCCTTATCTGGACTATGACCATCTCGGGACCATTGCTGTCTGTAGAGGATGAGGAGCATTTAATTTAAAATATTCTAATTTGTGTTCTGAAGATAACCAGGTCTCTGGGATGACACAAGTAATAGAACTTATGTGAACACTTAATGTGACATTTTTTTAAAAACCAATGTAGTAGTGAAATTTATCTACTAGGTGAAGAGTCGTACATTCACAAACGTGAGCCATCATTGTAGGACCCATGTGAACATGCAATTTTTATGATACTAATAATAATGGAATAAAAAATTACTGTTGTATTATTTAAGTTATAGGCTATAATAAGTCAAATAGATGTGAACATGTCAAGGTGTAACTGTTGTGTTTGTGAGAGAGAATCCAATCATATATTCTACACATTTTCTTGATGTTCCACTGTCACAGGTGCTCAGTTTTGCTGCAGTAATGCTAAACACAATATATGTACTTTATGCAAAAAGACAAAAACAACTAAATATTTAGCATGCAGACCTGCAAAGTGAAGGTGCAATGTCAGATTTATAGATTATAGCAGGAGTTTTCACTATTGTGAAAGTCCAGTCATTCATTCACAATGAATTGGAGTGGCAAACCTCATTATTGATTTTGTAGGATACTCACCTGGTGTTTGAGAATAAAAGATGTATTTAACTGCTAGACAGATATAGATGTTTTTAGTGTTTTACACTTAATTCTTTGTCCCCAGTGCCAGCTTTTACCTCGAGTTTCTCTCAACATATAAAACCTTAAACAGATGTATTGTATTTTACATGTGATTCTTAGCTGTGGGTGATGTTTTATGATTTTTTTACTGCAGCCACTTTAAAAATGTGTATTTTGTAAACTTTGTAAACAGAATTGTATTTTGGAGACTGTGTTGGTTGAAGCGTAGTTTAGTTAGTTAGTTATTATCTGTCTTTCTGAAGATAACGCTTTAAAATAAGGTTGTATTAGTAAGTGTTAATGTATTTACTAACATGAACAAAGAACAATACATTGAAAAAAATATTTCATATAAGTAAAATACAGTTCATGTCAGCTCAGTGCATTAATGTTAACAAGCATACATTTTGATTTTAATAGCATTGGCACATACTTTAATTAAATGATTAATAAATGCTGTAAGTATTCATTCTTTGTTCATGTTAGTAAATATTAACTAACTTCAAATCATGCAACCTAATTAAAAAGTGACCATTTAAATGTATGCCTTTTTGTGTATTTGAGTATACTGCATGTACAGTAACCTGAATGGTTTTAATGAACAATTGTATGCTGTAAATGTTGCTGTATATTCAGAATATAAATGAAATAATGTGGTGTGTATTGAATAAATCGATACACAGGCTAAATTGTGTATTTGTATGGTGTTTTTTTTATTAGTAAAAATTTGTTTGCTATATTTATGGACTTTGTGTTATATGTAATTTCTATTTAACTTACGTTGAAATGTACGACGGTGAAACAACGTCAAGGTATCAACGTTGATCCAATTTGCAAAATCGAAAGGTAATTCAACCTAAATTCAACGTCTAGATAACGACCAAAATTCACCCATGAAGAAGGTAAGAGTGAAACAACGTCGTGATTTCAACGGTGAATCACCGGTGGTGGTCCGACGGTGAAACAACGTCACTATATAAACGTTGATCCAATTTGCAAAATCGAAAGGTAATTCAACGTTGATCCAACCATAGACCTGACGTTGATTCAACGTTGAATCACCGTTGAAATGCCGGCTGGGTTGACACATCTGTTTATATTTTCTAAAACAACTAACCAACCACAGAGTTAAGGGATCAGAAAAATATCAATCTGTAAACATGTTTTATACTTTCAATGAGGAAAATAAACATGCGTTATGGATGTGACCAAAAATGTTTGTGAGTTTTCAGTATGCAAAATACTTTGTAGAAATTCTGTCAATTAAACTGCACAACGCAAAAGAAACAATGCTAATCAAACAGATACGAGTCTGCTCACTAAAGAACAAACATGATTGATTTTATTTTATTTTATATTTTCGCATTTATGAGGAAAAAGTGTCGTTATGGATGTGACATTTTTCCGTTATGGATGTGACAGATGTGAAATTGCCACTTGTGTGATTTTGGCAAATTAAATATAATAGTTTTAAACACTGACAGAGACATTTATACGTATTTTTAAAGTACTGTAAAATACTTGCTTACACAAAAAAATGTAGAAACGGTTTCTCTAATTTGGTGAAAACCTAATTTTTTTCATGGCAAGGTTGACATTTGCATGGAATTGCTCATATACATTAGGGCTAAAGCCAAGGATTTAATAAATGACCCAGCAAACCACATATTTTAGGGCCACAAATTTTAAATAATGTCAAAACAAGCTGACCCTAGTTGTATACATACTAGGGTTGGGCGATGTTGACCAATCTGGCATCGTACGATGTCTAATGTGAAACATCGCGATGGACGATGGCATCGTCGTCATAGGTGGGGGTGGTTGTTGTTAAATATCAATTCATTCATAACAAATTAATTAATTGTAGCCTACCGTTTTCACTACCTGACACACATGGTCTTTGCTTTACCCATAACCAAACCATAAATAAATAAAGTTACGCACAGATGACCACCTGTCAATCACTTTAATCTGCGGGACTCTGGCATGAATAGGTGGAGTGATCTGTGTCAGTATAATGGCTTTTTCCCACAGCTGGTGGAGGAGACGAGAGTTGGTTTGGAGTTCACTGTAGTTTGTATTGTGATTGATGATAACTTCCTTATTTTATTATTATTACGAGGAAATAATAACAAGTAAAGATGCTAGGGCTCGACTGTTTTGGTCATGCGCCCGAAATTTTATCTATGCGACCTAAAAATATATTTGGAAGCATTTGTGCTAGTGCATAAATTTTCACTGTTTTCACTGCAAAATGCTCACCGCGTTCGCAGATTTAGGAGACATTTAAGCAGAATGCATCTTTGGACCTAAAACCGCCAAACGCAGAGCTCAGGAACAGATTAAAACAGTTGTCATGTGAACTTGCTGAAGTAAAGAAAGCCTGCAATGCTTGCCCCGCCCTTGTGCTCTTCTTATTGGCCCACTGCTCTAGAACTGAACGTGAATGGATTGTTTAATATCAGCTGTCAATCACTCAGTCAATGCCTTCTGCTTCAGATGACAGGAGCTACAACAGCGGAAATGTGAAGCGCTGAAGATGAGAGAATGACAATAACACTGACAGATTTAGTTTTAGAAAGCACCTTAAGTCACTAATAATGGCACATCTTATTAGTGATCATGTGCTGAATGTTAATCCACCATTTACACTTTTCCAAGAGTGGATAAAAGACTTCCAGTGGCTTCAAGTCCGCTATGAAAATAACTAAAGCCATTCACTGTAAAGTCTGTGGGACGGGGTTTGCAGGAAACAGAGTTTTCCACTGAATCTACACATGTTAAGCGTGAGAGGTGCTGTATAATCCTTCATTTAATCCTCAACATGCTGTCAGCCGTGTAAGCGGGAGCTATATGTACAATTTAACACAGCTCATGAAAAGACCGTTATTGCTATTAAGATGACATGCAAATAATAAGTTATATATCAATATACATGTGGGGCGAGGCGATGGATCGCAGTTGGGTCTATTGGCCCAACCCTAATACACACTATATTTTTCAACATATCTTTAAAAAAAAAACTCTTTAAAAAAACTTAAACTTAAACTAAATGTATGCACAACAGACGTATTATATTAGTTATAAATAAATAAATATAAATAAATAGAGATTTGCTAAAAGTTTTGTATTGCTGGCGATTGGATGTGCTTGATCGACTGGGTAACTGTAAACAAACAAAGGAAAATTAAGACCTGTTTACATTTACATTGCAGCGAATTTATAACTTACTGAGGCCTAAAGCTTTAGTTTTTGAAATTTAAGGCTTTCCCAGTGATGGGTTGCAGCTGGAAGGGCATCCACTGCTTAAAACATATGCTGGATAAGTTAGCGGTTCATTCCGCTGTGGCGACCCCAGATTAAGCCAAAAAGAAAATGAATGAATGAATTTAAGGCTCTTTAAGACCCGGCGGACACCCTGTATATTAGTGCACTCAGTGAGCGGTTGTGTTTTAATGCATGAGCGGGATATACACAGCTTATCTGTGTGTTTATCAGTTTTACACACACACGCACACACAGACGGAGCGTGTGGCCTGGAGTGAGAGCAGAGTACACGAGGTGCCCTTGGCCAGACAGATAAGCTGCAGTAATATGATTACACATCCTGCATTGTGCAACTCATGACTCAACCTCTAATTACAGCTGCGCCGCACTGTTTGCAGGTCAGTGTGTGTGTGTGTGTGTGTGTGTGTGTAAGTGGACGCCCTGTCCGACCCCTTTACTGTGAACTGTGCTGAATTCACTGGAAACCACATGCACGTAAAAACACAGAGAGTTGCACAAGCATTTACAGTAAATACAGATGAGGAAATAAAATCACTCTCTCATGCTGCTTATTTACACTCACCCGTGTGTCGTAACAGAGGGATTATATATTCCTACATAATGACTGGTTTTACTGCGTTAAGAAGGAAGTTTGTGGATTAACCATTGGTTTATTGGACGTGTTTGTTCCACTTTTTCAACATTACATCACTGTGAAGAGTTTGACTGTAGTAGATGTGTAACGTTTGGGGGGAATTTTCTTTTTATTATTGTTTTGGATTAATAGTCAAAGTTGTGATATATGAAATCATTATTATAAGATGAAATGTTGGAATCGTGACGTATAATTATGAGATACTACTAAGTACTAGAAAAGAATATGCTGACACAGCAAAAAAGAAGACAATTTAAAAATGCATATGGTGTAATTTTGATTTTAGACCTTAATATTAATTAATAAAACTGTGCAACTGTATTGTGATAAATAATAAAATGTTTATACTGAATATTTATTATTTTGTATGAAATGTGGAAATTGTGATACACAATTATGAGACAATAATAATAAGAAAAACAACGATTAGAATATGCTGAGACAGCTAAAAATAAGAAGGTTTATTATTATAAGTTTAGAAAATAACTGCTATAAGGCGTTATTTTAAAATTAAAATATAAATTATTAAAATTAAAATTGCAGTGTATATTCCATTTATTTGCATAACTCAGTAAGTAAAATAAAGTACATCAGTCGGTTGTCATCTCAGAACAAAGCCTGACAGGTTTATCAGCAGCCCAATGTAAAGTGGAGCACTGTTGTACAAAACTAAAGGGTTTATTCTGTGACGAAAACCACCTGGATGTACTTTATCCCACTTATTACACAGCTACTTGCCACAAAATATAAAAATTAGATACAAAACATTATTCACAATTCATAATAGTTTATAAATTCTTTAATTAAACACAAAGCTGACAGAAACTAAAACAGCTGATGGAGTATACACTAACCTGCGCATTATTCAGACACTAGATGGAGACAAACAGTCAAAAACACAACGCTGACAGAAACTAAAACAGCTGATGGAGTATACACTAACCTGCGCATTATTCAGACACTAGATGGAGACAAACAGTCAAAAACACAAAGCTGACAGACACTAAAACAGCTGATGGAGTATACACTAACCTGCGCATTATTCAGACACTAGATGGAGACAAACAGAAACACAAAGCTGACAGACACTAAAACAGCTGATGGAGTATACACTAACCTGCGCATTATTCAGACACTAGATGGAGACAAACAGTCAAAAACACAAAGCTGACAGACGCTAAAACAGCTGATGGAGTATACACTAACCTGCGCATTATTCAGACACTAGATGGAGACAAACAGTCAAAAACACAAAGCTGACAGACACTAAAACAGCTGATGGAGTATACACTAACCTGCGCATTATTCAGACACTAGATGGAGACAAACAGTCAAAAACACAAAGCTGACAGAAACAGCTGATGGAGTATACACTAACCTGCACATTATTCAGACACTAGATGGCACCAAACAGTCAAAAACACAAAGCTGACAGAATGAAAACAGCTGATGGAGTATACACTAACCTGCGCATTATTCAGACACTAGATGGAGACAAACAGTCAGAAACACAAAGCTGACAGACACTAAAACAGCTGATGGAGTATACACTAACCTGCGCATTATTCAGACACTAGATGGAGACAAACAGAAACACAAAGCTGACAGAAACTAAAACAGCTGATGGAGTATACACTAACCTGCGCATTATTCAGACACTAGATGGAGACAAACAGTCAAAAACACAAAGCTGACAGACACTAAAACAGCTGATGGAGTATACACTAACCTGCGCATTATTCAGACACTAGATGGAGACAAACAGTCAAAAACACAAAGCTGACAGACACTAAAACAGCTGATGGAGTATACACTAACCTGCGCATTATTCAGACACTAGATGGAGACAAACAGTCAAAAACACAAAGCTGACAGAAACAGCTGATGGAGTATACACTAACCTGAGCATTATTCAGACACTAGATGGAGACAAACAGAAACACAAAGCTGACAGACACTAAAACAGCTGATGGAGTATACACTAACCTGCACATTATTCAGACACTAGATGGCGCCAAATAGTAAAAAATACAAAGCTGACAGAAACTAAACTGTCTGAACGGAGCATGTACATAATAACCTACATTTTATTCAGTCACAAAATGGCGCCAAACAGCCAAAAACACTCAAAAACGTACAAAGTTACAGGATAAGCCTGTGTTATTTAGCGGTTGTTATCTGGAAATAACATATCTTGAAATGTCACGACTGACCAATCAGAATAGAGTATTCCAGACATCTATGTTATGAGTGTATATATCAATCAATACCTGATCTGCCCCAAAAATTCACATTTTATAGGAGTCCAGCACTGAAAACATTTAACTACCAGTATTCAGTTACAGTTACAGCGCCACCTGCTGGAAACAGGAGGTTTGTCACAAATCAGTGAATTTTTTTCTTTAGATTTCACCACTTTAAAATGTATATTAAACACTCTTCTCTATCATCCTAAGGCCACCAGGTGATGGTGATCCCAGTTGCGAGGGTTCTTTCAACGCTAATTAAATTAATATATTCCTGTCCCCTGAAAAAAAATCCAAAAATTAAGGCTCTGCTTGAGTTGACATGGAATGACCTAATGGCATATTGAGTGCAACAGGTTTAAACGTATCATGTTGACCATTCAGAGGCCTTGGCTGGTTTCAATGCTCACTGATTTCCCCATCGTACTCTCATACCATAGTAAAACATTAACCCTCGCAGACTCTTATCTGTTTCCAGGTAAGTTCAGCCGGCTCAGCACTGCGTCAAAGATTTATCAACATGACACTTTGAATGGATTCCAGAGAGCTCATTGATTCACGCGTGTGTCCTTTGGATGGAAATGGGCATAAACTAACCAACAGCTTCTGTCGCAATCAACAATACAGACGGGAGGTCAAGGAGAACTGGTGGTTCATGATGGGAGCGTCAGTCAGACGATTTATGAAGCATGTCGAAACATATGAATGCTTTCTGAAACATGTGCTGTGGTAATTTATTGATATGCTTTTAAATGAATACACATGGCTAAGAGGAAAATGTTCTGCTAATGTTCCCGTTAAGTTACAAAAATGCAATTTCTGAATTCTTCACAATTGGTTTTGTTTTTCTTGGTTATCTAAACATTAGTGGATAATTTCTGATTATAATATTTGCATATATTATGGATTGTTACTTTTAAACATACTCTAAACGTTTTGGAATAAGTTACAATTTTTTAAAATGGCTCTTTCAAATTTTTAGGTTATGTGAATATCATTGGAACATATTGTTATGGTAAAGTTACAGTGCATCAAAATGCCTTTACTTACAGTCTTTTGTTTTTGTTGCTAGTACAAATATCCTTAAAAGATTAAAAATCCTTAATCAAGAAGTACTTTCTGGACAAGTAAAACATATTGTCTTGTTTTAAGAAAGAATATGCTAAAATGTGATGAGTTTTACCTTAAAACAAGCAAATTAATCTGCCACTGGATTAAGTAAAATAATCTTATGTCAAAAGAAAAAAAACAATAATATTTTGATTTCCCGATTGCCAGATTATTTTTAAGGAAAAACTCAATTAATATTGGCATATTACTTCTTTAAACAAGAGTATGTGTTTTACTTGTCTAGAAAATGCCTCTTAATTAAATAAATTTTTAGACATTTAGACTAGAAACAAGACAAAAACTAAGTAATGATAAATTGTATGGCTTGTTTCATATCCAAACCAGTATCTGCATCCAAAATGGCCAACAGGAACTCCAAGAGTTGTGACCCAATCAAACCACTTGGGTGATCTCCAGGGGCTCATATGCTTTGTTATAAAGCATTGTCGCACAGACAGTATTTTGGGTGAAGTTACTGGAAGACCGACGGGTTAACATCGATGCTGAGGAACTCACAATTCACTGTCTTCTATAAAGTCTACTGCCCGTAAGAACTTTGGTCAGCTTACTTACTGTATGTATTAGAGTCATCTAATACATTGGTGAGCCACCCAAGAACATGGTTAAAACATTCTAAAGTAGATACTAGTGTTGTCAAAAATGCTGATATATGGATAAATATCAATACTGAAATATTTAAAATGATACCATCTTGCTTTTGGTTAGTTTCAATATTCTTACCACCAGATGAATAATTATTAATAATATTCAAATTTGAACTTTTGTTTTAATCAGAAAACAGAATGAGATTACACTAATTTAGTTTTTCTTGTAATTTATTGCCTTTTGAACTTCAGGACTGCTGACTAGGCATGGGCCGTATAAGATTCTGGCAGTATGATAACCTTGGATAAAAATATCACAGTTTCACTGATCGTGTGATTACTTGTGATTGTGATTACTGCTCTAAAACATATTCTTTTTTTAATGTCTGGGTAAAAAACTAAAACTTTTCCCCCTTTGAACACAATATATTATATTTTGAGAAACATTTAAATATTTTGGAGCAGTAAACATGTCAGGTTAAATAATTCAAATGAATCATTGACTTCTGCTGTCTTCATTAGTTTCTAAAACACAGATTTATTTACAATTTAAAACGGAATCTATGGATATCTTTTCTGCTGGAGATACTGTCGTCCTAAAATAACAACAAAAAAACGTAAATAAAAAAAATCATACTGTGCGTTCATACCAAAGGCGGTAAGAGCGTCAAATGTTGCTCTGGCCGCCAAAGCTGTCTGCCTTCAGCTCCGGCGGCGAAAATTTGCTACATTGATCTCGTATTTGAAGAGGCCGTTGCAGAATATCATATCAGCTACATTCCCACATAAAACATGCCTTCTGGCATGAAAATGTTGCGCACTTTTCATCAAATTCATTTAACAATGGAAGATCAAATTGCATGTGGTGTGGCTCCAGTTAATTATCCAATGTGTCCATGTGTCTGAAATATCCTGAAGCAGCAATACTGTTTTGTATTGTCGCACGAGATTCCCGCTTTTTTAAAGAAAAAAAAAATATATAACATTAAAGCACATCAGTAACTCGCCAGTAACTTTTTAATGTATGTTTCTGTAAGAAAACATTGCAAATAATTGGAAAACCGGCGACTGCAATAATCAAACCCTTGGGAACAACTGTTGTTGGAACCAAAGTTCACAGTGACTGTGTTCTCTGGACTCCTCTCAAGCGGTGGACTTCTACCAATGACTGTATAAAATATGGATGACGCGACAGCGCCATTTTCCATTAAACGGTGTGAAGGATAAATCGCCTCGTGACGGGCACAAACTGTCGCAAAAGACTGCTGAAATTGGAGCCTGGGCATGCACAGAAGGACTGCCTGGTGGAGCCAGAGGAGGAGCTGCGGAACCGAACTTCCAACCAAACGCTTGTACATCAAATCAACCACGCCCCCCGAACTGCTCACTTGACCGCCGGTGTCTGCACTATAACAAAGGATGCTAATGTACACTTTGCGTTTACATAGGAGCCTGCGTTTGCTGTTTTATCAACACAAATGGTTGTAGTAACGTTAACAATGGTAAGGTTTTATATAATGAAGATTTAATCGCGCCAGCTCCGGGCCGCAGCGCACATTACTCGTGGGCCGATCCGGCTCGGATGCGGCAGCGTCGGCTCGGGCCGGATGCCTATGGACTTACTGCCCGAGTCAATTGGGCCAGATGCGGCGGCCGTTAGCGAGCCGACGCTGCCGCATCCGAGCCGGATAGGCCCGCGAGTAATGTGCGCGAGTAGGTACAGCAGAAGGAGTCGGGCCGAGGGGTAAGTCTCCGGCAGGCGAGAGTGTATTTTGCTATCTGGGTGGTTAGGCGTGTATCAGCAAACTAAAGCCCTGACCTTACCGAATAAACAGTGTTCCACCAGATCCTGTATGTCAGAAACTATAGTTTACTGCTGAGCAACTCATTTTATCATGGTAAAATAACACAGAAATGGAATAATAACACTTCAGTCTCCTGCTGAAGCTTTGACGTCTGCTTTGAGAAACTGTCAATCACAGCTGTCAATCATGATGACACACCCAGCATTAAATTACAGCTCAAAACATACTGTTTACAGAAATGAAGATCTGCACCTATATCAGCTGATAACCAGTGCCTTAACTGACCACAACCATCTTTCCGAACATTTTATTCCAAGTGTGATTATTTTTTTTATTTGCTCTCATGTCTCCTTCATTAACACGGAGGAGGTGGGCTTTATGACTTGTACTGCAGCCAGCCCCCATGGGGCGATCTAACGGCCGAGACCTTCACTCAAGAGCAGGCGTGCGGCACACTTGACTTCTACATTCTGATTGGTTGCCGCCGAACCGCATCATAGTTCATTACCATAAAGTTGACTTGATTTCAACTCTCCTCGACGCCCACATTGGCAAAGACGCGCCACGCTGCTCCTCGCCGCTTAACGCCGCCGGCTCCTATTGAAAATGAATGACTTCCAGCTACTTCTCGCTCTCGCCGCTTTCAGTGTGAATGTACAGTTACACATACCTTAGGAACGGTATAGCAGTTTTGGCGGTTTTAAAACCTTGACTTTTCTAAACCGCAGTACACCTTGAAAACGGTTATCGTCCCATGCCTACTGCTGACGTATCTGGTATAAGCATTATATGGTTTAGTTATTTTTTTCCCTTTTTACTTAATTTGTATACTTTTAAATGTTGCAGAATTTGTTCCCCACAATATCAAAAATTATATTGAATATCAATATTTTTGAAGGTATCGTATCGAAGTTGAAAATTCCACTATCATGACAATAATAATAATAATAATTCC
Organism: Danio kyathit; assembly: GCA_903798195.1. NCBI lineage: Eukaryota > Metazoa > Chordata > Actinopteri > Cypriniformes > Danionidae > Danio > Danio kyathit. The sequence goes on along the minus strand of LR812529.1, from coordinate 54,462,771 downwards.
TTACATTTATATAGCGCTTTTCTGGACACTCAAAGTGCTTTACACATTGGGGGGAATCTCCTCATCCACCACCAGTGTGCAGAGGTGATTCCCCCCAATGTGTAAAGCACTTTGACAACACTCGTAATTACATTTAAAGGTCTTGTGAAGTGCTTTGAAAAATGCATTTTTATTGGATCATTTGTATTAATCTCAACTGAAACACAAAGAAAGGGCGGTGCATAGTGTAGCTCCTCCTTTTAAAAAAAAAAAAAAAAAAGTCAAAAGCGTGTTGTTTTTCTCACAGCTCTGCCAGTGAGGGGTTGAACTCAAGTGCATCAAATGAACAGCCAATGAGAAGAAGGGGGCGGGACATGTCAGACACTAGAGAGCATTTGATTGGTTAAGATGTGATGAGAAACTGACGTGAATAAACCATTGATCCACTCAGGTGGAAGTGACAAACTGCAAGCTATACATGTTTATATCAGTTTTATATCTACTAAACCTGAATTTTGTCACCGTCTTGGAGAACACTAGCTTATAGATATCCTAAAAAATAACAATACTGATACTAACATCTAAAAAAACTTTATTTTAACTTCATGAAGCCTTTAAAACGTCAAAGACAACAAATATTTTCAGACTATGGTGTATAAATAACATTATGAGAACATTAGATAATACAACTTTGAATGAATGTTACTGGAAGAATGTTCGTTTTTCAAATGCACACACACACACACACACACACACACACACACACACACACACACACACACACACACACACACACACACACATATCAGTATTTCATGTCACACTTCTCGTCTTCGGCGACTCTTTGGTTTGTTATGGCAGGTGCACACCACAGAAAACATTTATTGAAGCCCTTATTATGGGGTCTTGCTGACCGAGCGGGTTTCAAACTGTGAAGAACAATTAGAAGCGCACAGAGATTGAACAAACTAAATTCCTCCATCATAAAGACCTCAGCAAAAACACACACGCTGCCACATGCTGACCCTCACACACACATTCACCGCATTGTTCAGCACACACACACAAAAATGCTTTTTATCTCAATCAAAAGACTTGCTCCTCTTAAACTACACACAGACCAAATAACAATAATAATAAATATACAAATACATAAATAAATGCATCTTTATATACATTTAATTTGTTCTTTTTTAATATATATTGAATTTAAGTCACAACTTTCACATAGAAATTGGTATGACATTTTACAAATAATTAAAAAATGTCAAGTTACCCATTGAATTAAATCGAATATTCTTAATTTTTACTGTAAAACATACTCCCATAGTGCTTATTTGTTTAGCTTTAATACAAATCATGTTTATACTATGAAAGCATATGTACAGTTGAAAGCAGAAGTTTCCATCCACTGTATAAAGGCACATCACCATTTAATAAAGTCAGATGTTAATGTGACTAAACTTTTCCTCTTGTAGGTAAGTCAGGATGATCACATTTGTTTCTGTTCTGCTTAATAGCACAATAATGAGAGAGATATTGTTGGAGAAATTGTTCTAACTCTTCTTGAAAGTCAAGTTTACATACAATAAGATTATTCTGCCTCTGAAAAAGCTCAGATGATGGTGTCAAGGTTTTGGAAGTTTCTGATTGGCTAATTGACAACATTTGAGTTAATTGGAGGCACAACTGTAGAATAGTATTGAAGGAAAACCTCAAACACACTGCTTCCTTGTGTGACAACATGGGAAAATCAACAAGCCAGAATCAACAATAAAGCCAGATTACAATTAGCTAAATTACACTGGAAAAAGACTAATGTTTGGAGACATGTCCTGTGCTCTGATGGAGCTAAGATTGAACTGTTTGGCCATAATGACCAGTGTTACATTTGGAGGACAAAGGGGAAAGCTTACAAGCCTAGGAACACCATCCCAACTGTGGAGTATGGGGGCGGCAGCATCATGTTGTGGGGCTGTTTTGCTGCAGGAGGGACTGGTCCACTTCACAGCATAGATGGCATCATGAAGAAAGAACATTATGTAGAAATACTGAAGCAACATCTCAAGACATCAGCCAGGAAATTACAACTTGGCCACAAATGGGTCTTCCAAACAGACCATGACCCTAAGCATACTGCCAAATTAGTTAAAATGTGCTTTAAGGACAACAGAGTGAATGTTTTGGAGTGGCCATCACAAAGCCCTGAGCTCAATCCTATAGAAAATGTGTGGGCAGAGTTGAAAAAGCTTGTGCGAGCAAGACAGCCAACAAATCTGACTCCGTTACAGCAATTCTGTCAGGAGGAATGGGCCAAAATACCTGCAAACTATTGTGAGAAGCTTGTGGAAGGAGACCCAAAACATTTGACCAAAGTTATACAGTTTAAAAGCAAAGCTAAAGAAATACCAAGGAAATGTGTGTAAACTTCTGACTGTCTAGAAATTAATCAAATATTCTCTCATTATTCTGGCATTTAGCAAATGTAAATGATTTAGGTAATCCTGACAGACCTAAAATAGTAAACGTTTAGTCTGATTTACCATCAGACATTTATTATAAATGGTTATGTTCCTTTATTTAGAGTGTATGGAAACTTCTGCTTTCAACTGTATCTGTTTAATGAAATGTGTTTAATAAATTAATGAATGCACACATATTTTAGTTTTGCTCACATTTAAGTTGTTTGAGAGTGAAGTTGAAGTCTAAAGTGTACATTTTTTTGTGTGGCGGCATTAAAATGTGGCAAGGATTTTTGTGGAAGGATCACATACTTTGGGTTTACATAGTCGGGAAAACAAATCTGTGAGCTGGACTTTCACACACACACTTTCTCTCTTTGTAAAAACACAGAGGGGGCGGAGCCTGTGAATGGTGACACATAGTTAAACAAATGAGCAGAGTGGGCAGATCACAGAAGGGGTGGGGTCAGAGTCACAACAGACACCCCCACACAAGCAGCAATTGAACTGACTGACTCAGCATTTCTGACTGGCTTAGTTCAGCACACACACACACACACACACACACACAGAATAAACAGCCCAATGGTGCGTCACAGCCTTCGCAGGTTACTGACCTGAAATACGCCTGACAGGAAAGAAGGAAGTTTAGCCTGACAGAAATAGAGAATTACGTGCTGAGCAAAGAACGAACAAGGAGAAGAGCGTTTAAAGAGGATTAGCAGGCTTTTAGAAAACCTTCAGGACAGAAGATTTACAAACTACACTCCTCATCTATACTATACAACACACAGAAATGAGGAACAGGCATTAAAGGAGGCCTATTATGCAAAAATCACCTTTATAAGGGGTTGTGTGTGTCAGCAGTGTGTGAATATCTCCAGCCTCTGATGGTCAACATGAATTAATTGTGTTTGTTCAGACTTGATGAGTGAACCACTTTGATTGACATTCTCCCTTTGTACGTCTCATCAGAGGGGGAAAGCCCCGCCCACTAGTGCCCATCTCTCCCTCATTAGCATAAACAGCAGCCCTGAGTGAGAAGCAGCCGTCTGTCCATTAGCCATTAGAGTGTTTGAGCCGCTGAAGATAATGTCAGCATAGACTAAGAGGATTATAGATGTGGAGTTTTAGATGAACAGCGACAGGAGCGACATAGACTGACAGAAGCATGAAGCACACATGCACACCAGACCAGCACTGACAACACACACACTGCTGTTTTACATTTGTCGCTATGCTAACACATAGCCGTCTGTAGCTCATTTGAATTTAAAGCGACAGTCACTAAAACGCCACAGTTAGGATCAGAGCCTAAAAGGGTCAGTTTCAGAGAGTTAGAGAACATTATCTGTGTGCTGTTTTCAGCTCAGACTTCTCTAGAAAGATCAGAGACTTATTTTACATCTTGTAAAAAGAGGCATAATAGGTCCCCTTTAACAGAAGTCAGATTTCTCATGTATTATTTAGTACTAATATGAGGCCTTATTTGATTTCAGCACAATGACTGAATGTTTTAGTAATTTAAACATCAAAAGATGTTACAAACACTTTATTTCCTCTCATCTTTCAGTTTGTAACTTTTCGAATGCTACATTGTATCATTCTGGAAACTTCATCGGAATGCTACAGTTAATGGAATGTTCTGAAACATTTAAAAACATCAGACAATCATCCTACTGCACTGTTCCATGAATGATGGATAAAAGCAATTTAGTAATTTAATAATGTTTAGAGAACATTATTAACCCTCCTGTTGATCTACTGGTCAAAAATGACCCGAGCACCATTTTAACAGCAGAAATAACCCCTAAACAATGTTTTTTCATCCTAAAGTTTGGTGAATTTTTCTAAAATGATCATTTTCTAGGTTATGTGAATATTATACTGTTATGGGAATGTTTTTTGTCTTGTTTCTATTCCAAATATCAAAAAAAGAAGCATTTTCAAGACAAGCGAAACATTGTTTTGTTTTAGAAATAATGAGTCAAAATCAAGTGAGTTTTTCCTTAAAACAAGTTAAATAATCTGCTATTGGAGTAAGAAAAATTATCTTATGTCAAAAAGAAAAACTAGTTTTTTTGCTTCCCCATTGGCAGATTATTTGGCTTGTTTTAAGGAAAAACTCACTTCATTATTGCCTATTATTTCTTAAAATAAAAAAGTTTTACTTGTCTAGAAATGCTTCTTAAATGTAAGATTTTTTGGATATTTGGAGTAGAAACAAGACAAAAACTCTAAGTACCAAAATATTTTTTGCAGTGTACTTTTGAATGTTGTCGGAACATTCTAAAGTAGATATTTGTGTTGTCTAACAGCAGAAATAACCCACAAACAATGTTTTTTTCATCTTAAAGTTTGGCGACGTTTTCTAAAATGATCATTTTCTATTTTCATGAAAGCTGAACACATTTAGGGTACAACATAAAACCATTGTTACATCATAAAAAATACTGGAACACCAACCCTATCTGATGGCAATTCTTAACTTTTTGATTAAGTGGCAAATTCATATAAAATTGTACAATGTCATTCGTACAACTTAGTATGATTTGCTTCTCCCCCAACGATGGTTGGGTTTAGGGGTGGGGTTGGGTGCACACATTTGATTATATTTAGAATATCTTTGTGCTCTTTTTTTTACATTACATTTAGATTACATTTGTGCTCTTTTATAGATTACATTTAGATTACATTTGTCCTCTTTTGTAGATTACATTTAGATTACATTTGTGCTTTTTGTAGATTACTTTTAAATTATGTTTGTGCTATTTTGTAGATTGCATTTAGATTACTTTCGTGCTCTTGTAGATTACATTTAAATTACATTTGTGCTATTTTGTAGATTACATTTAGATTACATTTGTGCTCTTTTGTAGATTACATTTAGATTACATTTGTGCTCTTTTGTAGATTACATTTGTTCTCTTTTGTAGATTAAATTTAGATTACTTTTGTACTCTTTTATAGATTACATTTAGATTACATTTGTGCTCTTTTGTAGATTACATTTAGATTACATTTGTGCTCTTTTGTAGATTACATTTAGACTACATTTGTGCTCTTTTGTAGATTACATTTGTGCTCTTTTGTAGATTACATTTACTTTTGTGCTCTTTTGTAGATTACATTTAGATTACATTTGTGCTCTTGTAGATTACATTTAGATTACATTTACTTTTGTGCTCTTTTGTAGATTACATTTGTGCTCTTTTGTAGATTACATTTACTTTTGTAGATTACATTTAGACTACATTTGTGCTCTTTTGTAGATTACATTTGTGCTCCTTTGTAGATTACATTTACTTTTGTGCTCTTTTGTAGATTACATTTGTGCTCTTTTGTAGATTACATTTACTTTTGTGCTCTTTTGTAGATTACATTTGTGCTCTTTTGTAGATTACATTTACATTCCTTTTGCGCTTTTTTGTAGATATCATTTAGAATACCTTTGTGCTCTTGTAGATTACATTTAGATTACATTTGTGCTCTTTTATAGATTACATTTAGATTATATTTGTGCTTTTTTGTAGGCTACATTTAGATTATATTTGTGCTTTTTTGTAGATTACATTTAGATTACCTTTGTGCTCTTTTGCAGATTACATTAAGATTACTTTTGTGATCTTTTGCAGATTACATTTAGAATACCTTTGTGCTCTTGTAGATTACATTTAGATTACATTTGTGCTCTTTTGTAGATTACATATAGATTACATTTGTGCTCTTTTGTAGATTACATTTATTTTTGTGCTCTTTTGTAGATTACATTTAGATTACTTTTGTGCTCTTTTATACATTTCATTTAGAATACCTTTGTGCTCTTTTGTAGGTTACTTTTAGATTACATTTAGATTACTTTTGTGCTCTTTTGTAGGTTACTTTTAGATTACATTTAGATTACTTTTGTGCTCTTTTGTATTACTTTTTGATTACATTTAAATTACTTTTGTGTTTATCGTAGATTACATTTAGATTATGTGCTTTTTTTGTAGATTACTTTTTCCTTTTGAAAATCATCCACTTCCATATGACTGAACTCGCTACTAAATTGACAAAATGTAAAATAGTTATGTTTCCTCATGAGATCAGGCTGAAAATGCACATGAACACTCTAACACAGGGGTGCTCAACCCTATTCCTGGCGATCGACCTTCCTGCAGTTTTCAGTTGTAGCCCTTATCAAACACACTTGCCTGTAATTATCAAGTGCTCCTCGCGTTCTAAATCATTGGTTCAGGTGTGTTTGATCAGGGTTGGAGCTGAAATCAGCTGGAAGGTCGATCGCCAGGAACAGGGTTGAGCACCCCTGCTCTAACATATCCAAACACACACACACGTACACACACGTACACACACACGCACGCACACGTACACACACACACACACACACACACACACACACACACACACAATAAGAATCTGCTGCTTTAACTATTATTAATACTGTCTTGCTTTTTACATTACATGTTTTTTACATATCTGCAGGGACTTTTATCATGATAAAATTCCCCCTTTACTGTAGTGAGCAATGAGTTTTGTCCACACTGCTGAAATACTGCACACTGATGAGCAAAAACCCAAACATTCACAGAGCGTGTGATGAAGATCAGCTTGTTTCGTCATGCTAAATAGGTTTGAGGAGTGAAATTAAATTGATCTGCTTTATTTTAAAGGTTTAGTAATTTTAGTCATCAGGTTGAAGCATGTATACAGGTTGCAGGGTTCACAAACATTGTGTTTCTTCTATGTTAAAATGAGAAACAGTCCACATGAGCTCATTTTATGTGTTTATTATTATAAATTCTTGTTGTATGGAGAGAAAAAAAGCTATTTAAAGATTTCTCTACTTCCACAAGAAAATGAGCACCAGATCCGGGCTTGAAACGGGATGAGGCCGAGCAAATAATGACCGGATTTTCATCGTCTTTGAACTATTTCTTTACAACCTTGTTCTCCTATTTTTTTTTTCAGGAGCAGAAATTAGCTCAGTGTAAAAAAAATCCAGATGTCTCCAGCATCCCCGCAGATTCATTTTCTGTGTTTTTTTCAGGTACAGCAGCAGGAGCGGATCAGAATGACCTAGATTTGTGGAGGAACGACAGTGGCGGGACAAACCCACGGGGAGCCTGAGAGACACTCACGGACACTGCAGAACTCGTATTATTATTATATCCTCAAATATTGTTATCTCTGCTGTGCATGCTCCTAATTTCACATAAATATAATTTTGATATCCCTCACTCATATCTTAACACAATATATATTTTTAAATGTTACAAAATGCATTAAAACTGGCAGCAAACACATTTACAACATAAAAATAAATTAATTTTACAACTATGTTTTTTAGATTTTATTGCAGCTTGACTTTTAGTTTTAAATATAAATATTTACGTTTGTCTAAATTTTACTTCATGTACTAAATTGTTACAGTATGTAGGTCAAAGGTAAGTTGTAGTTTCTGCGCCAAAGCAAAATTATAAAAAAATAATTTATTAAATTCAAAGCATATTAAATGCAACTAAATTGTCCACTTTTATGTTCATACATTTGTGAAATAAATACCAAAAAACTGGCAATAAACCAGTAAAACCAGTAAAATATAACCCAAACAGGACTATATTATTCATTTAACATTATTTAATACATACATAAAAACAAACAAATATACTGCTTGAATATATTTAGAATGCATACATACACAAATACATAAATAAATATAGCTGGGTCAGCCTGAAAATAGTTTTTAATCATGTTTAGAGTCAAATAATCGTTTGTGGATTTATTCAAGTTTTACTGAAGCATAATATTGACCAAGAAGAGTGATTTCTTTTTGTCTTTATCAGCTCATTTATACATTAATCGTTCATTAATTAAAGAGAAAACAGCTTCAGGCCACTGAGTTTGACAATATTAGCTCATAAAAGCCTGAAACAGCGTTCAAAGTTCAACATGCTGCAATCTCAGCCACACTAATCTTAATCTTAGACACTATTGGGGATGTTTAGTGCATGAGCTGGAGTGGGTTTCACCAGCGTGTATTTGCTATATCAGTTAATGATTATAAATTACATGACAAAACGTGTAGTCAGTAATATAATCTCTTAGACTGCAGATGTAATGTAATCTGACAACTTTTGAATTGCATTTAGAATACCTTTGTGCTCTTTTGTAGATTCCATTTAGATTACTTTTTTGTAGATAACCTTTGGATTACATTTAGATTATTTTGTACTTTTTTGAAGATTACAATTAGATTACTTTTAGATTACTTTTGTGCCCTTTAGTAGATTACATTTATGTTATATTTAGAATAATTTTGTGCTCTTTAGTAGATTATGCTTAGATTACTTTTGTAGATTACATATAGATTACTTTTGTGCTCTTTTGTAGATTTTTTGTAGATTACATTTTGACTCCTTTTGTGCTATTTGTAGATTACGTTTTCATTACATTTAGATTACTTTTGTGTTTTTTGTAGATTAATTTTGATTATATTTAGATTACTTTTATGCTTTTTTGTAGTTTACTTTTTGATTACATTTAGATTACTTTAGTGTTTTTCATAGATTACTTTTGGACTACATTTAGAACACGTGCTCTTTTGTAGATAACTTTTGGATTACATTTAGATTACTTTTGTACTTTTTTGAAGGCTATTAGATTACATTTCAGATTACTTTTGTGGCCTTTTGTGAATTACTTTTTTTTTCAAATTATATTTAAAATACTTTTGTGCTCTTCTGTAGATTACATTTAGATTACTTTTGTAGATTACTTTTGTGCTCTTTTGTTGATTCATTTTGGATTACATTTAGATTACTTTTGTTCTTTTTTGTAGATTACTTTATATTTAGAATACCTTTGTGCTCTTTTGTAGATTCCATTTAGATTACTTTTTTGTAGATAACCTTTGGATTACATTTAGATTATTTTGTACTTTTTTGAAGATTACAATTAGATTACTTTTAGATTACTTTTGTGCCCTTTAGTAGATTACATTTATGTTATATTTAGAATAATTTTGTGCTCTTTAGTAGATTATGCTTAGATTACTTTTGTAGATTACATATAGATTACTTTTGTGCTCTTTTGTAGATTTTTTGTAGATTACATTTTGACTCCTTTTGTGCTATTTGTAGATTACGTTTTCATTACATTTAGATTACTTTTGTGTTTTTTGTAGATTAATTTTGATTATATTTAGATTACTTTTATGCTTTTTTGTAGTTTACTTTTTGATTACATTTAGATTACTTTAGTGTTTTTCATAGATTACTTTTGGACTACATTTAGAACACGTGCTCTTTTGTAGATAACTTTTGGATTACATTTAGATTACTTTTGTACTTTTTTGAAGGCTATTAGATTACATTTCAGATTACTTTTGTGGCCTTTTGTGAATTACTTTTTTTTTCAAATTATATTTAAAATACTTTTGTGCTCTTCTGTAGATTACATTTAGATTACTTTTGTAGATTACTTTTGTGCTCTTTTGTTGATTCATTTTGGATTACATTTAGATTACTTTTGTTCTTTTTTGTAGATTACTTTATATTTAGAATACCTTTGTGCTCTTTTGTAGATTCCATTTAGATTACTTTTTTGTAGATAACCTTTGGATTACATTTAGATTATTTTGTACTTTTTTGAAGATTACAATTAGATTACTTTCAGGTTACTTTTGTGCCCTTTAGTAGATTACATTTATGTTATATTTAGAATAATTTTGTGCTCTTTAGTAGATTATGCTTAGATTACTTTTGTAGATTACATACAGATTACTTGTGTGCTCTTTTGTAGATTTTTTGTAGATTACATTTTGACTCCTTTTGTGCTATTTGTAGATTACGTTTTCATTACATTTAGATTACTTTTGTGTTTTTTGTAGATTAATTTTGATTATATTTAGATTACTTTTATGCTTTTTTGTAGTTTACTTTTTGATTACATTTAGATTACTTTAGTGTTTTTTTTAGTATTACTTTTGGACTACATTTAGAACACATGCTCTTTTGTAGATAACTTTTGGATTACATTAAGATTACTTTTGTACTTTTTTGAAGGCTATTAGATTACATTTCAGATTACATTAGATTACTTTTGTGCCCTTTTGTGAATTACTTTTTAAATTATATTTAAAATACTTTTGTGCTCTTCTGTAGATTACATTTAGATTACTTTTGTAGATTACTTTTGTGCTCTTTTGTTGATTCATTTTGGATTACATTTAGATTACCTTTGTGCGTTTATGTAGATTACTTTTTGATTATATTTATAACCCTTTTGTGCTCTTTTGTAGATTACAATTAGATTACTTTTGTGCTATTTATTAGATTACCTTTTGATTACATTTAAAATACTTTTCTGCTCTTTTAAAGATTACTTTTTGATTATATTTAGAAAAACTTTATGCTCTTTTGTAGATTACATTCAGATTACATTTAAGTTTTTTGCTGATTACTTTTAGATATTTAATTACTTTTGTAGATTACATTTAGATTACTTTTGTGCTCTTTAGTAGATTACTTTTAAATAAATTTTGTGCTTTTTTTGTAGATTACTTTTGGAATACCATTAGATTATGTTTGTGCTTTTTTGTAGAATAATTTTAGATTACATTAAGATTACTTTTGTACTTTTTTGAAGGATATTAGATTACATTTTAGATTACATTAAATTACTTTTGTGCCCTTTTGTGAATTACTTTTTAAATTATATTTAAAATACATTTGTGCTCTTCTGTAGATTACATTTAGATTACTTTTGTAGATAACTTTTGTTGATTCATTTTGGATTACATTTAGATTACCTTTGTGCATTTATGTAGATTACTTTTTGATTATATTTATAACACTTTTGTGCTCTTTTGTAGATTACAATTAGATTACTTTTGTGCTCTTTAGTAGATTACTTTTAAAACAATTTTGTGCTTTTTTGTAGATTACTTTTGGAATACAATTAGATTATGTTTGTGCTTTTTTTGTAGAATAATTTTAGATTACATTAAGGTTACTTTTGTACTTTTTTGAAGGCTATTAGATTACATTTTAGATTACATTAAATTACTTTTGTGCCTTTTGGTGAATTACTTTTCAAATTATATTTAATATACTATTGTGCTCTTCTGTAGATTACATTTAGATTACTTTTGTGCTCTTTTGTTGATTTTGGATTGAATTTAGATTACGTTTGTGCTTTTATGTAGATTACTTTTTGATTATATTTATAACACTTTTGTGCCCTTTTGTAGATTACCTTTTGATTACATTTAAAATACTTTTCTGCTCTTTTAAAGATTACTTTTTGATTATATTTAGAAAAACTTTATGCTCTTTTGTAGATTACATTTGAAATACAATTAGATTATTTTTCAGCTTTTTTTGTAGAATAATTTTAGATTACATTAAGATTACTTTTTATTATATTTAGAATACCTTAATGCTCTTTTGTAGATTACAAATAGATTACTTTTTAAAGTTACATTTGTGTACACACACACACACACCTATGCACACTCACATACCTTTAACACATGCATACATGCATAAATTACACACTCATACACACACTCATAAACACACAGAGATTATATACTTATACACATACTCATACACACACACAAACTTACATACATTTGCATACATACATAGATACATACACTCACACTCATTAACACATTCTCTCTTGTTATTAACACATTAACACATTCTCTGTGTGTGTGTGTGTGTGTGTGTGTGTGTGTGTGTGTGTGTGTGTGTGTGTGTGTGTGTGTGTGTGTGTGTGTGTGTGTGTGTGTGTGTGTGTGTGTGTGTGTGTGTGTGTGTGTGTGTGTGCAGAGGTCATCTGACAGCAGACACAACACTGAGGAGCACAGGCCGTACAGATCGCTTGCAAACACTCTCGTCTGTCCTTCATCTGCTGATATGAAACTATAATCGCAGAGCTGAACATCCGGAGCTTAATCAGCATCAAGGGCGTTTGCTGGAGAACCAGACCAAGATCACCACATGACCTCGCTCACCTTCAGCCAGAGCACATCAGAGATCTACACACACACACACACACACTCATATACACGTACACACACTTGTATACATACACAGATACATTTACACACACCAAGAAAAAAAATTCACACACATACACATTCACACTCATATACACACACAATCTCCCACACACTTACACTCATATAGATACATTTACACTTATACATACAAATACACACACACACATACATACATTTACACACACACACTTATACAAATACACATACAAATGCACACACACTTGTCTAAATACATAGATACATTCACACACACACACACACACACACACACTCAGACATATATATGCACAGTCGATTATACACACACATTCACACTCATATACACAAACACTCAGATTTACATACAAGTACACACACTTACACCCATATAAATATATTCACACTCACACATACATATACACATGCCCACACACTCTTACACACCCACTCATATACACACATTTTGATACACACACACACACACGTCAACATACATGGATAGATACATTCACACACACTCATAAACACACTCACACCCACACATATATATGCACACACATTCACACTTACATATATATATGTACACAGATTACACACTCATACACACACAGACTCACACATACACAAACACTCACATTTACACACAGGTACACACACTGACACTCATATAGATACATTCACACTCATATATACATATACACATGCACACACTTCCTTACACACACTCATATATACACACATACACTTGTCTACATACAGTATACATATATATTCACACACACCCATAAACACATTCTCACATATATATGCACACATTTAATCATACACACATGCACGCACACAGATTCACACATATACACACACTCACACAAACACACACATTTACACACAAGTTCAAACACAAACTTACACTCATATAGATACATTCACACTCATATATACACATGCACACACACCCTTACACACACACACACACACTCTCATATACACACACACACACTTGTCTGCATACATATATACATTCACACACACCCATAAACACACATTCTCACATATATACGCACACATTCAATCATACACACACACACACACGCATATATATAGACATACACAGATTACACACTCATACACACACACAGACTCACATATACATTCCCAATTACACACTCATATACACACACACACACACACACACACATACATATACGTACACACAAACACACACATATACACAAACACTCGCATTTACACACACACACACACACACACACACACATATACGTACACACAAACACACACATCTACACAAACACTCGCATTTACACAAGTACACACACACACACACTCACACATACATATACGTACACACAAACACACACATATACACAAACACTCGCATTTAAACAAGTACACACACACACACACACACACTCACACATACATATACGTACACACAAACACACACATATACACAAACACTCGCATTTACACAAGTACACACACACTCACACATACATATACGTACACACAAACACACACATATACACAAACACTCGCATTTACACAAGTACACACACACACACACATACATATACGTACACACAAACACACACATATACACAAACACTCGCATTTACACAAGTACACACACACACAATCACACACACACACACACACACACACACACTCAGATACATTCAAACTCATATACATACATAAATACATTCACATTTATACTAGCACACACACACACACTCTCTGTAGTGTTCTCTGGCCGAGTGTTTGAGGAAGGTCGTGTCTCAGTTCTTGTCTGCAATGAGGAATCTAACATCTGCAGGTCAGACAGTCAATCTACGGTTAAACACTGAGGATGATTCAACACACACTGACCCTTAAGTCATCACTCGAGCATCCTCACACTCACACACACACACACACACACACACACACACACACACACACACACACACACACACACACACACACACACACACACACACACACACACACACACACACACACACACACACATACATACATATACGTACACACAAACACACACATATACACAAACACTCGCATTTACACAAGTACACACACACTCACACATACATATACGTACACACAAACACACACATATACACAAACACTCGCATTTACACAAGTACACACACACACACACATACATATACGTACACACAAACACACACATATACACAAACACTCGCATTTACACAAGTACACACACACACAATCACACACACACACACACACACACACACACACTCAGATACATTCAAACTCATATACATACATAAATACATTCACATTTATACTAGCACACACACACTCTCTGTAGTGTTCTCTGGCCGAGTGTTTGAGGAAGGTTGTGTCTCAGTTCTTGTCTGCAATGAGGAATCTAACATCTGCAGGTCAGACAGTCAATCTACGGTTAAACACTGAGGATGATTCAACACACACTGACCCTTAAGTCATCACTCGAGCATCCTCACACACACACACACACTCAATGCCTCCAGAGCGACCGTGAGGATCTGAGGGACGTTTTTCATGACTGTGCTGCTGAATTTCACACTTAGACTACACACACAGTCAATACACAACACTGAGGGCCGACACACACATCACTGAGACACACTTATGCACTCACACACACACTGGGTTTTCATATTTTATAGGGACTTCCCAATAAATGAACACAGAAGGTAAACATTTGCTGGTTTAGCTATACTTGTAATTAAATGTGATAATACCCAAAATACACAGACACGCTTTGTCTCAGACACACACACACACAGATTAGTCCAGCAGGTCATAGTGTTGGACTCATGCTGGCTCTACAATCTGCTGATTTCCGTCGGGCCTCCGGCATTTTCCATGAGGCCCTGCTGAACTGAACCACACTGATCTACTGTACCACCATAACACACACTCACACACACACACACACACACACAGCAAAGCTTTTTAAACATTACTCTTCAGAAGACATTGTATTATGTCACCTGCATACATCTTTGCTTTAGATATATTCATCTACATTTAAAATGAACCAAAAATGGCTGACAGATATATACACTCACTGGCCACTTTATTAGGTACACCTCACTAGTACCGGGTCGGACCCCTTTTGCCTCCAGAACTGCTTTAATCCTTCATGGCAGAGATTCAACAAGGCACTGGAAATATTCCTCAGAGATTTTGCTCCATATTGTCATGATAGCGTCACGCAGTTGCTGCAGATTTGTCGGCTGCACATCCATGATGCCAATCTCCTGTTCCACCACATCCCAAAGGTGCTCTATTGGATTGAGCTCTGCTGACTGTGGAGGCCATTTGAGTACAGTGAACTCATTTTCATGTTCAAGAAACCAGTCTGAGATGATTGGCGCTTTATGACCTGCTGGAACCGCGTTATCCTGCTGGAAGTAGCCATCAGAAGATGGAGACACTGTGCTCATAAAGGGATGGACATGGTCAGCAGCAATACTCAGGTAGGCTGTGGCGTTGACACGATGCTCAATTGGTACTAATGGACCCAAAGTGTGCCAAGAAAATCTCCCCCACACCATTACACCACCACCACCAGCCTGAACCGCTGATACAAGGCAGGATGATCCATGCTTTCATGTTGTTGAGGCCAAATTGTGACCCGACCATCCGAATGTGGCAGCAGAAATGGAGACTCATCAGACCAGGCAACGTTTCTCCAATCTTCTCTTGTCCAGTTTTGGTGAGCCTGTGTGAATTGTAGCCTCAGTTTCCTGTTCTTAGCTGACAGGAGTGGCACCCGGTGTGGTCTTCTGCTGCTGTAGCCCATCCGCCTCAAGGTTGGACGTGTTGTGTGTTCAGAGATGCTCTTCTGCAGACCTCGGTTGTAACGAGTGCTTATTTGAGTTACTGTTGCCTTTCTATCAGCTGGAACCAGTCTGGCCATTCTCCTCTGACCTCTGGCATCAACAAGGCATTTGCGCCCACAGAACTGCCGCTCACTGGATATTTCCTCTTTTTCTCTGTAAACCCTAGAGATGGTTGTGTTCGTGAAAATCCCAGTAGATCAGCAGTTTCTGAAATACTCAGAGCAGCCCGTCTGGCAGCAACAACCATTCCACGTTCAAAATCCCCTTTCTTCCCCATTCTGATGCTCGCTTTGACCTGCAGCAGATCATCTTGACCATGTCTACATGCCTAAATTGAGCCATGTGATTGGAAATTTACGTTAATGAGAAGTTGGACAGGTGTACCTAATAAAGTGGCCGGTGAGTGTAGACAAGATAGATAGATAGATAGATAGATAGATAGATAGATAGATAGATAGATAGATAGATAGATAGATAGATAGATAGATAGATAGATAGATAGATAGATAGATAGATAGATAGATAGATAGATAGATAGATAGATAGCAATCAATAATTGAATATATTTCACTAATGGTCAAGATGATTTGTAGTTCCTGGATGAGTCTGTGTTATTGGTTTAATTTAATGATTGACCAATCAGAATCAAGTATTCCAGAGAGACGTGTATTCTACTCAAGATGTCTGAGTTTGCTCTTATTATTGTCTTGGATAAATAGAGATCTTGTGTGATCTTTAGATTCCTGCTGGAATGCTAATCTGAGTTTGCATCCACACACACACGCACACACGCACAGTTTGGATCAGCCTCAGTCTGCTGGTGGTGTAAATGTGTTCATGTGTGTGTGTCGTGAGCAGACAGACATGCTGACACAAGCAAACACTGCAGCCAACAGTGAATGACGACTCATGGAAAACTCCCGTCTGACCAGCTATTGATGCAATCACAAGTGCACGCGCACACACACACACATACAAACACACACACACACACACACACACACACACACACACACACACACAAACGCTTTCTTTCAAACAAACACACACACAAATTCAAAGACAGACACACAGATACACACATTCATCTGAATTACATAAACAAATATGTGCAAACACACACACACACACACACACACACTTTCTCTCACACTCATAGAAACACACTATATAATACAGAAAGATACACACACACACGCTCACTCACTCACACTCTTGTCTAAGGCACAGGCAGACACACAATCTCTCACACTCACACACAGAAACACACACTCATAACACAAACACCCCCACACACAAACACACCTAAAAATACAGAAAGATGCACACACACTCTCACTATACTCTACTCTCACTACACTCTCACTAATATATACATTTCGTGTCAGTGTGTGTGTGTGTGTGTGTGTGTGTGTGTGTGTGTGTGTGTGTGTGTGTGTGTGTGTGTGTGTGTGTGTGTTCTTGGGAAACTCCTCCTCCGCATTGCTCTGTTCTCTGCTAATGTTTATCTCATGACCTCGAGGCAAGAAAACGTCAAGGCAGGTTTAGAACAATAATAGAGCCACAGTGAAAACACACACACACACACACACACACACACACACACACACACACACACACACACACACACACACACACACACACACACATCAAAACACCCACTAGAACACCAATCTTCATCAATAACAGCATCCAATCTGCCGGATTGACCAGTTTTACTTCAATCAATCAATCACCATGGCAACTAGGGTTAGGCGGTATGACAAAAATATCACATCACGATATACGTTGGCTGCGTCCGAAACCGCCTACTACTCAGTAGGTACTGCATCTGAATTTAAACGTACTACTCTGCCGTTAGAAAAGTGCGTTCTATACAGTATGAATGTGAGAAGTATGAATGGAATTCGAACGTACTACATCCGCCATTTTGTCATGGTCACGTGACCTACCTGCGTCAGTTGCGCCGCTTCACGTCCATTCATAAATTCTCTCGCGGGGCATCATGGGATAGCGCAGCGTCCATGGGATGCGCACTTCAGAATCTCGCCGGAAGTAGTAAGTCATCCGGGTACTTCTCGCATACTGATTTTCGAATTCTATGAATTCGGACATACTACTCGGCTCGCATACTGATTTAAGCGTACTGTATAGTATGGAAGTATGCGGTTTCGGACGCAGCCGTTATCTCATCTCTGCTAAAGATATTTATTACAATACAGTAGCGACAGCTGCTTTCAAAACCAGCCTGATCTCACGTGGAAACGTAAGTATTTTACGATTTGTCAGTTTAGTGGCGATAGTTGAGTCGTACGATAATGTACAATTTTAAAAAGGAGGCGTGGCACCCAAGCCCGCCCCTAAACGCAACAGTCATTGGGTGATCACGAATTAGATCGTACGAATTTATACGAATTAGCCACTAAATCAAAAAGTTTCGAATTGCCGTGAGATTGTGCTGTTCAAGACATGCTTCATGAAGCTTCGAAATAAATTTTTAGTTGCGTATCAGTGGTTTTGGTGTGTGTATCAAATCGCCAAGGTCACATGACTTCAGTAAAGTTATTTATACTTCTGCATCAAGTGCACGCGTACAGACTTCGCGCAGTCGCATAGCCCTCGCCGTGGCTGAAGCACACCTCTCAAATATGTAAACATGCAACTATATGTCGCAATGAAGTAGCACAAGCCATGTGATTGGTCTGTTTGGTAGCTGTGATTAGTCTCGGCGGGACTGTGAGCCGCACGAGCCAGATGGAGCGATTGTTTACAAGTGTCGAGCCCCGTGGAGCTCCAGATGGAGACTTTTGTGTTCACCTTATGATTAAAGTTGTTGCACATCTGCCGGTTCCCGCCTCTGAATGAGTGAGTTTGAGCTACTTGTACATTAAGGTAGCGTTCAGATAAAACAAAACACCAGAGAAGAAACTCGACACAGAGGAACAAAAAACCTGCTGCCAGCTAGTGTTTCTGAAGTGTTATTGCAGAGCAACACAAACAGCATGCAGAAATATACAGGCAGTGCAGAATTATTAGGCAAATGAGTATTTTGAGCACATCATCCTCTTTATGCATGTTGTCTTACTCCAAGCTGTATAGGCTCGAAAGCCTACTACCAATTAAGCATATTAGGTGATGTGCATCTCTGTAATGAGAAGGGGTGTGGTCTAATGACATCAACACCCTATATCAGGTGTGCAGAATTATTAGGCAACTTCCTTTCCTTTGGCAAAATGGGTCAAAAGAAGGACTTGACAGGCTCCGAAAAGTCAGAAATAGTGAGATATCTTGCAGAGGGATGCGGCACTCTTAAAATTGCCAAGCTTCTGAAGCGTGATCATCCAACAATCAAGCGTTTCATTCAAAATAGTCAACAGGGTCGCAAGAAGCGTCTGGAAAAACCAAGGTGCAAAATAAACTGCCCATGAACTGAGAAAAGTCAAGCGTGCAGCTGCCAAGATGCCACTTGCCACCAGTTTTGCCATATTTCAGAGCTGCAACATCACTGGAGTGCCCAAAAGCACAAGGTGTGCAATACTCAGAGACATGGCCAAGGTAAGAAAGGCTGAAAAACCACCACCACTGAACAAGACACACAAGCTGAAACGTCAAGACTGGGCCAAGAAATATCTCAAGACTCATTTTTCTAAGGTTTTATGGACTGATGAAATGAGAGTGAGTCTTGATGGGCCCGTGGCTGGATCGGTAAAGGGCAGAGAGCTCCAGTCCGACTCAGACGCCAGCAAGGTGGAGGTGGAGTACTGGTTTGGGCTGGTATCATCAAAGATGAGCTTGTGGGGCCTTTTCGGGTTGAGGATGGAGTCAAGCTCAACTCCCAGTCCTACTGCCAGTTTCTGGAAGACACCTTCAAGCAGTGGTACAGGAAGAAGTCTGCATCCTTCAAGAAAAAGATGATTTTCATGCAGGACAATGCTCCATCACACGCGTCCAAGTACTCCACAGCGTGGCTGGCAAGAAAGGGTCTAAAAGAAGAAAAACTAATGACATGGCCTCCTTGTTCACCTGACCTGACCCCCATAGAGAACCTGTGGTCCATCATCAAATGTGAGATTTACAAGGAGGGAAAACAGTCCACCTCTCTGAACAGTGTCTGGGAGGCTGTGGTTGCTGCTGCACGCAATGTTGATGGTGAACAGATCAAAACACTGACAGAATCCATGGATGGCAGGCTTTTGAGTGTCCTTGCAAAGAAAGGTGGCTATATTGCTCACTGATTTGTTTTTGTTTTGTTTTTGAATGTCAGAAATGTATATTTGTGAATGTTGAGATGTTATCTTGGTTTCACTGGTGAAAATAAATCATTGAAATGGGGATATATTTGTGTTTTGTTAAGTTGCCTAATAATTCTGCACAGTAATAGTCACCTGCACACACAGATATCCTCCTAAAATAGCTCAAACTAAAAACAAACTAAAAACTACTTCCAGAAATATTCAGCTTTGATATTAATGAGTTTTTTGGGTTCATTGAGAACATGGTTGTTGTTCAATAATAAAATTAATCCTCAAAAATACAACTTGCCTAATTATTCTGCACTCCCTGTAAATGCAGGACTATGCGCTAGGGATGGGACGATCAAAAAAGCAAGTGGAATAATATTTATGTTTGTTTATTTGCTATAGATGCTCATGTTGTTCTGTGCATGTTTGATGCATTCAAATAGAGTTTTCTTTGAGCAGGTAAAATTAAAGCTACAGTTCATATATCTGACTGCTGTATTAAAGGACAAGATTGTATTACAAAAGGTATAAAATGTATTAAAAAAAATTATACATTTTAATACAAGAATTCTTGTGCTGTGAAGTAAAAATTAAAAATTGTGTATGAAAAGCATCATCAATGCACCGAGATATCGAATTGAACCCAATCGATGGCATGATAATCATAACCGAACTGAACCGTGAGACCAGTGTAAATTCTCACCTCTAAGTTACATGGTTTTGACCAGAATGCGTCGCTTGCATGTTGCATTTTGAATTAAAGATGTAAATCATTTTGTGAAGCAATTGACTGAACTGTTTTGAAGCTTTCAAAAGTTTAATTCTCCCATCACTATGATATAATACCTTTTCTGTAAATTGCTAAGTGACTTAAATCAGTTACTATTTTGGCATACAGAAAAATCAACAGTCCATTGCACTCGAAAAGTATGTGAAAAAGATAAGTGTTTACTGACATGACTAATATTTTACAAAACAGCACTCATGTGCACCACACTTACGCATGTCGGCAAACTTGCCTTCATCAGGGTGACAATATTCAGGTGTTTCTAGATGCCTTCGTAGATTCCTTCATTCATTTTCCTTCCTTTATTTATCAGGGGTCGCCACAGTGGAATGAACCGCCAATTTTTCTAGCATATGTTTTACACAGCAGATGCCCTTGCAGTACTGGAAAACACCCATACACACTCATACACTACAGTTGATTTAGTTCATCAATTCCCCTATAGCGCATGTGGAGGCACCCGGAGGAAACCCACGCCAACACAGGGAGAACATGCAAACTCCACACAGAAACGCCAACTGACCCAGCTAGGAGTCTAGGACTCAAACCAGCGACCTTCTTGCTGTGAGACCACCTATTCCTAGGTATATCTGCCTATAAATATAGCTGTCAAGACTTAAGAGTTTCCACCATTATCTGATATGCATAGAGTGTTTTCAAATACCATCTTCAGTCGGCCATATTGGAAAGCAGAATGTAAACAATGCCACTTAATCAACTGGACATTCATATAACATATGCTGATCATTGCTACTGAAAACGATCAATAATAAGCGTGTATTGGGCTGTACTGAATCTAAAACAAATCTAATACTAAACTAAAACTGAATAAAAAACATTTAGAGCACTAAAAACTACCAAAGGTTATAACAAATCAAGCAGAAAAGAGAAAAATGTGTGAGGGACAAAACTTTGAGTCAGTTTGTGGTTCCAAAGCAAGAATCTTGACAACATACAATTCACATTTTAATTAATACTGCTTATACACATTTTTTACCACCTATACAATTCATTTATTCGAAATATTGCAGACTTTTCTGCTTAATGTTACTGAGAAATTCTCTACATGATGTGGCAGCTTCCAGATACAGCATAAATAAGCATAATTGTGTATTCAGTAGTTCATTAATTGAGCAACCCATGCTGTTTACGACCATAGATATATACACTAGATGTCGCCTACCCTACTGTTGTCTATTAGAAGGAACGCGTCAATAGAGCCGCCATTTTAGTACAGGGTAGCGCTCCTTTGAAATGAATGCAGGACCAAGGTGAAGTGGAGGACTGTGGCCATCCAAAGCCAGAGAAATACACATATACACATATATCTATGATCGGGAGTTTTCCCCGGTGGTCAGTATGCAAATATTTTTTTAAATTACGAAATATTATAATTTTACATCACTTTTCTACATTGGTGTATGTGACCGCATGAGCATTCCTGACAAAGAGTGTGTGTTTGTGTACATGGAAATGCATTACCCTCCTTCCCTGTTTAATTTGATCTAATCCGTGTCCTGAAACACACCCCTCACCTGCTTTCACTTCTCATTCTGACGGAGGGAGCGATTCGTTTGTGAATGAATCTCTGTTATGAACGACTCGTTCACTTAGCTAACAATAACACAAGTTTCTGGCAGCGCAGCGTCTTCTTGTCATATTTCATAACATTGTTTGCTTATTTTATTCAACAAAACTAGCATAAGCTTAGAATTTAGTGCGAGTTGATGCTACTTTGCCTTATGGTCACAGCAGTAAGAGACAGTATTATTATCAAAAACATTACTTGTTAAGCACAAAAGTTCATAACATACAAAAACATAAAAAACTAAATCTTACCTATGAAATGTGATGACTTTGTGCTTTGTTTTCTTTGTTTGCTCGTTACTACACCCGTACACTAAAGTCCAGCATCTTCACATTGTCACACTGTCTTGACTAGTGCGGTTGAACGACGTTTGTCCTAAGAGCACTGTACCAATGTGGCGGCGCTATTGACGCATGCTCAGGGTCCCTATGCGATATCTAGTGTATATATCTATGGTTTACGACCAGGTATCGCCAATATGGCCGCACATACGGGTAATTGAGTAGTCCTCATGTTTATCAGCTTTAAGTAATCAGCTTTACTAAACTTTTATAACACTATATGTAAGACAGCTGCTTACAAATCAAAACAACAACAGCATTTCAACTGCTTACCTGATCTGAAGACAAAAATCCATCATAATCAGGAGAATTGTCGATCTTTTCGCAAAACTAATCAATCACCTGTAATCACAAAAGCTCGTCTCTCCAACCGTCAGATTCATCCGCGATTTACAAACAGACGAGCCGGAGCACGAGTCACATGACGAGCAAAACTGTTCCTCCGCGATCTACATGTAGTTCTGTGATTTAAACACTAGAGGGCCACAAGTTACATAGTGCGGTTTCTTATTTACACTAGAGTTAATCATTTAACTGATGCTTTGATCAAAAGTGACTTTAAATCAAATCTTTAATAAAGATTAAGAAGTGTTATAATTGATACTACTCTGAACATACTTTAAACAAGGAATTAATATATTTTTTACAGTTAAAACGTCCACAACAGTTAACCAAACATTTATTTTAAATGCTGAATTTAGTGTTACATCAGAAATCGACGTATTATTATCACGTCAGAATAGAAATATTACTGATTTTGCCTAGAAATAAGCAGTTATCTAGAATTAGGTTGTTTTCACATATTGTATTTTATTTAATACTGCATTTACTTGAAAATTTGTCTTAACACAATGGACAAAACCCAAGATTTATTGTGTTAATTATTCAATTAAATTTACATGACACTTTTTAAGCGAATGGTTGGATTTGTCCAGTGCTTAATTTGTGAATTGAAAAGTGTGTGGAGCAGAGATAGGGGTAGGATCGAACTCGGGTTCCCATAAGCACCTTGGTGCTATGTGTCGACACACTAACCACTAGGATATTGGCGCCAACCTGATTTAATAATTAATAATAATTAATAATAATTCCTTACATTTATATAGCGCTTTTCTGGGCACTCAAAGCGCTTAACACATGGGGGGGGGGGGGGGGGTGGAATCTCCTCATCCACCACCAGTGTGCAACATCCACCTGGATGATGTGACGGCAGCCATTTTGCGCCAGACCGCACACCACACACCAGCTGATTGGTGGAGAGGAGACAGAGTGATGAAGCCAATTATGATATGGGGATGGTTAGGAGGCCATGATGGACAGATGCAAGTGGGCAGTTAAACCCTACTCTTTCTCGAAGGACATCCTGGGATTTTTAATGACCACAGAGAGTCAGGACCTCTATTTATCAACTTTTAATAGTTTTTAAGACCCCGCGGACACCCTGTTACAACCTAACAGCCTCCTCCTCCTCACCATTTCTGTTTGTGGTCAAATCTGACAGCTGGAGGGGGCGTGGTTAAGTGTGTTAGCCCCACCTAATATTTTAGACAGACCTTTTATTTATTTATTTATTTTTTTTGGAAATATAAAATCCAAATACAACAAAATGGCATTCAATTTTACATCTTGAGTGTCATACATGGAAGGCTCAACACAAAATAATATACAACAATACAAGAAATGTAGATGACAAAAATCATCCAAACTAAAGTAAAATTGAGTGTGAACATAAAAACATAAAACTAAATTAATATAAAACAAATATTATCTATGGCAAGTTATATGATCCAAACAAATTAAACATTTTTAAGGCATTTTTTGTTTTCATTTTAGACAGAGGGCATCCGAAAAGATTTGCAGTTCTTTTATGAAGACATTGTGTAGTGGAGGGCTTTTAAAATATCTGCATTTATGAATAAAATGTTTGGCTAATATAATGATCATATTTATCAAATCGTGCAAAACAGAACGATCTTTAGTAATTCCATATGTGGAGTTTAGTTATAAACTAATTTCGAGAGGATCACGTGATTATGATTGAACACGGCTGGTTACACGTTAACCACTCATGATTGTCCAATCAGACGATCCCTGACTCACTATAAAGAGCCAGGGTTTCTTACTACAGTCATCTTCGATTTGAAGAAACCCCCCCCCCTTCCACCCCTACTCCTCCTCTTTCCTAGATGGGTGACACGGTGGCCCAGCGCTTAGCACTGTTGCCTCACAGCAAGAATGTCAATGGTTCTAGGCTTTACCAAACCAGCAGGCATTTCTGTGTGGAGTTTGCACGTTCTCCCCGTGCTCACGTGGGTTTCCCCCGGGTTCTCCGGTTTCCTCCCACGCAAAACATGCAACCTAAGTCATTGTCTAAATCAACACATAGACTTGCTCCCTACCTAGTATCTATCTCGCTAAAGAGAAGCACTATCTGCTCTTCAATCACCTCGATGGGGGAGTTCTCGAGATCTACCCGAGCTCGGGGCTCCCCTCTCGCCCTGCAACGGGAGGGAGCCCGGGGCTCAGGGACCTTTTGAGCTCAGGGCTCTCTCCCGGGACAGCATGCCAAACTTGCTTTATAATCAATCATCAGCTAAGTGTGAACTCTTGAAAGTACATCTTGCAGTGTGAAAGTCAAACCTTCAGCATCCACATTCTTCATTATCAACCAGTCTTGCACTTTTTTCCAAAATGATTGTACGGAGCTGCAAGTAAAAAATATGTTCTGTGTCTTTAATTATGTGTTTACATAAATGGCATGGTGAATTTTCAAAATTAATATTTTAGACAGACCTAATCTGAGAATAAAGCTGTGGTGACGCTGCACTTTTCTCCCCATAGAAGTGAACAAAATCAATATGGCTAGTTTTGAATATGGCTAGTTTTGATGACTTCAAATGAACTTGATCGGTTTGTGTCAGGACAACATGAAGGATTTGTTTTGGTGTGACAGTGAAGCCGGCATTTTTTAGAGATGAGGGAATGTTCGTTTTGGGGTGAACTGTGCCTTTAAACACTAAGGAAGAGTTCATTTCCCTCGGTCTGTTTGGCCCAGCGGGACGCCTGAGGCTCTGAGCTGTGATATGCATCAGCGTTCACTCCCTCTCTCCACAAGTGTATTTTTGGAAGTGGATTTCCAGGAGTCAAACACACACACACACACACACACACCCATCAGCCGCTCTGACCTCACCAAACCAGATCAGGGCTGTTCTCCGCACATTCCCACGTCACAGTGATTCATTTCTGAGACAGAGTTAAACTCGTATGTTCAGGGAGTGCTTTTGCAACGGTGTGTGTGTGTGTGTGTCACATTGCAACTGATGTGATTTCGCAAGCACTTTCTGACTGAGACTTTCTAAATCAGGGTGAGCGACTGAAGGAATCTGTGTGAACTAGAACACTGCATCTGTGCATCTCTCAGGGGAATGTGTGTTACATACTAGAGTAATGTATAGTGGGTGACACGGTGGCTCAGTGGTTAGCACTGTTGCCTCACAGCAAGAAGGTCACTAGTTCGAGTCAGTTGGTGTTTCTGTGTGGAGTTTGCATGTTCTCCCCGTGTTGGTGTGGGTTTCCTCCGGGTGCTCCGGTTTCCCCCACAGTCCAAACGCATGCGCTATAGGAGAATTGATGAACTAAACTGGCCGTAGTGTATGAGTGTGTGTGAATGAGTGTGTATGGGTGTTTCCCAGTACTGGGTTGCAGCTGGAAGGGCATCTGCTGTGTAAAACATATGCTGGAATAGTTGGCGGTTCATTCCGCTGTGGCGACCTCTCAATATAAGACTAAGCAGAAGGAAAATGAATGAATAAATGAATAAACTGGTGTACTGTGGTATAATCTCGGACCAGATGTGTGCTTTTACGACAGTTTGGTGGTAAACAAACACACTGGAGTCTCAGCGAATGCTTGCCTTCACATAGAGATGAATTATATCCACGTTGATGCTGAAGGGCCAGCCTGAACATCCGCCGGTGACCTACTCACACCTGCAGCTTCTCCACGATGGACGTCCAGCTTTCTTCAGCCTCAGATGTCTAGACTGCAGCTCTGCACAGGAAGTTTGGCCAGAGGAGAAATGGTCGTGAGCCTGGTTTCTCTTCAGGTTTTTTTTTTCTTCACTTTCGTCAATTGGTGAAGTTTGTTCCTCGCCACTGTCGCAACTGGCTTGCTTGGTTTTGGCGATTCATTCCGCTGTGGCGACCTCACATAAAGCTTGAAATCTGTACTTTCGATGAGGCATTATACAGTGTAGAACGGCCATAAATGAGGTTGATGTCGGGATCTTGTTCCTTTCAAGTGCGCATGCACATTAGGCAACCTGTAAATATGGTGATTTTGTTTGATTCAGATGTTTAGAAACGAAGCTTATGAGACAGTTGTTGTTCGATTTTTTTGGTGATTGCAAATATGTAATGTAATCGTAATCACCACCATCTCTCAGGATCTGAAGTGGGACATTCACATAGACTCTATTGTGAAGAAAGCCCAGCAGAGACTGTACTTCCTTCGTCAGCTGAGGAAGTTCAACCTGCCACAGGAGCTGCTCGTACAGATCTACTCAGCTGTCATCCAATCCATCCTCTGCACTTCAATCATCGTCTGGTTCAGCTCAGCTGCCAAAACTGACCTCCGTAGACTACAGCGAATAGTCCGGACTGCTGAATGAATCACTGGCACTACCCTTCCTACACTTCAAGAACTGTACTCTTCCAGAGTGAGTAAAAGGGCTCGCAAAATCACTCTGGATGCCCACACCCAGCACACTACCTGTTCCAACTGTTACCGTCTGGGCGGCGCTACAGAGCACCAAGCACAAAAACAGCCAGACACAGGAAAAGTTTCTTTCCTCAGGCCATCTACCTCATGAACAGTTCAATATTCCCCTACTGTGCAATAAATGTGCAATACTTTCTCATACGCACTTGTTCACAGCACCTTATAACAATATACAATGCAATACTATCTCTATTCGCATTTGTACACAGCACCTTATAACCTGTATATTTACAACATATCTGTACATACAATTCAACATCCAGATCTTTTTTACTTACTGCATCTCTGTTTAATGTCTAATGTTTATCGCCTTTTCTTTTCTCATATTTAATTTTGTGTTGTCACTCGTCACTTTATGTACACTGGAAGCTTCTGTAGCCAAAACAAATTCCTTGTGTGTGTGAAGCACACTTGGCAATAAAACTGATTCTGATTCTGATTTAATGTTTACCAATTCATACAAAATGCCTGAACATACTGCCCGAGAGGCATTTCAAAGATGGTGAAAGGACTTGCCTTAAAGGGACTTTGTTATTATCTTTCATATGGGAGTGCTGGGAAATGTTCCTTTTCAAAGAATCACATTACACTCTGGCATTACTTCTTTAAAAAGTAATAACTCATGTTAGTACTTTTATAATGAAAGTATTGCATTGCATTTTTGAAAAAGTAACTCTGAATAACTCGTGATGCAATGGTAAAGTCTAGATAGGATACGCGGCCGGCTGGAGGTGCGGTATGCACATCAATATAGCAACATTTTTTTATGACACTGTATAACAATAATTCATATTTATACAGTACTGTGACGGTTGGGGTGGGGGTAGGCATTAAAAAATACAAGTTATTGGGTAATTTAATTCATTCATTCATTCATTTTCTTGTCGGCTTTGTCCCTTGCGGGGTCGCCACAGCGGAATGAACCGCCAACTTATCCAGCACGATTTTACGCAGCGGATGCCCTTCCAGCCGCAACCCATCTCTGGGAACTTCCACACACACATTCACACTCATACACTATGGACAATTTAGCCTACCCAATTCACCTGTACTGCATGTCTTTGGAATGTGGGGGAAACCGGAGCACCCGGAGGAAACCCACGCGAACCCAGGGAGAACATGCAAACTCCACACAGAAACGCCAACTGACCCAGCCCAGCCGAGGTTCGAACCTGCGACTCAGCGACGTTCTTGCTGTGAGGCAACAGCACTACCTACTGCGCCACTGGGTTGCCCGGGTAATTTAATAGATAATGTAAATAATACTCGGTACAACTACTGTTTTTACAGTGTTGTGACGGTTGGGTTTGGGGTTGGGGTGGGGGTAGGCGTTAAAAAATACAAGTTATTGGGTAATTTAATAGATAACATAAATAATACTCGGTACAACTACTGTTTTACATTACTGTGACGGTTTGGTTTGGGGTTGGGGTGGGGGTAGACGCTAATAAAATACAATAAATGGGAAATTTAATAAATAATATAAATAATTATCATTAACTTCCGGCCGCAACCATATCTGATCTAGCAACAACCTGATGCAATTCCTCCTATTGAATAATTTTTATAGCCTTGGCCATTCCTTTACATGACGAAACAATAAAAATATTTAATTAAAATAAGTTTTAAAGGGTATACTCTACAAAAATGTTTGATTCAACATTGGGTCAAATATAAACAAACCCAATCATTGGGTTAAAAAGTGTCATTTAAATTTAAAGGTGCAGTAGGTGATTGTGTTCAGAACATCCGCCGTGATTGTGACAGTGTTTTGGCGCTGCTTTCCTGAATGCAGCTACAGCCTCTCACGGCAGGAAAAGGCACAGTCTTTCTAGGTTAACATGTCTAGGTTAATGTTGACAGCGTGATTTTTTTAAATTAAATTATTGGTGGGGACATTTCAATAGTTGGTCCTCCTCCTCGTCCCCTCCGTCCATGCTAAATCTACGCCCCTGCTTTTTTAGCAAGACGCTCCTTATGCAGTCGCTGCCGTTTGTGCTTTCCTGTTTGTTATTGTGGGCGTTTCGCATAGTTCGGTTGCGCAAATCTGATTGGGCAGTACGAAAGTGTGCTCACTCGATTGGCTAGTATGACTGTCACACACAGACGACTGTCACACAGTCATGCTGCTCATGCATTTGATCTGAGCGTCCTCTTGCGATTAGCTAATCGCAACGTTCCAAATCGCGATTGCGATTCGATTTCGATTAATTGCACAGCCCTAGTGTGGACCACTATTTTCTTTTAGATCCTCACAACTTTGGAATCCAGTCGCGGGCCGGATTGAACGGGCCAGTTGATGATTACTGATCTAGTGGGTTGTCTACTGTCATCTTTAAGGTGGACATTCGTATTTCAGGAGGATGGCATGGGATTGTTTTTGAAGCTATTATCCTAACGGTTAGCATTCTGGCAGATCACCTACTGCACCTTTGATAATAAAAGCAATGTGAGTTATAGTCAGATCACTTTTGTCAAGTATCACATTACTTTTTAATCAACACGAAAATATCGAAGTTACTTTTTCAGAAATATAATGGATCACTAAAATGGATTAAAAAGTAATGCAAGGTTTTAATGCAGTACTTTATAGCGTAATTTCCCCCAACACTCCACTATACAGTACATAATATATACAGTGTTTTGAGTGCACGTTGTTTTTTTGGGCATAAAAGCTCAAATGGAATGTCTCCAATACAATTGTTTACCACCAAAAACAATTATAACTAAATGCCAACATTATTAAAACACTCCCAGAACACACATGCATTGGTCAGAATCATGCTCCAGCATGTTTAAAAGACAGAAAGAAGGGTGTCCTGTTCTCCCTCCTCATGCCCTTGTGTTCACCTTGTGTTTTCAGATGTTAGTTTTGGGCTTTGTCCTCTTTCTTTGAACTGTAATGGAAAGGAAGAAAGGAAAGAGAGTCAGTCGTCCTGTGTGAACAGATGTGAGCGATCATCTCTGCAGGCCTGGCCTCTTTCCCTCACGCCTGGAAATAAATCCTTTAATGGATCCACCACTCCAGTGTGTGTGTGTGTGTGTGTGTGTGATGGTGGGTGTGTCGGCTACTGGGTTACTGGAATTCTCCCAGCGTCCCCCGGGAACTGACGGCTGTGTGTTAGACTGAATTAGCTTCATGCGGATCTCGTCAGAAGAGTCTGGAGCATCATTACTGACCGGCGCAGACGGGAAAATCTGAGAACTGACGGAGGGCTTAATGGAAAAGCCATGTGCTGCTCAAACAAGACAATCTGCTGTAGCAACCGACCAGCAGCTCCAGTACACCCATCAAGTTAGCTCCTAATAGTAACTGCTGCTGAGATTGTACACTTCTCGACCCTGTCATAACTATTCAACACTTATTGTCTGGTGGTTTAGATTTGATGTGCACTTTAATGCTGGTGTCCTTCAGACTGACAGCAGATGCCGGAGCAGGATTCACGGCCACACCTCACATCACTCAGATAAAGGCCACGGTCAGTTCAGCTCCTCTGTTGGGCTGTCAGACACTAAAGCCTGCAGCGCCGCCACTCTCAACTGTGTTTGTTTGGACATCTGACACATTTGTGCTCTTTCCTTCAACAGAGATGCAGATGCTGGATAGATTAGACATTTAAAGGGCACCTATTATGCAGAAATCCCTTTTATAAGTGTCAGCAGTGTGTGAATATCTCCAGCCTCTAATGGTCAACATGAGTTAATTGTGTTTGTTCTAATCAGACTTGATGAATGAACCACTTTGATTGACATTCTCCCTTTGTACGTGTCATCAGAGGAGGAAAACCCCGCCCACTAGTGTCCATCTCTCCCTCATTAGCATAAGCAGCAGCCCTGAGTGAGAAGCAGCCGTCTGTCCATTAGCCATTAGAGTGTTTGAGCTGCTGAAGATAATGTCAGCATAGACTAAGAGGATTATAGATGTGGAGTTTTAGATGAACAGCGACAGGAGCGACATAGACTGACACAAGCATGAAGCACACACTCACACTGAAACACACATGCACACCGGACCAGCACTGACAACACACACACACACTGCTGTTTTACATCTGTCACTATGCTGACGCACAGTCGTCTGTAGCTCCGCCTTCCTCTGAAAGAGCACAATCTCATTTGAATTTTAAGCGACAGTCACCAAAACGCCCCAATTAGGATCAAAGCCTAAAAGGGTCAGTTTCAGAGAGTTCGAGAATATTATTTGTGGGGTATTTTGAACTAAACATACACACACACTCACTATAGAGCAGAGATGCCCAAAGTAGGACATGCATGCCAAAGTTGGCCCATTGTAACCTTTGATTTGGTCCACCATGCCATCTGAGAGGAGAGTGAGTATGATGGAGAGGGTTGGGACGGATGCCTTTAACACAGAGATCGTCATTTCTAATTTGACGTAACCTTTTTTTCCTTGTTTTATTGCTTTTTATTTATTTTATTTAGAGCAAACGGAAATGAAATGTTTCAGTTAAATGTTGTAAATGAATCTTATGTTATTTTAAAATGTAAATACTGTCACTCGACAGATAGAGGACTATGCAGAAGACATCAGTGAAAAAATCAAGGCAAAAACCAGTGTGATTCTGTTATAAATGAGATTGTTTTGTTTTTACTGTAATAAGTTCATTATAAAATGTAAAAAAGTATATACATTTAAAGAGTCACAAAACACCAAAAACACAAGTGTTGAGCTGTTGACAGTCATATGTGTGTCCCACGCTGCTATAAACACTATTAGGACACAGATATTGCACTAAAAAGTGAAAATTGGTTGCATTATTTTGAGCAAATTTGTTCTTCGGGTTTGAAACTAATTTTTGAAGCTGCGTCACGGCGATTAGATACTTGTGTGTAAATCCAGCCTGGAGAGATGATGTCTGTACCTGTGAGAACATCGTGACATCTCTGAGTGTGCAGCATTACTTCATGAGAAAGACTTGATTCAAACCAATCAGCGCTCTCTATTGTGTATGACGCGAAACTTCATTAATATGCATGATAGCTTCGAAGCCTGTTTCCCTTTTACAGTGTTCAGACGGCAGAGAGACGCCACGTTGTGTTGCTAAAACAAGTGGAAGAACAAGAATTTGGAGACACGGGTCGTCAGTGTTGTGTTTATTAATGTGCTGCAACGAAGGTTTTGTTTTCATTTCCCTCTATGAGAGAGCTGCTGGACTCATGTGGATTACAGTGCACGCGACACGCGACAGAAACGCGTTTGTAAGGAACATTTTTACCCGAAAGCTTTTCACATCTGGAAATGATGAAATCTAGATTTGCTGCTCGTCTCCTTTTAATAAAAAGACACAGCTCCAGTTTGATTGTCCTGTCGCTACAGATTTGGTAAGTGTGTGTGTGATCAGTGCCCTTTGTTTGTTCATCCAGATGGCAAAGTTAGTTTGTATTGTCAGCAGTGCTCTTTCAGTTTTTAAAGACAGACCGTAGTCTAAATTATGTAGTTACTCAGTTTACAGTAATTTAATATCACTGCAATATTATAGTACAATATTATAGACTGAAAGATCTGCTGTAAATGCTGCTCTCTGAGTGTAAACATGTAAACACAGCAATCAAACTATTACTGTCGTGTAGAATTTTCATGGCTTTCTGACGCTCCCTACCGAGTCATCTAAGTTACCGAGAAATGTAGAGGATTGTTTTCTCCCATTCGCCGTGCGGTATCAAACACTCCATTATAACTCCACTCTCCAGCAGTTCCTCGCTTTCAATATCTCGTTTGTCACGGGGGGCATGCAGGAAATGTTCCTGAATAAAAAGTGAAAGTGCCAAACTGCAGTTAAAGTCCACAAATTAATAATTTGGCAAGTAATTCGATTACTGATGTCCATTTAAACACAGTCACTGTCTTTCTCCCCTGCGTCTGCGTGCCGAAACGGAAACTCCCAAATTTGCAAATCCTTCCCTCTTTCCCTCCCCCGACACTCCCACCTAAACAGAGCTGGACACGCCCACTTTCCTGACTTTTTCCAAACTAGAGGTGTGAAAACACCCTGCTAAGACAGGGGGGTTTCATGGCCCTTTAAGGCAATGTTTTCTAGTCATTGTTAAACTATTAAATAAATTAGGAAATTACCCATGGCAAATATTTACCTTCGGCCCACTAGCCTCAATCACGTTTGGTTTTCGGCCCTTCATAAGAAATAGTTTGGGCACCCCTGATCTAGAGACAGCACAGACGCATTTTACATCTTGTAAAAAGGGGTATAACAGGTCTCCTTTAAAGTCTGCATGAAATCAAAACGTACAGTGTTTATTTTGTTAGCTCACATTGTCATTATTAAGGTGAATAATTAATCCATGCAAGTTAATCTACTCAGAAAAATAGTCTGTTCTGGTCATTTTCAATCAAAGTCTGACTGTTCCAGAGTGTTAGGTTCAAGAGGTTTATTATTCATTCATTCATTTTCCTTCAGATTTTATTCATCAGGGGGCGCCACAGCGGAATGAACCACCAACTTATGGTCATCGTGGAGTGAGAGCCTGAGACTGTCCCCTGTGACGCTCCAAGGAGAGACGAGTCTTCGCTGAGGTCCAGCTTCATGCGCCTAGACTGCAGCTCTGCACAAGACGTTTGGCCACAGGAGAAATGGTCGTGCCCAACCGAGCCTGGTTTCTCTCGAGGTTTTTTAAATCTTCACTTTCGCCAATTGGTGAAGTTTTTTACTCGCCGCTGTCGCCACTGGCTTGCATGGTTCGGGATCTGTAGAGCTGCGCATCG
Organism: Danio kyathit; assembly: GCA_903798195.1. Lineage (NCBI taxonomy): Eukaryota > Metazoa > Chordata > Actinopteri > Cypriniformes > Danionidae > Danio > Danio kyathit. The sequence continues at coordinate 54,427,917 of LR812529.1, read as the reverse complement.
ATGATTTGCTCTTCAGTGTTTGGACTCTCAGTAGTGATTATTAACCCACACTGAACTGAGCTAAACTGAACTGAACTGAACTTAATCGCTGAAAACTGAACTGACACTGATTCAATTCACTATAATCTTCCATGTGAAGCTGCTTTGACACAATCTACATTGTATAAGCGCTATACAAATAAAGATGAATTGAATTGAATTGAATTATCCAGCATACTGTATTTTTTACACAGCGGATGCCCTTCCAGCTGCAACCAAGTACTGGGAAACACCCATACACACTCATACACTACAGCCAATTTAGTTCATCAATTCCCCTATAGTGCATGTGTTTGGACTGTGGGGGAAACCGGAGCACCTGGAGGAAACCCACGCCAACACAGGGAGAACATGCAAACTCCACACAGAAACACCAACTGACCCAGCCGAGACTCAAACCAGTGACCTTCTTGCTGTGAGGCCACAGTGCTAACCACTGAGCCATTGTGCCACATTATTATAAGTTTTGCTTTTATATTTTTAAGAGTGTAGGCAGTCTTGATTATGTCATTGGCTGTGCTTTATGGGAGTGGGTGGAGCTAAAGATCCATTTTTAGCACAGTTTGCTTACTCCAACTCTCTGATTGGTGGATTTACTGCACAGCATCATGGGTAATGCAGTTTTCTGCTCAAATTCTGCTTGACTGAGTTTCATGAACGTAAACAGATGAATTCAACGAAAGCAATGCAACCAATCCAGTCTAAAAAACTTCCCTCAACCTCAAATATCTAGTGTCAGGTTATATTTACTGATCTAAGATCTATGATACTGATCTTGAAGTGACATGGGTGTGTTTTCTGTGATTGTGAGATAAACCACAGCTCATCATGTAATGTGAAAGGCATCTTCAGGTTTAGCATGTTTGGCGTCGCTCCAGATGACAGACGAGAGAAATTAGCATGAATGCTATGGTTTATGGCTCATGGCCAGTGTTATCTGGCTCAGTCCTGACAAACACAAACACACACACACACACACACAAGCTTTTCATATGAAGGTCACACTAAAATAGTCTTGCGCACTTGTCACCTTCATGCAGTCGCTTAACTACAAATGCTCTTTAGATGTTATTGTTTGGCTCTTTTTCTTAGACCCAGATTTATACTTTTTATACTTTGAATATTACATGTTCTATTGTAAAACATAAAATCACTTACAAAAGCGAACACGTATTCTAATATCATATATAAATCATATAAATAAATAAATAATGAGGCGATTTATTAATAAATGCAATTTTATATGTATTATTTATTAGGAAATGAAAAATCATACTTTAATAATAATATTAATAATGATGATGATGATGATGATTATTATTATTAAGTAGGATATTGTTTATTTATTTTGTATTTTTTGTGAAAAGTCTACTTTTACAATTTGACACATGTAAACTACTGCAGAAATGTTCTACCCAGCAGGCCCATGTCATATACAGTACAGATATTTAATAAATAGCCTACTATACATTAAAAGCATTAACGTTTGCTGTGTTTTTTGTTTTCACAAGCTTTAGAGACGTAATGTAAATTCCGCTTTTAAATAATAGGTCACCTATAGCTTTCATCATGAGCCACGGCTGTGTTCAAAATGACACCAATGTTTTCAAAGTGCACTACGAAGGGAGCGCAATAGTAAACATGAAGATCGCTAAAACTGAACTGTAAAAATAATTTGAAAGCAAATTACACCTAAGAGAGATGAGCTTAATGCTTTTTAAAAATCATTCTGAGTTTAATTGTTAGAATGTTCCAAATGAATAGGGCATAGGGGGGATAACTGGGAATAGAACACAGCCAGGAACTATGATTCTAACTACAGCTCCAGAGGTGTAGTTGCAAGCATACAAGTTTGCGACGTAGTTTGCGAAAGTATGTTGGAACGATGGATTTGGGAAATCAACAAACTATGTTTGTAACGACAGAACTTGCAACCTCAGTTGGCTAACGATGGTTTTTGGAAATGCACCCCTGATCAGCAAGTACTAAACGAGTCATTAAATGTGATTATCGGCTGATACCGATCTGCGGCCAGTCGATCGGAACATCCCTATTTACTACATTTTTTTTTTAAGTAGTCAACTAATAACTTTTCAAAGCAATGGGTTTCTTTACTTTTTAAAGTAAAGTCAACTTATAACTTTAAAACCAATCAGTTTGCTACATTTTTAAAGTAAAATCAACTTATTACTTTAAAAGCAATGGGTTTACTCAAACTTTATTCAGCTAAAGCAAACAAATCTCTGTGTACAGTGTAGAAGAGGACTGCAGTGTTTGTGTTTTCTCCGGCTGGTTGAATGGTGACGGATGATAAAACACAGAGGCCGCTCTTAGTGTTATCTAACAAGAGCTGGAACATTCTGTAGTGCTCGTATCTATTCTGGTGTTTTCCAGCGGATGTTGTAATACATACAGTACATGAAGGAAGCATTAGAGGAGCGAGTGTGTGTTTATTACGCCGACCTGATCTGATTTCAGACATCTGAACCGGTTCTCTTTGTGTTTCTGCTGGAGAAATGAATGTGGTTTGTCCTGTTTTGAGGTGACGGACTGACCTTCAGGATCTTATCTTTATGAGTGACGGTGAATTGTGTCAAGTGAAACTGCTTTAACATTTATCTCAGGACGAGCTGTTCAGGACATCGATGCCAATCAGGATCATTAAATCATCATATAACAGGGATTTTGAAGGATCTTGTGAGTCTGGAGAATAAAAAAAATCAGATTTTTTATCAGAAATGAATTAAATGTGGCGGCACAGGGGTTTAGTGGTTAGCACTGTGGCCTCACAGCAAGAAGGCTACTGGTTTGAGCCTCGGCTGGGTCAGTTGGTGTTTCTGTGTGGAGTTTGCATGTTCTCCTCGTGTTGGTGTGGGTTTCCTCCTGGTGCTCCGGTTTCCCCCTCAGTCCAAACACATGCGCTATAGGGGAATTAATGAACTAAGTTGGCTGTAGGGGCGACGCAGTGGGTAGCACGTTCACCTCACAGCAAGAAGGTCACTGGTTTGAGCCTCGGCTGGGTCAGTTGGCATATCTGTGTGGAGTTTGCATATTCTCTCCGGGTGCTCCGGTTTCTCCAACAAGTCCAAAGACATGTACTATAGGTGAACTGCTAAAATTGACCGTGGTGTATGAGTGTGAATGAGTGTGTATGGGTATTTCCCAATGATGGGTTGCAGCTGGAAGGGCATCCGCTGTGTAAAACATGTGCTGGATAAGTTGGCGGTTCATTCCGCTGTGGCGACCCCAGATTAATAAGGCACTAAGCCAAAAAGAAAATGAATGAATAAACAAATTGGCAATAGTGTATGAGTGTGAATGAGTGTCCATGGGTGTTATCCAGTACTGGGTTGCAACTGGAAGGGCATTCGCTGTGTAAAACATTTGCTGGAATAGTTGGTGGTTCATTTCACTGTGGCGACCCCTAATAAATAGTGGACTGAGCTTAAAGAAAATGAATAAATGAAGTAGCCAATGCTGTAGAGATAGAGAATGTGGAAGAAGCCATGTTTGTGCAATTACCCTTCTATAATTCTAGCTTTGCATGCATGCTAAGCCCTTTGGGAAATGCTAATGCAGTTTGGTGATATTGCATTAGATTGCAGCACTGTGCATTATGTGGCCAAATCTGGACGTTCAAAACTTCATTTGATGCTGCAAACGCTCTTCAGAAGCATGGAGATGGATTCCCCGGCGAAGGCTTATTCCATCATGTTCAGAGCGTTGCATCTCCTCCTGAAGTGTTTGGCAGGTTGGATGCTGTTGTCTTGGCAACGTGTTTCCCTCCTCCGGCGCGATGCTTTGATTCGCTGTCAGGAGAGGAAACATTCAGCTCACGGTTCACGACATCCACATGCGCGTTTCCACACAAACACACTTCATACACGACGCGTTTCAGAATTAAACTGGAAATACACACAATCATGTGGGCGTAGGGATATTAGAAAAGGAAACACATGACACAAGAGTTGATCCTTACACCATCAGTAGAGAGAATATCAGATCATTGATTTGTTAATCGACAAAATGATTAATTGAGAGCTTGCGGACTTTAGCACACAGATTACGTGGGAAAAACAGACAGAAGAGGGAACTAGCTTTGCTTCAGAAACTAGCTTTGCTTCATTGGGGTCTGAATCAGAAGGCGACAGTATTGTATATTCATGTTGTAGGAGTCAGAGGCTTCAAAGCGCCGCATGTTTCAGATAAAGACATCAAAGGCTCTTTCATATGCAAATTGCTGCAGCAGTGCTTTAGTATAAATAAAAAAAAACATGTTTCAGTATCAACGTCACAATTATTCATGAGCACGACTCTATGGAGGATTAAGAAGAAGTGTTGGGCATTTAAAGGCAATGAAAGGGAATGAATGGATGAAGCTGGAGTCAACTCAGACCACGACGAGTTCATATTTCTAAAATGAGCAAAACTGTGAGATGAAACTAGTCACTAGAAAATGTTTGTTACGGTTATGCATTAAATGTTATAAAGTAGCCACCAGGCCATTAACACTACAGCTACACTACAGCTTTTAACAGTTAAAAATATTATATATAAACATAGTTAACCTGGAGTTATATAGAATATAGGTGATCTCTATGTGTACATGTTCAGTGAAGTGTTTAGAATGAAATTCTGCTTGAAGAAGTAGCCACACCCAAACTCTGCTTGATAATGTAGCCACACCCCAGCATTACAAAAGCCACACCCAAAACACTACAGAAGCCACACCCAAAACACTACACAAGCCACACCCAAAACACTACAGAAGCCACACCCAAAACACTACAGAAGCCACACCCAACACTACAGAAGCCACACCCAAAACACTACAGAAGCCACACCCAAAACACTACAGAAGCCACACCCAAAACACGACAGAAGCCACACCCAAAACACGACAGAAGCCACACACAAAAAATTACAGAAGCCACACCCAAAACACTACAGAAGCCACACCCAAAACACTACAGAAGCCACACCCAAAACACTACAAAAGCAACATCCCAACACTACAGAAGCCACACCCAAAACACTACAGAAGCCACACCCAAAACACTACAGAAGCCACACCCAACACTACAGAAGCCACACCCAAAACACTACAGAAGCCACACCCAAAACACTACAGAATCCACACCCAAAACACTACAGAAGCCACACCCAAAACACGACAGAAGCCCCACCCAAAACACTACAGAATCCACACCCAAAACACTACAGAAGCCACACCCAAAACACGACAGAAGCCCCACCCAAAACACGACAGAAGCCACACACAAAAAATTACAGAAGCCACACCCAAAACACTACAGAAGCCACACCCAAAACACTACAGAAGCAACACCCAAAACACTACAGAAGCCACACCCAAAACACTACAGAAGCAACACCCCAACACCACAGAAGTCACACCCCCAACAATACAGAAGCCACAGCCAAAACTGTAAAGAAGCCACACCCAAACTCTGCTTGAAGAAGTAGCCACACCCCAACACTACAGTAGCTACACCCTTACAACCACAGAAGCCACACCCCAGCACTACAGTAGCCACACCTCAAACTCTGCTTGATAAAGCCACACTTAAAACACTACAGAAGCCACACCCAAAACACTACAGAAGCCACACCCAAAACACTACAGAAGCCACACCCAAAACACTACAGAAGCCACACCCAAAACACTACAGAAGCCACACCCAAAACACGACAGAAGCCACACCCAAAACACGACAGAAGCCACACACAAAAAATTACAGAAGCCACACCCAAAACACTACAGAAGCCACACCCAAAACACTACAGAAGCAACACCCCAACACTACAGAAGCCACACCCCAAAACACTACAGAAGCCACACCCAAAACACTACAGAAGCCACACCCAACACTACAGAAGCCACACCCAAAACACTACAGAAGCCACACCCAACACTACAGAAGTCACACCCCAACACTACAGAAGCCACACCCAAAACACTACAGAAGCCACACCCAACACTACAGAAGCCACACCCAAAACACTACAGAAGCCACACCCAACACTACAGAAGCCACACCTCCAACACTACAGAAGCCACACCCAACACTACAGAAGTCACACCCCAACACTACAGAAGTCACACCCAACACTACAGAAGACACACCTCCAACACTACAGAAGCCACACCCAACAATACAGAAGCCACACCCAACACTACAGAAGCCACACCCAACACTACAGAAAAAACACCCAACACTACAGAAGCCACACCTCCAACACTACAGAAGTCACACCCAACACTACAGAAGTCACACCCCCCAACACTACAGAAGTCACACCCAACACTACAGAAGCCACACCTCCAACACTACAGAAGCCACACCCAACACTACAGAAGCCACACCCAACACTACAGAAGCCACACCCAACACTACAGAAGCAACACCCAACACCACAGAAGTCACACCCAACACTACAGAAGCCACACCTCCAACACTACAGAAGTCACACCCCCAACACTACAGAAGTCACACCCAACACTACAGAAGCCACACCCAACACTACAGAAGTCACACCCCCAACACTACAGAAGTCACACCCAAAACACTACAGAAGCAACACCCCAACACCACAGAAGTCACACCCCCAACAATACAGAAGCCACACCCAAAACTGTAAAGAAGCCACACCCAAACTCTGCTTGAAGAAGTAGCCACACCCCAACACTACAGTAGCTACACCCTTATAACTACAGAAGCCACACCCCAGCACTACAGTAGCCACACCTCAAATTCTGCTTGATAAAGCCACACTTAAAACACTACAGAAGCCACACCCAAAACACTACAGAAGCCACACCCAACACTACAGAAGCCACACCCAAAACACTACAGAAGCCACACCCAAACACTACAGAAGCCACACCCAAAACACGACAGAAGCCACACACAAAAAATTACAGAAGCCACACCCAAAACACTACAGAAGCCACACCCAAAACACTACAGAAGCAACACCCCCAACACTACAGAAGCCACACCCAAAACACTACAGAAGCCACACCCAAAACACTACAGAAGCCACACCCAAAACACTACAGAAGCCACACCCAACACTACAGAAGCCACACCCAAAACACTACAGAAGCCACACCCAACACTACAGAAGTCACACCCCAACACTACAGAAGCCACACCCAAAACACTACAGAAGCCACACCCAACACTACAGAAGCCACACCCAAAACACTACAGAAGCCACACCCAACACTACAGAAGCCACACCTCCAACACTACAGAAGCCACACCCAACACTACAGAAGTCACACCCAACACTACAGAAGACACACCTCCAACACTACAGAAGCCACACCCAACAATACAGAAGCCACACCCAACACTACAGAAGCCACACCCAACACTACAGAAAAAACACCCAACACTACAGAAGCCACACCTCCAACACTACAGAAGTCACACCCAACACTACAGAAGTCACACCCCAACACTACAGAAGCCACACCCAACACTACAGAAGTCACACCCCCAACACTACAGAAGCCACACCCAACACTACAGAAGTCACACCCCCAACACTACAGAAGTCACACCCAAAACACTAAAGAAGCAACACCCCAACACCACAGAAGTCACACCCCCAACAATACAGAAGCCACACCCAAAACTGTAAAGAAGCCACACCCAAACTCTGCTTGAAGAAGTAGCCACACCCCAACACTACAGTAGCTACACCCTTACAACCACAGAAGCCACACCCCAGCACTACAGTAGCCACACCTCAAACTCTGCTTGATAAAGCCACACTTAAAACACTACAGAAGCCACACCCAAAACACTACAGAAGCCACACCCAAAACACTACAGAAGCCACACCCAAAACACGACAGAAGCCACACACAAAAAATTACAGAAGCCACACCCAAAACACTACAGAAGCCACACCCAAAACCCTACAGAAGCAACACCCCCAACACTACAGAAGCCACACCCAAAACACTACAGAAGCCACACCCAAAACACTACAGAAGCCACACCCAACACTACAGAAGCCACACCCAAAACACTACAGAAGCCACACCCAACACTACAGAAGTCACACCCCAACACTACAGAAGCCACACCCAAAACACTACAGAAGCCACACCCAACACTACAGAAGCCACACCCAACACTACAGAAGCCACACCTCCAACACTACAGAAGCCACACCCAACACTACAGAAGTCACACCCCAACACTACAGAAGTCACACCCAGCACTACAGAAGACACACCTCCAACACTACAGAAGCCACACCCAACAATACAGAAGCCACACCCAACACTACAGAAGCCACACCCAACACTACAGAAAAAACACCCAACACTACAGAAGCCACACCTCCAACACTACAGAAGTCACACCCAACACTACAGAAGTCACACCCCCAACACTACAGAAGTCACACCCAACACTACAGAAGCCACACCTCCAACACTACAGAAGCCACACCCCAGCACTACAGTAGCCACACCTCAAACTCTGCTTGATAAAGCCACACTTAAAACACTACAGAAGCCACACCCCAAACACTACAGAAGCCACACCCAAAACACTACAGAAGCCACACCCAAAACACTACAGAAGCCACACCCAAAACACTACAGAAGCCACACACAAAAAATTACAGAAGCCACACCCAAAACACTACAGAAGCAACACCCAACACTACAGAAGCCACACCCAAAACACTACAGAAGCCACACCCAACACTACAGAAGCCACACCCAACACTACAGAAGCCACACCCAAAACACTACAGAAGCCACACCCAAAACACTACAGAAGCCACACCCAACACTACAGAAGCCACACCCAAAACACTACAGAAGCCACACCCAAAACACTACAGAAGCCACACCCAAAACACAACAGAAGCCACACCCAAACACTACAGAAGCCACACCCAAAACACGACAGAAGCAACACCCCAACACTACAGAAGCCACACCCAAAACACTACAGAAGCCACACCCAAAACACTACAGAAGCCACACCCAAAACACTACAGAAGCCACACCCAAAACACTACAGAAGCCACACCCAAAACACTACAGAAGCCACACCCAAAACACTACAGAAGCCACACCCAAAACACTACAGAAGCCACACCCAACACTACAGAAGCCACACCCAAAACACTACAGAAGCCACACCCAACACTACAGAAGTCACACCCCAACACTACAGAAGCCACACCCAAAACACTACAGAAGCCACACCCAACACTACAGAAGTCACACCCCAACACTACAGAAGCCACACCCAAAACACTACAGAAGCCACACCCAACACTACAGAAGCCACACCCAAAACACTACAGAAGCCACACCTCCAACACTACAGAAGCCACACCCAACACTACAGAAGCCACACCCAACACTACAGAAGCCACACCTCCAACACTACAGAAGTCACACCCCCAACAATACAGAAGCCACACCCAAAACTGTAAAGAAGCCACACCAATCTCTGCTTGAAGAAGTAGCCACACCCCGACACTACAGTAGCTACACCCTTATAACTACAGAAGCCACACCCCAAACTCTGCTTGATAAAGCCACACTTAAAACACTACAGAAGCCACACCCAAAACACTACAGTAGCCACACCTATAACACTTCAGAAGCCACTCCCCAACACTACAGTAGCCACACCCCAACACTACAGTAGTCAGACCCATAACACTCCAGAAGCCACACCCAACACTACAGAAGCCACACTCCAAACACTAGAGAAGCCACACCCCAAATCTCCAGAAGCCACACTCCAAACACTACAGAAGCCACACCCAAAACCCTACAGAAGCCACACCCAAACTCTGCTTGATAAAGTAACCACACCCCCAACACTACAAAAGCCACACCCCAACACAACAGCAGCCACACCCACAACCCCACACTACAGTAGCAACAGTAACCACACCCTCAAGAGTAGCCCCACCCCAAACACTACAGTAGCCACACCCAAACTTTACTGAGTGAATTAGCCACACCCCCAAACTTTTAGTCTTATTAGGACATAAAAGGTCATACTCGACCATTGATTTATTGTTCTCCGCGTCAGTGAGCGCATGGAGGACGTGTGTTTCCAGGCCTGCAGGGGGACATATTTTCAGACGGACGGTTTGTATTTTTAGCGCAGCTGTACTAAATAAATCAAACTGAACGCAGAGTTTCTGCAGGAGGACAGCTGGAGCGGACAAACACACAAACATGCCCTGCTCTCATGTTGAACTTTATTTTTAGCGTCGCGGCTCTCGTGTCTGTGTGTGACAGGATTGAGGTGTAATTAAATCAGTGCACCATCTGTGTGTGTGTGTGTGTGAGAAAATAAACAGGCACGGGCTCACGTTAATAGATGATGATGCCTGCTTTTACGTGCAAGCAAAGCCTCCGTGACCTGAGCAGAATCACACTTTAAATAGGAAGAGCTCAGGAGAAATGCTGTGTCAGATCATACTGATATACAGTTGAAGTCAGAATTATTAGCCCCCCCTGTTTATTTTTATCCCCAATTTCTGTTTAACGCAGAGCAGATTTTCTTCAACACATTTCTAATCATAATAGTGTTAATAACTCATCTCTAATCACTGATTTATTTTCTCTTTGCCATGATGACAGTAAATAATATTAGAGTAGATATTCTTCAAGACACTTCTATACAGCTTAAAGTGACATTTAAAGGCTTCACTAGGGTAATTAGGGTAAAGTTAGGGTAATTAGGCAAGTTATTGTATAACAGTGGTTTGTTCTGGAGACAATCCAAAACTAATATTGCTGAAGGGGGCGAATAATATTGACCTGAAAATGCTTTAATACAATTAAAAACTGCTTTTATTCTAGCTGAAATAACACTAATTAGATTTTCTCCAGAAGAAAAAATATTAGAGGAAATACTGTGAGAAATTCCTGAATCTGTTCAACATCATTTGGGAAATAATTGAAAAAGAAAATTCACAGGAGGGCGAATATTTCTGATTTCAACTGTACAATTAATATAAAAAGTGTATAATAATATTGCGATGATGCTAAAATAAGTAAATTAAATTAAAAATTGTAATTTCTTTAAATGTATTTATCTGCATTACATATGCTTTGATGGCATCAGAAAGACACATATTCATGAATAATACATTATAAAATAATAATAAAATATATTTCCAAACTGGAACTATAATGGAAAAATGAAATTTAATTAAAAATAAAATGATTTATTGATTATAATAAAAGGCGACATAGTAGCGTAGTAGGCAGTGCTGTCGCCCCACAGCAAAAAGGTCGCTGGTTCGAGCCTTGGCTGGGTCACAGTTGGCGTTTCTGTGTGGAGTTTGCATGTTCTCCCAGCGTTCGCGTGGGTTTCCTCTGGGTGCTCTGGTTTCCCTCACAGTTCAAAGACATGCGGTACAGGTGAATTGGGTAGGCTAAATTGTCCGTAGTGTATGAGTGTGTGGATGTTTCCCAGTGATGGGTTGCAGCTGTAAGGGCATCCGCTGCGTAAAACATGTGCTGGATAAGTTGGTGGTTCATTCCGCTGTGGCGACCCCGGATTAATAAAGGGACTAAGCCAAAAAGAAAATGAATGAATGAATGATTATAATAAAATCATTTAGTATAATTCATGTTTTGTTATATATATATATTCCAGCTGCAACCCATCACTGGGAAACACCCATACACACTCATTCACACTCATACACTACAGACGATTTAGCCTACCCAATGGGTTTTATGCACAGCTAGAGTTTTAAAGCCAACAATAAACTTCTGGTGAAAGCTTAATGTGACTATTTTCAATTTCACAAGGTTGTTTTTACAGCATGGATGTTGTAATGTAATTACAATACATTCAGTTAAATAGACTTAAGCAGTTGGCGCCCATAGCCAAGTGGTTAGTGCGTCGACACATAGCACCAAGATGCTCACGGCGACCTGAGTTCGATTACCGGCTCGAGGTCCTTGCCAACCCTTCCCTTCTCTCTGCTCCCCATACTTTCCTGTCTGTAAATCTCCACTGTCCTGTCAAAAATTGACTTAAGCATTCATTTAGTTGTTCAAGCGTAAAACGAGATGAAAGACCGTTGTAACCATTAGCACTGTCAGTAGCAACAGGCTAGCGCTGAAATTCCATTGAAAATTCTGTGGTAAAATAAATGTTCATATTTTAAAGACATGGCGGGGACAAATGGAATTCAATACAGTGCTTCTTGTCCGATCTGAGGCCCACTTCATATCATATATCTAACAGGCAGGGAAGATCGCAGATTTTTAAAGAAATCAGATCTTAAGGGTGACAATTTTGTAATAGAAAGACAGTTCACCGAAAGCCCTTGGGCTGCCTGGCTAAAAGTTAAAAGTCTGTGTGCATATAGCCAATTCCCCTATATAGCGCATGTCTTTGGACTGTGGGGGAAACTGGAGCACCCGGAGGAAACCCACACCAACACGGGGAGAACATGCAAACCCCACACAGAAACACCAACTGATAATAATAAATAATTAAAATATAATAAATAATAAATAATCAAATAATAAATAATATAAATAATAAATAATAAAATAATAATAAAATATATTTCCAAGCTGAAATTATAATGGACAAAGATTAAAATGATTTATTGAATTTATTCAAATTATTTAGTATAAATCTTTTGTTTAAATGTTAATAACAATTATCAATAGCAGAAACCAAACTAAAAGCATATATTTTTGTAATGCATGCAATAAAATAGCAATAATGCAATAAAACAAATACATTTAGGGAACTTATTAAATGCATCTGCAAAATGCATGAATGCAAATGTAAATTATTGCTTTCTTTTAAAATGATAAAAAATTATAATAATTCTGCATTATACAGTGCTCAGAATAACTGAGTACAGCCCATTTTGAAAATGAATATCTTCCTCCATTTCCCAGTGAGTATAGTCAGTGTATTTCGGTGCATTTAAACAAAGCAGATTTATTAAACAGATATATTTATTACAATAATATTTTAGTCACCAAACAGATTTAGAAATTGAAAGATAAAACAATTAAACTCATGCTAAATATTGCAAAAAAATATTACAAACTACAAAACTTCAACTACATTTTTCCATTTTTTTTTTTTTTTTTTTTTGCTTCTCTTGATTTTTCCACTTTTTTAAATTTGTATTTAATATTTTTCTAGGTCACACTTTATTTTGATGGTCCGTTAGTAACATTTTATTTAAAAAGTTACATTGCATCTACTTACCAACTAATTCTCATTAGATTATGAGTAGACTGTTAGTTTAGGGTTGGGATTAGTGTAGGTTAACATGTACAGTTGCAATCAGAATTATTCAACCCCCTGATTTATTAGCCCCCCTGTTTATTTTTTTTCCCCAATTTCTGTTTAACGGAGAGCAGATTTTTTCAACACATTTCTAAACATAATAGTTTTAATAACTCATCTCTAATAACTGATTTATTTTCTCTTTGTCATGATGACAGTAAATAATATTAGACTAGATATTCTTCAAGACACTTCTATACAGCTTAAAGTGACATTTAAAGGCTTAACTAGGTTAATTAGGGTAACTAGGCAGGTTAGGGTAATTAGGCAAGTTATTGTATAATGATGGTTTGTTCTGTAGAATATTGAAAAAATATATAGCTTAAAGGGACTAATAATATTGACCTTAAAATGGCTTTTAAAAAATTAAAAACTGCTTTTATTCTAGCCGAAATAAAACAAATAAGACTTTCTCCAGAAGAAAAAATATTATCAGACATACTGTGAACATTTTTTTGTTCTGTTAAACATCATTTGGGAAATATTTAAAAAAGAAAAAAAATTCAAAGGGGGTTCAATAATTCTGATTGCAACTGTATCTTATAATCAGTTAAATGTCTGTTACAGGAGCATATCAACATATTAACAGACAGACAGACAGACAGACAGACAACTAATACTCAAATGGACCATCAAAATAAAGTATTACCTTTTTCTAACATATAAATTTGGCTGTGTTAGTTTTTGGAGCGTTATCTTCAGTTATTTTATTAGATGAGCTCCAGATTTGGCTTCAGTACTAATTAATCTAGTGTATCTGCACAAATATAATATTGTAGAGCTCCCTATTAAACATATGAATTTAAAAGAGACATTTGTGAGGGGTGAACACATATGCTGAGCACTGTATATTCTTATGTACTTACATGGCATCATAATATAAAATATTCATGTCATATTTTCAATATAAATAATGATCCTTTACAATGAACAACCATGCAAATAATTCATTCATTCATTTTCTTTTCGGCTTAGTCTCTTTATTAATCTGGGGTCGCCACAGCGGAATGAACCGCCAACTTATACAGCACATGTTTTACGGAGCGGATGCCCTTCCAGCTGCAAACCATCACATGGGAAACACCCATATATTCTCCTTCACACACACACAATACAGACATGTTTTAGCTTACCCAATTCACCTGTACTGCATGTCTTTGGACTTGTGGGGGAAACCGGAGCACCCGGAGGAAACACACGCGAACACGGTGGAGAACATGCAAACTCCACACAGAAATGTCAACTGACCCAGCCAAGGCTCGAACCAGCGACTTTCTTGCTGTGAGGCGAACATGCTACCCACTGCACCACCCCGTCGCCCCACACAAATAATAACAAAGAAAAAAAAAAGAAACAACTAATCACCTGGGTATTAAGAAACGCATATTAAAAACATAATTTACAAGTCATTAATTATAGGAAAAGAGCTGCATTTAGAGCCTTTTTGTTGTAGACAATGCCCAGCAGTGTACGCCAGGGGTGCTCAATCCTGTTCCTGGAGATCTACCTTCCTGCATAGTTCAGCTCCAACCCTGATCAAACACACCTGAACCAATTAATTAGGACCTGAACAGCACTTGATAATTACAGGCAGGTGTGTTTGATATGGGTTGCAACAGAAATCTGCAGGAAGGTAGATCTCCAGGAACAGGATTGAGCACCCCTGGTGTACGCCAACGTTGTGGGGACGTTGCATTTTGTTTGGAAATGAAAATCGGGTTGACATCAGAACCCAACATCAGACCGATGCCAATGTCCAACCTAAAATCAATATCAAATGATGTTACAGCTTGACATTGTGTGGATGTTATCACTATGACATCTGTGAGACATTGGATTTTGGTTGCCATGCCTGATGAATAAATGTCAGTATTTGACGTCAATATGATGTTGGTGTAAAGAGGTTGGCTCGATGTTGGATTTTGGTCACTTTTTCTAACACAACCTAAAATCAACCAAATATTAACTTCATTTGACATTACTGTTGGACATCAAAATAATGTTGTCCCTAGCCACTAGCTAGACACTGAATTCTGGTCACCTGACATCACGACCTAAATCTAACCTATGACACTGTGCTTGCTGGGGTGGATCAATGAAAGGTATTGCTTAAATCCCCTCATGAAATAACAAACAAAGTCTGGAGGAGTTTGAACATGTGAATGTGGGATATATGCGAGTTGCGGGTCTTGTTGTCTCGTAAAATGACGTACAACAAAATGGCAATGCAAACTTCTAGCATTTGTTTTACAGGTGTAACATTGTTAAAGAGCAGATCGTTTACTGGTTTACACACCTGTGTCTGTCAATGTATGCTCAACTGGTTTTCTTATCACGTTATGTGTGAACTTTGAGTCATTGATGCGCTTTACTGAGTCCTAATCAGTGTGAAATCAGAAACGACTGTTTGAGGAAATGTCCTGTTGTGCAGGATTAAATGGTGCTTCAAAAGTTACTTCAAATTATATAAAGTTTCTATTCAGTTCAATTCAATTCAGGTTTATTTGTATCGTGCTTTTCACAATAATTAAGTGTTTCAAAAGCAGCGTTACAAAAGGTGCATGTTATTGCATTACAATCAATATCAGAAAGAGTTGTGTATAGGGCGGACATTATAAATATTAGTTTAAGTTAAACTGAAATAAAATACAAACAATGCTTAATTAATTATAGTTTAGATAAGGAAAATTTAATATAACCTACAATAAATACATTTTAGATAAAAAATGACAAACACTCTTTCTAAAAAACTATATCAAAATAAAAGTGCACAATAACATTGCAACGATACACTGAAAATAATTGTAGTTTGATTTTGTTTTTAAATGTACTTCTCTGTATAGACAATGACATCAAAAAGACATTTCATCCAAGCTGGAAATCTAATGCACTTTACAAAAAATTAATGCTTTCTTGAAAATTATCAAATGTATTGTATACATTTTTAATGCAATTTTTAAGCATATTTTTTGTGCAATGCATGCAACAAAATAACAGTAATGCAATTAAATACTCACTTATTAAAATGCATCTGCACTCTCAGAAATAAAGGTACGACAGCGGTCACTGGGGTGGTAACCTTTTCAAAAGGTACACATTTGTAAGGGTCCATATTGGTTCCTTAAAAGTATATATTAGTACCTAAAAAAATTAAAAGGTACACTTTTGTACATTTTAGGTACTAATATGTACTCCTGAGGTATTAATATGGACCTTTTACGAACGAATGTGTAACTTTTGCAAAGGTACTACCACAGTGACAGCTCTCGTACCTTTATTTCTAACAGTGTGCAAAATGCATGAATACAACTGTAAATTACAGACTTCTTTTAAAATGATAAAATATATATAAAAAAACTTCTTTATGTATTCTAAGATGACATCTAAAACACATATTCATGAATAATAAATGTATATTTCCAAGCCAGAATTAAAATACACTTTGCTAAATACATATTTTTAATTGAATTGAATAAAATGACTATTGATAATACAATTAATTTATAATAAACATTAATAACAAACTAAAAAGCATATTTTTTGCAATGCATGCAACAAACTAACAGTAATGCAATCAAATACTTATTATATGCATCTGCAAACTGCATAAATGCAAATGTAAAAAATTACTGCTTTCTTTTAAAATGATAAAATACAAAAAATATCAAATATCAAAAAGTAATCTGCATTATGCATTCTTAAATGGCATCATAAACAAGCATATTCATGAATAATAAACATATTTACAAGCTGGAATTAAAATGCACTTTGATATACATAAATATATATTATATATATAAAATTTAATTCAAACGAATGATAATACAAATATTTATAATAAACCATAATAAACTAAAAAGCATATTTTTTTGCAACACAATTAAAAAAATATATATATATATATATATATATATCACATAATGCAACTGTAAACTTTCTTTTAAAATTATAAAATATAAACAATTTGTATTTTTCTACATTATGTATTCTTAGATGGCATCATAAACATGCATATTCACGAATAATAAACATTTTTTTCAAGCTGAAATGAAAATGCATTTTGCTAAATAGATTTATTTTTATTGAATTTAATAAAATGATGACTATCAGCAATAAAAAGATTTATAATAAACCTTTTGCATTTAAATGTCGATCATCAATAGCAGAAATTTGGATAAAACAAACTGCAGATTTGAAAAAAGTGGGGGGAAAGCATATTCTATGCAATGCACGCACCAAAATAACAACAATAATGCAAAAAGAATAGTCTGCATCTGCTAAATGCATGAATATAAATGTAAATGGCAGCTTTCTTTTGAACAAATATGCATGCACCTCTCCGTATTAATCATGCACAACCTTTGCTTCGTGCACCCAGTGATCGGCGACAGTAAAACAGGAGAAGGCCTGCATTGTGCTTCAGCGGGAAACAGGATTGTGCAACACGAGTGCGCGCAGAGTGAGCGCGCGGTTGCATCATCATCATCATCAGACGCGCGCTCTGCTCTGCCCTCGGGCATGTAAACAGGAAATGTGAACTGCAATGATGAATGTGAGCAGAGAGAGCGAGAAAAAAAATGCAAACGCCTTTCATCATTCCAGTGTTTCCTGAGGCGAGCTTGGGGGAACAGAGCAGAGAGAGAGAAAGAGAGAGAGACTCGGGTAAACGCAGTTAAACTGGTGATGTTTTCCAAGGCTTTCATTCCAGTCCTGCTCAGGAAAACATGGCCTCGGGCGCGTGCCAAAATATTCATGCGCTCCCCGTCCCGAAACAAAGACTTCAAAGTTCTGGAGCAGAACGTGAGCAGATCAGCAAAAACAAGCTCATCCTGCAGACTTCAGCGCTTATCGGACGATAAATAAAACACTCCAGACAAAGTTATTTTGGTGGGGGCTGAAAGGTGAAAAAGTGCCTGCAGTTTCCGAGGGTTGATTTAAACGCGATTTCTGGTGTTGCAGATTATAAGGAATCAGTATATAATACAGGCCTGTGGCCAGCCTGGTGAAAGGGGTGGTCGTTTTTTCTCAAAAAGCGGACCTGCAGTTATTCGCCTCATTTTCTATGAATTTATTATATCCAATTACTGCATTTTAGTGATATTTTAAGCACTATTTTTAGCTGGATTATTTGTCGGATGGTCTTCATAACCACACTTTTTGATGTATCAAAAACATTTTTTAAAGATTTAGAATAAAGAAATATGAATAAATACTTATTTTTAACCCTGCTGAAAAAAACTGCATATGCTGGTAAGGTATGTTTTGATGCTGGTCTTGCTGGTTTTAATGCTGGTTTTAATGCTGGTCTTGCTGGTTTTAATGCTGGTCTTACTGGTTTTAATGCTGGTTTTGCTGGTCTTGATGCTGGTCTTACTGGTTTTAATGCTGGTCTTACTGGTTTTAATGCTGGTCTTACTGGTTTTAATGCTGGTCTTACTGGTTTTAATGCTGGTTTTGCTGGTCTTGATGCTGGTCTTACTGGTTTTAATGCTGGTCTTACTGGTTTTGCTGGTCTTGATGCTGGTCTTACTGGTTTTAATGCTGGTTTTTGCTGGTCTTGATGCTGGTTTTTCTGGTTTTAATGCTGGTCTTACTGGTTTTAATGCTGGTCTTACTGGTTTTAATGCTGGTCTTACTGGTTTTAATGCTGGTTTTGCTGGTCTTGATGCTGGTCTTACTGGTTTTAATGCTGGTCTTACTGGTTTTGCTGGTCTTGATGCTGGTCTTACTGGTTTTAATGCTGGTTTTGCTGGTCTTGATGCTGGTTTTTCTGGTTTTAATGCTGGTCTTACTGGTTTTAATGCTGGTCTTACTGGTTTTAATGCTGGTCTTACTGGTTTTAATGCTGGTTTTGCTGGTCTTGATGCTGGTTTTTCTGGTTTTAATGCTGGTCTTACTGGTTTTAATGCTGGTCTTACTGGTTTTAATGCTGGTCTTACTGGTTTTAATGCTGGTTTTGCTGGTCTTGATGCTGGTCTTACTGGTTTTAATGCTGGTCTTACTGGTTTTGCTGGTCTTGATGCTGGTCTTACTGGTTTTAATGCTGGTTTTGCTGGTCTTGATGCTGGTTTTTCTGGTTTTAATGCTGGTCTTACTGGTTTTAATGCTGGTCTTACTGGTTTTAATGCTGGTCTTACTGGTTTTAATGCTGGTTTTGCTGGTCTTGATGCTGGTTTTTCTGGTTTTAATGCTGGTCTTACTGGTTTTAATGCTGGTCTTACTGGTTTTAATGCTGGTCTTACTGGTTTTAATGCTGGTTTTGCTGGTCTTGATGCTGGTTTTTCTGGTTTTAATGCTGGTCTTACTGGTTTTAATGCTGGTTTTGCTGGTCTTGATGCTGGTCTTACTGGTTTTAATGCTGGTCTTACTGGTTTTAATGCTGGTCTTACTGGTTTTAATGCTGGTCTTACTGGTTTTAATGCTGGTCTTACTGGTTTTAATGCTGGTTTTGCTGGTCTTGATGCTGGTCTTACTGGTTTTAATGCTGGTTTTGCTGGTCTTGATGCTGGTCTTACTGGTTTTAATGCTGGTTTTGCTGGTCTTAATGCTGGTCTTACTGGTTTTAATGCTGGTTTTGCTGGTCTTGATGCTGGTTTTTCTGGTTTTAATGCTGGTCTTACTGGTTTTAATGCTGGTCTTACTGGTTTTAATGCTGGTTTTAATGCTGGTCTTGATGCTGGTCTTACTGGTTTTAATGCTGGTCTTACTGGTTTTAATGCTGGTCTTACTGGTTTTAATGCTGGTCTTACTGGTTTTAATGCTGGTTTTACTGTTCTTGATGCTGGTCTTACTGGTTTTAATGCTGGTTTTGCTGGTCTTGCTGGTTTCAATGCTGGTCTTGATGCTGGTCTTACTGGTCTCAATGCTGGTCAGGACCAGCACTCAGGCCAGTAAGACCAGCATTAAGATCAGCACTGAAACCAGCAAAACCAGCATCAAAACATACCTTACCAGGATATGCTGTTTTTTTCAGCAGGGAAAATACTAATTTATTACATCCAATATCATAAAAAACAGGAATCTGTTAAAGTTTTAAATTAAAAACTGTGGTCTATTGTCATTTAGTAGGCAAATAACAAGCTGAGGTGAGTTTCCAACGCAATCTCACGGCAATTCGTAACTTTTTGATTTAGTGGCTAAAGCCGCGGTCACACTGGACTTTACTCCCCATAGACTTCCATTCATACGCACGAGAATGCGTCAGACCGGAAACGCAGGGTCATGCGTCGAGTTTCGCATTTCGCTGCGGTGCAAAGTTCAAGCTTGGTGAACTCTGACATGCGAAATCGCATCACTTGACTGCGTGAGACCAATCCAGGATCAAAACATGACCTCTCTGAACTGAAATATAAACATGGAGCAAACGCTCGCTTTTTTTAATGTCTAATCATCTTGTTTAATCCCGCCCCTTTTCGCAGCACCGTATGACAGAATTTCGCAAGCTCAAACTCTAGTGTGACTTCGGCTTTATTCGTATGATCTAATTCGTACAAATTACTACAATTTGCTCATCACCCAATGATGGTTTCGGTTAGGGGTGGGGTTGGATGCCACGCCTTCTTTTTAAAATCGTACATTTTAGTACAACTGAACTTGTATGAATTTGTACGAATTAGCCATTAAACTGACAAAATCTGTTTCACTTATCCCCCCTATGCCCTATCCATTTAGAACATTCTAACATTTAAACTCAGAATGATTTTTAAAAAGCATTAAGCTCATCTCTCTTAGGTGTAATTTGCTTTTAAAGTATTTTTACAGTTCAGTTTTAGCGATCTTCATGTTTACTATTGCGCTCCCTGTGCAGTGCACTTTGAAAACATTGGTGTCATTTTGAACACAGCCGTGGCTCATGATGAAAGCTATAGGTGACCTATTATTTAAAAGCGGAATTTACGTTACGTCTCTAAAGCTTGTGAAAACAAAAAACACAGCAAACGTTAATGATTTTAATGTATAGTAGGTTATTTATGGAGTATCTGTACTGTATATGACATGGGCCTGCTGGGTAGAACATTTCTGCAGTGATTACATGTGTCAAACTGTAAAAGTAGACTTTTCTAAAAAATAAACAATATCCTACTTAATAATAATAATAATCATCATCATCATCATTATTATATTATTATTAAAGTATGATTTTTTTATTTCCTAATAAATAATAAATTACATTTATTAATAAATCGCCTCATTATTTATTTATTTAAATGATTTATATATGATATTAGAATACGTGTTCGCTTTTGTAAGTGATTTTATGTTAATTTAGAACAGAATAAGGCAACCCAGTGGCGCAGTAGGTAGTGCTGTTGCCTCACAGCAAGAACGTCGCTGGGTCGCAGGTTCGAACCTCGGCTGGGCTGGGTCAGTTGGCGTTTCTGTGTGGAGTTTGCATGTTCTCCCTGGGTTCGCGTGGGTTTCCTCCGGGTGCTCCGGTTTCCCCCACAGTCCAAAGACATGCAGTACAGGTGAATTGGGTAAGCTAAATTGTCCATAGTGTATGAGTGTGTATGTGTGTGTGGAAGTTCCCAGAGATGGGTTGCGGCTGGAAGGGCATCCGCTGCGTAAAATCGTGCTGGATAAGTTGGCGGTTCATTCCGCTGTGGCGACCCCGCAAGGGACAAAGCCGACAAGAAAATGAATGAATGAAGAACAGAATATATAATATTCTTAATAATATTAGTAAAGGAAACACAGGCTCTATATGTGCCGTTTACATACATTTCAATTAATATGGAAAGCGAGTGCATGTTTTTACCTAAACTAATATTGGATTTTTAATAAATGTGTGTGCGTGTAAAACAATATAATTTGCACAAAGAAATGATGGGGTTCTTCTGTAAAGAAGTAGTTACTCCACCCCGTTTATGGGCGTTTTACATTATAACTAACGTGGTTCCAACGATGGATCTGCGACAGAAAAACTACAGGTTTTAGGAAACACTCGTCACTACATCGTTCTTTTCCCAAACGATGCATCGCACTATGATAGTTCAGCTGTGAGCTACGTTGTTGTTTGGGAAACGCACCGCAGATTGATTAACTTTACATGGACATAGGAAAATGAAGACCTGTTTAAAATGATTTAAGTCCTACAACACAATATTTTAGTCAATTTAAGACTTTTTAAGGCCTAAAATGTAGTTTGTGAAATTTAAGGCATTTTAAGACCCTGTGTTTACATTAAAAAACAACATAAAGTGTATAGAAAGAGACTGGAACAGTACAACAACTTTCAGCCCCCCCTATAAAATATGGTCTCATTCTTTCATTCATTCATTTTCTTTTCAGCTTAGTCCCTTTATTAATCTGGGGTCGCCACAGTGGAATGTAATGTAATGTGTATTTATATAGCGCATTTATTGTGTATGGCCATACACCCAAAGTGCTTCACAATCATGAGGGGAGTCTCTCCACACCACCACCAGTGTGTAGCATCCACTTGGATGATGCAACGGCAGCCACAGGACACACCAGCTATTGGTGGAGTGAAGAGACAGTGAGAGCCAATTCGGTGGAATGAACCGCCAACTTATCCATCATATGTTTTACACAGCGGATGACCTTCCAGCTGCAACCCAGTACAGGGAAACACCCATACACACTCATTCTCACACACACACACACTCACTCATACACTACGGACAATTTAGCTTACCCAATTCCCGCAAAACGCATGTGTTTGGACTTGTGGGGGAAACCGGAGCAACAGGAGGAAACCCACGCCAACACGGGGAGAACAACTCCACACAGAAACACTAACTGACCCAGCCGAGGCTCGAACCAGAGACATTCTTGCTGTGAGGTGATCATGCTACCCACTGCGCCACCGTGACGCCCATAAAATATGGTCCTGTAAACAAACATCCAAATGCATTTTTGTTTTCATCTGGAAACAGTGCGGTCTGAATGTTCTGGGAATCATGTGGCGTCGCGGCAGGAGAACGACACGTGTGAAACTCCAGCAAAACACACTGATTATGCAGCCCTGGACGTCGATGACACCAGAAAACAGCTCCTCTTCCCAATGATGACTATTCATGGATGCGTAATTATTGGATGGTGATATAATTTAAAGGGAGTTCAAAGGGTTTAATTGGTATTCTCGGATGCAGCTCGACGTGATCAATGCCTGTCTCTTCTCAAAGGCTTTAATCAGATCCGCGTGCAGAGCATCAATCCCAGGCCATCTGCAGTGGCGCGGGCAGTGCCAGGAGTCTCCTGTGCACACACACACACACACACACACACACAGGAACTGAAGAGCAGGTGCGGATTAGCAGCGTCTCCTGCCTGGAAACACCACACTAGGAGGCTTTTGTTCACCTCAAAAAGCTTCAGTGGACGCCGCTGAGCTGGATATTATGCATGTGTACAGTATCAGCACTAGAAATACATGGTGTGTGTGATGGCGAGAGCGTCATGTTTACTTTTTTGGCCAATTATCGGCAAGCTGAGTTTGAGTTAATAGCTGTGTTTCCATCCAATTAGAATTGTGCAATATTGCATAAAACATCAGTGAATAAAGCAGCGTTTCCAGTCAATGAGAAACTAAAGAGAACTAAATAATCCCTTCCTGATAAACCTGCACAGATATCACTGAGAGAAGTGTAGTTTGCTGCACTGTTGGGATTCTCCACTGTGGTGTTTGTTCTACTCTAATAAATGAGTTGCGCCTCAGAAGACCAAGACGAAACGCAATGAATGTGGTGGCTTTTGGAGGCGTGAGACTGGAGCGCAGACAGATGCTCAAGACAGTTCTGGAGGGAATAATAATAGAAGAAGAAGATCAGCAAACATGGAGAGCTGCAGACCAACATTAATGAAGCAAAGACCCTCACACACACATTTATATCTGCAGACCAACATTAACAATGCAAAGACCCTCACACACATTTATATCTGCAGACCAACATTAACGATGCAAAGACCCTCACACACACATTTATATCTGTCAAACCAACATTAATGACGCAAATACCCTCACACACACACATTTATATCTGTCAAACCAACATTAACGATGCAAAGACCCTCACACACATTTATATCTGCAGACCAACATTAACTATGCAAAGACCCACACACACATTTATATCTGTCAAACCAACATTAATGACGCAAAGACCCTTACACACACATTTATATCTGTCAAACCAACATTAATGACGCAAAGACCCTCACACACACATTTATATCTGTCAAACCAACATTAATGACGCAAAGACCCTCACACACACATTTATATCTGTCAAACCAACATTAATGACACAAAGACCCTCACACACACATTTATATCTGTCAAACCAACATTAACGATGCAAAGACCCTCACACACACTTTATATCTGTCAAACCAACATTAATGACGCAAAGACCCTCACACACACATTTATATCTGTCAAACCAACATTAACGATGCAAAGACCCTCACATACACATTTATATCTGTCAAACCAACATTAATGACACAAAGACCCTCACACACACATTTATATCTGTCAAACCAACATTAACGATGCAAAGACCCTCACACACACATTTATATCTGTCAAACCAACATTAATGATGCAAAGACCCTCACACACAAATTTATATCTGTCAAACCAACATTAATGATGCAAAGACCCTCACGCACACATTTATATCTGTCAAACCAACATTAATGTCGCAAAAACCCTCACACACACATTTATATCTGTCAAACCAACATTAATGACACAAAGACCCTCACACGCACATTTATATCTGCAAACCAACATTAATGACACAAAGACCCTCACACACACATTTATATCAGTCAAACCAACATTAATGACGCAAATACCCTCACACACACATTTATATCTGTCAAACCAACATTAACGATGCAAAGACCCTCACACACACATTTATATCTGCAGACCAACATTAACGATACAAAGACCCTCACACACACATTTATATCTGTCAAACCAACATTATTGACGCAAAGACCCTCACACACACATTTATATCTGTCAAACCAACATTAATGACACAAAGACCCTCACACACACATTTATATCTGTCAAACCAACATTAACGATGCAAAGACCCTCACACACACTTTATATCTGTCAAACCAACATTAATGACGCAAAGACCCTCACACACACATTTATATCTGTCAAACCAACATTAACGATGCAAAGACCCTCACACACACATTTATATCTGTCAAACCAACATTAACGATGCAAAGACCCTCACACACACATTTATATCTGTCAAACCAACATTAATGATGCAAAGACCCTCACACACCCATTTATATCCGTCAAACCAACATTAATGTCGCAAAAACCCTCACACACATTTATATCTGTCAAACCAACATTAATGACACAAAGACCCTCACACACACATTTATATCTGCAAACCAACATTAATGACACAAAGACCCTCACACACACATTTATATCAGTCAAACCAACATTAATGACTCAAAGACCCTCGCACACACATTTATATCTGTCAAACCAACATTAATGACACAAAGACCCTCACACACACATTTATATCTGTCAAACCAACATTAACGATGCAAAGACCCTCACACACACATTTATATCTGTCAAACCAACATTAATGACACAAAGACCCTCACACACACATTTATATCTGTCAAACCAACATTAATGACACAAAGACCCTCACACACACATTTATATCTGTCAAACCAACATTAATGACGCAAAGACCCACACACACACATTTAAATCAGTCAAACCAACATTAATGACACAAAGACCCTCACACACACATTTATATCTGTCAAACCAACATTAATGATGCAAAGACCCTCACACACACATTTATATCTGTCAAACCAACATTAATGACACAAAGACCCTCACACACACATTTATATCAGTCAAACCAACATTAATGACACAAAGACCCTCACACACATTTATATCTGTCAAACCAACATTAATGATGCAAAGACCCTCACACACACATTTATATCTGCAAACCAACATTAATGACACAAAGACCCTCACACACACATTTATATCAGTCAAACCAACATTAATGACACAAAGACCCTCACACACACATTTATATCTGTCAAACCAACATTAATGATGCAAAGACCCTCACACACACATTTATATCTGTCAAACCAACATTAATGACTCAAAGACCCTCACACACACATTTATATCTGTCAAACCAACATTAATGGCACAAAGACCCTCACACACACATTTATATCTGTCAAACCAACATTAATGATGCAAAGACCCTCACACACACATTTATATCTGCAAACCAACATTAATGACACAAAGACCCTCACACACACATTTATATCAGTCAAACCAACATTAATGACACAAAGACCCTCACACACATTTATATGTGTCAAATCAACATTAATGATGCAAAGACCCTAACACACATTTATATCTGTCAAACCAACATTAATGACTCAAAGACCCTCACACACACATTTATATCTGTCAAACCAACATTAATGACACAAAGACCCTCACACACACATTTATATCTGTCAAACCAACATTAATGATGCAAAGACCCTCACACACATTTATATCTGCAAACCAACATTAATGACACAAAGACCCTCACACACACATTTATATCTGTCAAACCAACATTAATGACGCAAAGACCCTCACACACATTTATATCAGTCAAACCAACATTAATGACACAAAGACCCTCACACACACATTTATATCTGTCAAACCAACATTAATGATGCAAAGACCCTCACACACACATTTATATCTGTCAAACCAACATTAATGACACAAAGACCCTCACACACACATTTATATCAGTCAAACCAACATTAATGACACAAAGACCCTCACACACATTTATATCTGTCAAACCAACATTAATGATGCAAAGACCCTCACACACACATTAATATCTGCAAACCAACATTAATGACACAAAGACGCTCACACACACATTTATATCTGCATACATCATACTGACCTCAAACTTTTGACCGGTAGTGTACATGAAGCATTTTTTATGCAATATTCTAAGATGCACATAAAAATAGGAGCATGGAAACATATTCAATCATGAATATATATAATTGATTGTAATATTATGAATATGTATTACAGTGCATCTGGAAAGTATTGATAGCGCTTCACTTTTTCCACATTTTTTTATGTTACAGCCTTATTCCAAAATGAAATCAATTAATTTATTTCCTCAACATTCTACACACAATCCCCCATAATGACAATGTGAAAAAAAGAGTTTTTGAAATTGTTGCAAATTTTTAAAAAATAAAAAGCTGTATAATCACATGTACATCAGTATTGACAGCCTTTGGCGTGAAGCTGTAAATTGAGCTCAGCTACATTCTGTTTCCACTGATCATTCTTGAGATGTTTCAGCAGCTTCATTGGAGTTCACCTGTGGTCAATTCAGTTGATTGGACATGATTTGAAAAGGCGTACACCTGTCTATATAAGGGCCCAACACTTCATCTTCCAGCAGGACAATGATCCAAAGCACACCACCAAAATATCAATGGAGTGGCTTCACAACAACTCGGTGAATGTCCTTGAGTGGCCCAGCAAGAGCCCAGACCTAAATCCTATTGAACATCTCTGGAGAGATCTGAAAATGGCTGTACACCGTCGCTTCCCATCCAACCTGATAGAGCTTGAGAGGTACTGCAAAGAGGAACGGGCAAAAATTCCCAAAGACAGGTGTGCCAAGCTTGTGGCATCATATTTAAAAAGACTTGAGGCTGTAATCACTGCCAAAGGAGCATCAACAAAGTGTTGAGCAAAGGCTGTCAATACTGATGTACAGGTGATTCTTCAGCTTTTTTATTTTAAATAAATTTGCACCAATTTCAAAAACTCTTTTTTTCACATTGTCATTATGGGGGATTGTGTGTAGAATGTTGAAGAAATAAATCAATTTAGGCTGTAACTTAAACAAATGTGGAAAAAGTGAAGCGCTATCAATATTTTCCAGATGCCCGGTATATATTATTAAACTCAAAGGACAAATCGCAGCACAACAAACACTAAAGTCATTGGTTGGATTCCCAAGGAATGGATGAACTGGTCAAATGTAGAGTCTGTATCTGGCAAACCTTCTTTTATGATCTTTCATTCCTCTGAGTGTGTGTGCATGTGTGAACATATGTGTGAGTGTGTATCTGTGTTAAGTGTGTGTGATGCAGCAGCAGCGCCCCCTACTGAATCCTTACAAAACTCCACTCACACTTCCTTCATTTTCATTCCCATCACAAACACCCTCTTTCTCTCTCTCACACACACACACACACACACACACACACTCCTGCAAAAACACATTTCTGGGTTTTTTACACCTCCTCCAGCGCTCTCATCTTCACAGCTGACGGCGCCGGAGAATCCGAGCAGAAACACGAGCAGGTGTCGGACGGAGAGAGAGAGATTGCTGTTTACTGAGTGTGAATAGAGCTTCAGTGGAGCCTTCAGGCCAGAAACACACCGTCTGAAGCCCACGGCGGACTTAAAGAATAGAGTATACACAACACATGTCACTTGTATAGTCTTAAATGGGGGGAAAGTGTAACATCAATATGGCCTCTTTGGTGAAGGAAGCCCTGCTTTCTGGTAAAGGAGCCAATCAATGATCGATATCCACTCGTTAAGTCAAATGTGACATGATGCAGATTTGGGTCCAATTTTCAATCAGACTATAGCAATTAGGCTTAGCAAATGGCAAAAAATACTTACAAATGTTTACAGAGCACTGTAATACTTTTGAAAATCACGATGGCAATATATATGTATCCATGCCTGATATTAGATGGTCAGAAGGTGATGCATGTTTTATAAATTGGTAAAATAAAAGAATATAAAGTGGTCATAAACATCTATTTTCTCAATTCAAAGCGGCTTGGGACCTGGAAACAGTAAACCCTACGTCATGACTTAACAAGCAGAGGGGCTCAGTCCAGTGTGTGTTCATACAAATGTTCCTGCAGCTTCATTGTTATGACATCTTTGGGCAGGCACATGCACACATAGAGCTCAACCTGTGCAGTGTACATGCCCTTTTGAGTCCGGGATATAAAGTGCCCTTCCAAAATGAAATCACATGACGGAAACCACACGAATGCCCACAAACTTCTAAACAAAGTCTCTGCTGTCTGTGATGCATGCATGACCAGATGAGGCATACAGAGGATGATAAGACGTAAGTTATTGATTCTTATTGCAGTTACACTATGCACTCAGCCATGTAGTGTATGAGTTTAGAGTTGTCCCTAATGGAACACTAACATTCATTCATTTGTATTCCTCCAGCTTAGTCCCTGATTCATCAGGGTCGCCACAGCAGAACGAGGAACACTAATATTTTTTACTTAATGGAAATTCCAACCAGGCTATGTTTAATGATTGCCAAATTAAATGCTAAATAAGTAAACGCGAAATAAATGACCAAACTACCAAATACTTCCTGTCAAACTATCAGCCCAGGTGGGGTAATTAATCTTTTTGAGTGGTTTATCGGTCCTTTAGGGTGGAGCTAGGGCTTAACTTGTGCCGGAACACCTCTGAAATCTGATCCGGCACCTGATTTTACCGATCCCCCTCCTCAACTGCCCTCCTCCCCCGTCTGCTGTTCACATACACTTTCGTCCGTGACAACCCCCCGCTCTTCACTTTCATCCTTCGTCCACGACACCCCTCTGCCATCCAACGCTATCAGTCCTTTCAGCCGGAGCTATCAGTCCTTTCGGGCAGGGCTATCAGTTATTTAGGGCGGAGCTATCAGTCCTTTGGGGTGGAGCTATCAGTCATTTGGAGTGGAGCTATCAGTCCTTTAGGGGCGGAACTATCATTCCTTTAGGGTGGAGCTATTAGTCCTTTTGGGTGGGGCTATCAGCCCTTTAGGGTGGAGCTATCAGTCCTTTAGAGTGGAGCTATCGGTCCTTTTAGACCGGGTTATTAGTTCTTTAGGGCGGAGCTATTATTCCTTTAGGGTGGAGCTATCAGTCTTTTCGAGCAAGGCTATCAGTTATTTAGGGCGGAGCTATCAGTCCTTTGGGGTGGAGCTATCAGTACTTTGAGGTGGAGCTATCAGTCCTTTAGGGGTGGAACTATCATTTATTTAGGGTAGAGCTATCAGTCCTTTCGGGTGGGGTTATCAGTCCTTTTGGACAGGGTTATTAGTTCTGTAGGGTGGAGCT
Source organism: Danio kyathit (assembly GCA_903798195.1). Lineage (NCBI taxonomy): Eukaryota > Metazoa > Chordata > Actinopteri > Cypriniformes > Danionidae > Danio > Danio kyathit. The sequence continues at coordinate 54,397,306 of LR812529.1, read as the reverse complement.
ATCATTCCTTTAGGGTGGAGCCTTCAGTCCTTTTGGGCAAAGCTATCAGTCCTTTAGGGTGGAGCTATCATTCCTTTAGGGTGGATCCATCAGTCCGTTAGGGCGAAGCTATCAGTCCTTTCAGGTGGGGCTATCAGTTCTTTAGGGTGGAGCTATCATTCCTTTAGGGTGGAGCCATCAGTCCTTTAGGGGGCGGTGCTATCAGTCCTTTAAGGCGGAGCTATCAGTCCTTTAAGGTGGGGATATCAGTCCTTTAGGGTGGAGCCATCAGTCCTTTAGGGTGCAGCTATCAGTCCTTTTGGACAGGGTTATTAGTTATTTGGGGCGGAGCTATCATTTCTTTAAGGTGGAGCCGTCAGTCCATTAGGGCGGAGCTATCAGTCCTTTCGGGCAGGGCTATCAGTCCTTTAGGGTGCAGCTATCAGTCCTTTTGGACAGGGTTATTAGTTATTTGGGGCGGAGCTATCATTCCTTTAGGGTGCAGCTATCAGTCCTTTTGGACAGGGTTATTAGTTATTTGGGGCGGAGCTATCATTTCTTTAAGGTGGAGCCGTCAGTCCATTAGGGCGGAGCTATCAGTCCTTTCGGGCAGGGCTATCAGTCCTTTAGGGTGCAGCTATCAGTCCTTTTGGACAGGGTTATTAGTTATTTGGGGCGGAGCTATCATTCCTTTAGGGTGGAGCCATCAGTCCTTTCGGGTGGAGCTATCAGTCCTTTTGGTCTGGGCTGTGAGTTATTTAGGGTGCAGCTATCAGTCCTTTTGGACAGGGTTATTAGTTATTTGGGGCGGAGCTATCATTCCTTTAGGGTGGAGCCATCAGTCCTTTCGTGTGGACCTATCAGTCCTTTAGGATGGCGCTATCAGTCCTTTTGGACAGGGTTATTAGTGATTTAGGGCAGAGCTATCAGTCCTTTTGGGCTGGGCTATTAGTTATTTAGGGTGGAGCTATCAGTCCTTTTGGGCTGGGCTATTAGTTATTTAGGGTGGAGCTATCGGTCCTTTAGGGCGAAGCATTAGGACTGTTTCCATTGGCTGTACATCACAATAGGGAAAAAAGAAGGTCAATCTTATCTTCTGTTTCGTGCTGACTTGAAAGAGCCTTTGGCGGAGTGCAGAAAGAGCTCTCACTGCTTCTGGATGGGGCTGACAGCACCGGCTCCAGGTTCCACTATGTGTTCCTCCTTGAAAACACATCGCATGACATCAGACAGCTCCAGCTCATGGAAAATACAGCCTCTGCTGCCATAAAGGCTTTTGCTGGGCCGCTCCTGGGCAGCAGCTCAACTGTGCTGTACTTTCTTCCAGTTGTAATAGCTGATTTTTTCAGTTGTCGTCTGCTGGCGTGACTCCGAGCGGCACTGCGTCTGCCAGCCCTTCTGAAAAACAGCTGCAGCTCTGGGTAAAAATAATTACACTTGTGTCTCTGAAGAGGAAAGAGGAGGAGACCTGACAAACCCAAAACACTAAACCCACAGACAACTGACTCCAGACCTGCTGGAACTCACATCTGGACAAGAGGACTTCATTTGTGGATGGGAAAAGAAAATGACATTCAGTCCTCATTTAATGCTACATTACCTAAAATATCTAATGTTTTCTACAGGGTTAGAAACTGAGATAAGGGATGACAGATCAAAAAAAAAAAACATTAAAAAGTATTACACAATTAATAAAAAATAAAATAAAATGAATAAATATACACCAGTCTTGAAGATAAAAAGATAACAGGCTGAAAATGCTCAAACACTCTACTTATACTCCTAAACATTCATATAACTGTTTCACTCCTTTATATAATCCTGCACTTAAAAATAGAGAATCAATATTTTTATGAATCAAATCATCCTGAATTTACAAAAAATAAACAAATAATGTTAATAATAATAATGATGATACAAATTGCTAATAAAATAAATTATTAAATCAATAATTTGGTCAACAAAATGTGTTGCATGTAAAAATTACAATTTATAAGAAAACAAAGGACATAACTGGAAGATTCTGAAACAAATATTGTTTGTTATTTTTGTAAATATAGAAATAATTAATACATAAAATACCAACAAATAATTCAGACAGACTTTTGGAGAATAAATAGAGTTAAATACATTATTTATTTAGCTACTTTAAGTTAAATAACCTTATTTTAAGCCTTAGAGCACAATTAACACAACTTAATCTAAACATCTTAACCAAAACTCACTAATAACGAACAACTCATCAAATAATGGGATACAGCTGCGGATGGAAGTTAACGAGAATTATTCATATTATGTATTAAATTAACCATTAAATTGTATTGTATTAACGTCTCCAATTCTAAACCAAACTATCACAGTAATGTAAAAATATTAATTATTGTTGTACAGTGCCACAAAGATTATGCTGTATTGACCGATATTGACGCGAATATCCGCAGCTGTATCCCTTTTAGACTTTACCTCAAATAACCGCGTTTAATATTATTCAGCGGTTCTTTACTGCCACCTGCTGTCAATCTAAAAGCAACAACTCTTCCAAAACGTGGATTTATAATAAAAAGAATAGTACTTTCTACATTAAGTTAAAACGCTCTTACCTTGTTTTCTCCTCATCATTTGAGTTGAAGTGTAGAGTTGTGTAGAGTCGCCGTGTGTTTGTGATCAGGCGCCATCAGCGGCCGCTCGTCTGAGTGACGTCGGCGGGGTCCTTCCTCGTGTGGCTCCGCTGAGGGTCATGCAGTGGCTCTGATCGCCGTGATTATTCTTCACTTTTCCGCCGTTTTCCGTGTGGTTTGGTGTGGGTTTCTCTCGTCATGATGGGCGGCAGCAGCAGCAGGATCGCGGCTGGTTTGGGCGCGGCGCTCTTCGTCGGTTACTGCATTTATTTCGACAAGAAGAGACGGAGTGACCCGAACTACAAGAACAAACTGAGAGAACGTGAGTGAAGCAGCGGCCTGTTTATCCTTCTGTATATAGCTCTATCTATCTGTCATTCTGTATATATCTATATCCATCTGCCGTTCTGTATATATCTATATCTATCTGCCGTTCTGTATACATCTATATCTGTCATTCTGTTTACATCTATATCTGTCATTCTGTTTACATCTATATCTGTCTGTCATTCTGTATACATCTATATCTATCTGTCATTCTGTATACATCTATATCTATCTGTCATTCTGTATACATCTATATCTATCTGTCATTCTGTATACATTTATATCTATCTGCCTGTCATTCTGCATCGAATGTGTTCTCTGTCTATCCTTCCTTCTGTCTAACGTGCTTATCTGTCATTTCATCCATCTTGCTCTCTATATATTTATTTGTCTATCTGTCCGTCCATCACTCTCTCTCGTATTGGGGTAAAGTTGGTTTTATATTCACACATTCGGACTTTCTCCATAATATAATTTCACAAAAATATTATATGCAAAATTCTAAATAGGTAAATCACATTATCAGCCAATGACTTTCAGAGTACAGCACTGTTCAGTCAATTAAACAGTGCTGGTGTTGTTTTGAAGTCATGCTTACATGCAATTTCAGAGTGAATATTCAAAGTAGCATGTCACAAGCTGTCACTGTTCAAAATTACACACATGTATATACACTCAGCAGCCACTTTATTAGGTACATCGTACTAGTACTGGGTTAAACCCTCTTTTGTCTTCAGAACTGCCTTCGTGGCAGAGATTCAACAAGATACTGGAAATATTCCTCAGAGATTTTGCTCCATATTGTCATGATAGCATCACACAGTTGCTGCAGATTTGTCGGCTGCTCATCCATGATGCCAATCTCCCGTTCCACCACATCCCAAAGGTGCTCTATTGGATTGAACTCTGGGGACTGTGGAGGCCATTTGAGTACAGTGAACTCATTGTCATGTTCAAGAAACCAGTCTGAGATGATTGGTGCTTTATGACATGGAGCGTTATCCTGCTGGAAGTAGCCATCAGAAGATGGAGACACTGTGGTCATAAAGGGATGGACATGGTCAGCAACAATACTCAGGTAGGCTGTGGCGTTGACACGATGCTCAATTGGTACTAATAGACCCAAAGTGTGTCAAGAAAATCTCCCCCACACCATTACACCACCACCAGCAGCCTGAACCGCTGATACACGGCAGGATGGATCCATGCTTTCATGTTGTTGAGGCCAAATTGTGACCCGACCATCTGAATGTGTCAGCAGAAATGGAGACTCATCAGACCAGGCAACGCTTCTCCAATCTTCTATTGTCCAGTTTTGGTGAGCCTGTGTGAATTGTAGCCTCAGTTTCCTGTTCTTAGCTGTTCTGGCACCAACAACCACGCCACGTTCAAAGTCACTCAAATCCCCATTCTGATGCTCGCTTTGACCTGCAGCAGATCGTCTTGACCATGTCTACATGCCTAAATGCATTGAGTCGCTGCCATGTGATTGGCTGATTAGTAATTTGCATTAACAAACGGTTGGACAGGTGTACCTAATAAAGTGGCCACTGATTGTATAAATATAGATATAAATATGTATGTATGTTTGTTTGTTCTTCTCTATCATCTATCTGTCTTTTCTTTCTTTCTGTCCGTCCATCCATCTATTCATCTTATCTTTCTATCTGTCCATGCCTACCCCCCCCCCCCCCCCCCCCCCCCCCCGTCTGTCCATCATCCATCCTCCCATATTTCTCCATTCGTTTTGTTTCTCAATCAATATTGGATTATCTGTCTGTCTGTCTGTCTGTCTGTCTGTCTGTCTGTCTGTCTGTCTGTCTGTCTGTCTGTCTGTCTGTCTGTCTGTCTATCTATCTATCTATCTATCTATCTATCTATCTATCTATCTATCTATCAGCTGGACGGGTGACTTACAGTCAGAAATACTGATCAATGTGATTTTCTTTCAGGAAGAAAAAAGCAGAAGGCCGCTCAGGAGAAAGCTGGATTATCAAGGGTAATTTCTCACACACACACACACACACACACACACACACACACACACACACACACACACACACACACACACACACACACACACACACACACATTTGATTAATTTATTTGGAATGACTAATACGAATTAAAGCAACACAGCATCCAAATAATCCTAAAGAGCCCATTATGTTTCACAGTACAAGCAGTAAATACAATCAGTGAATTTCTTTTACGTGATGATATTAAAACACTCAATCAATTCTGCTCAAATTAGTGAATAGCTGGATTAAGGATAGAGATGGCATCGTCTTCTCCACGCATGCAGACTGCCTATTATAGCAGACACAGAGCAGTATTTAGCTATCTGTTTAGAGTCTTTCTTACTGAGTCCAGCCATTTGTAATCCTCTCACACACAGTTTATGAACGTGTCCAAGGCTACCGTAGATTAAAAAACAAGTAGCTTTATGTTGTAGCCACACAATTTCAGAGCATTTTTTTCTGAATAGCACAGATCCATGTAGGCGTCAAAACAGCAGCCTACTTCCATAATCAGAGTATTTTTCAATACTTCATCCACAACAACATCAGGAGTGTTTGGGAAATCTCTGATGACAGCACTCAGGACATGTGCATTACTGTTCAGTGATGGAAACCAGTTCATTCGTACAGTCTTGTTAATGTATAGAGCACTGTGCACACACACACACACACACACACATATATATATATATATATATTAATACTGTAGACACACTGAATTATGAACTCTCTCTCATCTATTATATTTGTGTGTGTGTGTGTGTATGCAGTTACCAGACCTGAAGGATGCAGAAGCGGTTCAGAAGTTTTTCCTGGAGGAGATTCAGCTGGGTGAAGAGCTGCTGGCTCAGGGTGAGCTCTGCTCCAGTGTGTGTATCTGTGTTTGCTCTCGGTGAACTGATGACCTTCACGGCCAATCACAGTCATTTCTGTTGAGCACTGGTGAACACAATGGCCAATCAGTGGTGTTTAAGAACATGCTCAAATGTTAACAGGAATTAGAAGTTTTTAAAATATCAGCACCGCAATCCCAGTATGGCGGCAACACTAGTGTGTTTGGTGTGTTCCATGACTCTGATTGGTTATTCAGCAGCGAATCAGAGTGCGAGTGTGATGTAGCAGGTAAACAAATCAAGCTAAGCAACACACAGAGGGCGGCTGTGACTTCATTACATATCTCAAATATCCACGAACGATATGGATTATTAGATTATCAGAAATGTTTATCCCTCCGCAGTGAGGGACGATTGTTGTGATAATGGAGCTGAACGCTGCTTTGTTTACTCTTTGCATGTGTGCGTCAGAAATTCTAGGTTTAATTTTGTGAACGAGAAAACAGATACCGCCCTCTGCTGGTGCAGATACACGCATCCTCTTGCGCAGACACAGAACGCAGCTCTTGAATCAGTGGACTGCCATCCGTTTGGTGCGTTCACGGGCAGCTTTTTGCTCCAGACATGAGGCGACAACATGGTCGACTTGGTGTGTCCCGGCCCGTGAAGTCTGTGTGAAATCCAAACGTTCAGTGGTTATTTTGCTAGGTCACATTGTTATTCTTTAGGTCATAGGTCTCAGGCTGGAATCCTGGAGGGCCGCAGTTTTGCTCTAACCCTAATTAAACACAGCTGATCAAGACTACCAGACATTAATAAGCAGGTGTGAGTTGGAGCTAAACTGTGCAGAGCTGCGGCACTCCAGGGATTGAGTTTGAGACTATTGCTTTAGGTCAGGGGTGTCCAAACTCGGTCCTGGAGGGCCGGTGTCCTGCTGAGTTTAGCTCCAACTTGCTTCATCACACCTGCCAGGAAGTTTCTAGTTAATCTAGTATATCTAGTGAGAGCTTGATTAGCTGGTTCAGGTGTGTTTGATTAGGGTTGGATCTAAACTCTCTAGGACACCGGCCCTCCAGGACTGAGTTTGGACACCCTGCTTTTGGTGAACAATTAATCTGCGTAGGTTAATCCACTGAAAATAATGTTTGTTTTGGTCATTTTAAATCGAAATCGGAGTATCTGCTTCTGCGTGTGGATTGGCTGCTTCTCTGATGATGTCAGTTTGCTGCTGTTTGGGAATGATGGTCTAAAACAGGGGTGTCCAAACTCGGTCCTGGAGGGCCAGTGTCCAGGAGAGTTTAGCTCCAACCCTAATCAAACACACCTGAACCAGCTAATCAAGCTCTTACTAGATACTAGAAACTTTCTGGTCGGTGTGTTGAAGCAAGTTGGAGCTAAACACAGCAGGCCACCGGCCCTGGACACCCCTGGTCTAAAAGAAAGCCTCGGCCTCTACTCAGTATTCAGTACATCAACATACTAAAATAAAAGTGTCAGCTACTTCTGGTTTACGCAGACTTTAACACTCATCTTCTCTCTCTGTGTGTGTGTGTCAGGAGACTATGAGAAAGGTGTGGATCACCTGACGAACGCCATCGCAGTGTGTGGTCAGCCTCAGCAGCTCCTCCAGGTCCTGCAGCAGACACTCCCTCCTCCAGTCTTCCAGATGCTCCTCACTAAACTGCCCACCATCAGCCAGGTGAACATGCACGCACACACACAGAGACACAAACACACATACTGACAGACACAGCTCAGACAAAAAACACACACACACAGTCACAGACACAAACACGCATACATACAGACACACCTTTACTAACAGGCTGATATGTACTATCTGTGGAAATACACATACACGTGATTATTTATTTCCTTGCAATTGTGAGAAATCCAGGATTATAATGCACAATCGCTGTTTTATTTTTTAAATTATGTGGTGGACATAAAAAAGATCAAATAATTGGAGGGAACAACAACGAAAAGTAAGTCAGCATTGAACAATTTGAACTCATTCCTGAAGTAAAAATGTAGACATGCAAGACGTATTCACCTTATTCTCCGCGTACGAGCGGGCGCAGCCATTTGAATCTTTTTGCCTCAAGACTTCCGCTCTCATTTACTTCCATTCATTTTTAGACGTTAAAAACAGCTCGTTATGCTGCTTAATGTGGCAAACTGATATTTCCTTATTATATTATTCTGCTTTGTCTGTATAATCATGCAAACACTTGTTTGTAGAGCGAGTAGTTTGATCGTTTTCTGCCTTATTATTCCTAGTCATTTCTCCCATAGGCGACTGAATCAGAAGTTCTAAAACAGGGCTGTCCAAACTCGGTCCTGGAGATTTTAGCTCCAGCCTTATGTAATGTAATGTAATGTGTATTTATATAGCGCATTTATTGTGTATGGCCATACACCCAAAGCGCTTCACAATCATGAGGGGGGTCTCTCTACACCACCACCAGTGTGCAGCATCCACTTGGATGATGTGACGGCAGCCACAGGACAACGGCGCCAGTGCTTCACCACACACCAGCTATTGGTGGAGTGAAGAGACAGTGATAGAGCCAATTCGGTGGATGGGGATGATTAGGAGGCCATGATGGGTAAGTGCCGATTGAGGGACTTTGGCCAGGACACCGGGGTTACACCTCTACTCTTTACGAGAAGTGCCATGGGATTATTAATGACCACAGAGAGTCAGGATCTCGGTTTAGCATCTCATCCGAAAGACGGCACCCACCGACAGTATAGTGTCCCCTTCACTTTTACTGGGGCATTAGGACTCACACAGACCGCAGGTTGAGCGCCCCCTGCTGGCCTCTCTAACACCACTTCCAACAGCAACCTAGTCTTCCCATGTGGTCTCCCATCCAGCTACTGACCAGGCTCAGCCCTGCTTAGCTTCAGTGAGCAACCGGTCTTGGGCTGCAGGGTGATATGGCTGTGATCACCCAGGCAACCTTAATCAAAAACACCTGAACCAGCTAATCAAGCTCTTACTAGGTATACTAGAAACTTCCTGGCAGGTGTGTTGAAGCAAATTGGAGCTAAACTCAGCAGGACACCGGCCCTCCAGGACCGAGTTTGGACAGCCCTGTTCTAAAACAATCGCAAAAACGAGCGCACTTCCACGTTGAAGAATAAGGTCAATACTCAGGATGCTGAGGTACAAAGTCAGAATTGCAGCGTAAAAAACAGAATTGTGAGATATAAATTTAGAATTCACATAAAAATCTAAACGTAAACTCTGAAATCGAAGGTACAAAATTGCCAGATGTAAAGTCAAAACTGTCATATGTAAACTCTAGTAAAGCCAGAAAAGCCCTGGCCCGGTTGGAAGAGCTGTGCTAGAGCGCGGTTCACTTGGGCTTTAGTGCGGTACCCTTGTAGTAGGTTTGGGCCGATAGACGATACCATCGTTCATCGCCGATAGACATCACGATGCTGAGCCGGCATCGTCGATCCTCCGCCCCGCCCCCGTGGCAAACCCACTCATGAAAAATACACACTCAGGCCCCGTTTATACTGATACAGCTTAGTATTAAATGGCATTTTAGAACGAAAATTACCTACATCCACACTGGCGTTTCATCTAGCATTTGTGAACAGCCCTCCATCCACTTAAAACGCACATCACGTGACCACACCCACACACAGCCACACACACTGTCATGCGCTCAACTGAGCTCCAGAGAACAGTGTACGTCGGACAGTTTAAGGATGTATCGCTGGATGGCATCTCACTATAGTTGTTAAACGTGATATTTAATTAATCTTGTCTCTATCCAGGGCTTAATTTGTGTCGGGACACGCCGGATCCGGCACCTCATTTTACCGATCTCCCTCCTCAACCGCCCTCCTCCCCTGTCCACTGTTCATTTTCACTTTGTTCCGTGACACTCCAACCCTCCTCACTTTCGTCCGCAACACCTCAGCGCCGCTCACTTTTGTCCGCGAGACCCCCGCGCCGCTCACTTTCGTCCGCGACACCCCTCCGCCATCCACCGCACCAAACAAATGACTGACACGGATCACTCTGCCTACTCATGCCAGAGTCCTGCAGAAAAAGTGATTGACAGGTGGTAATTTGTGTGTAACTTATCTTTATTTATTTATGATTTGGTTATGGGTAAAACAAAGACCAGGTAGTTGAAACCGTAGGCTACAAATAATTAATTCGTTATGAATTAATTAATTATTCATAAATAATTAATTCACCTCCACCTATGAAGACGATGCCATCGTCCATCGCGATGTTTCACATTAGACATCGTCCATGCTAAATTGGTCAACATTGCCCAACCCTAGCTTGTAGTGTGAGTGTAAAGCACACCTGAGCGCGAAACTGAAGACGAGGCGTCACTATTAAGGGACTGTTTGATCTGGATTTATTACTCATTCTTACTGTTTAATGAACACGAGCCGTCAGAGTTTATTAAAGACACAAACCCCTCACTGCACCACAGCTGCACCTTCAGCACACCTCCTCATACCTGCAGCTCGAGGACTTTATCAACATTTATGAGCATCAGCAGTGCTGGATCTGTTCAGCAGGAGATCTGACTGTGTCACTGCAGCCCAAAGGACTAAAATAATACAGAACAACAGAACTAAAGCAGTGTCCACTGTGCTGAGCGAGAGCGCTTGTCTTCTGGTAAACTGAACAGCACATCTCTGATGATGCAAGCGTGCTCCAGCTCGGAAGGTAAAGATGCAGTGTGAGTGCAGGCTGAGGGGGAGAGGGGAGGGGGACAAGGGTGCTTCAGCACGGTTCAAGACAACTGTACCTAGTGAGAGTACACCCTCAGAAGACCTAGTAATGGGCGATATAAACGATATGCGATATAAACGATACAAAATTGGCCTACGATAGAGATTCTAATTCTATTGCACTATCGCGATAATACATGTTTGATGACGCAATCTACCCGCGAAATTAAGAGCAGCAGCAACAACAGCACTAAGCAACGCATGGCACCGAATGGCGGCGTGTCGCACAACTTGCGAGCCTCATGCATGGCATATCGTGGCTTGTCTAGTGAACATCAGTGCCTCCCACACAGATTTTACCTGGGCGGCCGATATATTATTGGGGCGGCCCGGTTCTGTGTTCGCGAGAAACTGGGAACACTCTGCCACAGACTCACATGCTCTGCATGCAGACCCACTGAGACGCGCTGCATCGCGCTGGATACAGAACTGTTGTTCTGATTTGGGAGCAGCTTTAAGAAGAGCGCGAAGACTAAATAGACTGATCCAGCTCATTATTTGGGGTGACGATACATTCTCTTTTCCCCGGACATGTCCCAGAATCTGCTTTCGCTTTCGATATTAATTGTATTAATTTTTGCATTACTTTATTCGCAAAATTTGTCTGGTGCATCTCAATCTCTCAGCAGCACCAAAACTACAGCAGACAGAGAGAGAGAAAGAGCAGATCAAGACACCAGTTTTAATTTCATTAGGAGAACAAAATGTTTAAAACCAAATGTGTTACCTTAGGCTGCAGGTTAGAAATATGTTTTTATTTAAAGTATCTGCAATACACAATTTTATTTGACTAATTTAATACTGGAAGTAATTTCAGTACAGTGTAAGTTCCTTAACTAAACACCAGTTTTTTTGTTCTCTGCAACTTGGCATTTAGGAACCAAGGACTTAAAAGAAAAGTCTTTCTCTCTAAAAGGCACTACATTTAGTGTATTTATCTGCAACATTGTGTTGTTTAATTACAGTTTTGCTTTTGCACAATAAATGTTCTCAAAATGACATGCCACGTTTCTTTATTTCTTTAACAAAAAAATAGCAGTTTGGCTTTCCTAAGGGTCTATGTAGCCTGTTCTGAAATGGTTCTATTATAATTTATATATCGCAATATATATCGTTATCGCAAGAGGCTGCAATGTATATCGCAATATGGATTTTAGGCCATATCGCCCATCCCTAAGAAGACCCATTTCAAATATCAGAATTGTGACATGTAAACTCCGCAATCAGAGGTAAAAATCCAAGATTTAAAACAATTTGAGAACTGAATTTTGAGAAAAGAAAAATGTATTTAGGTAGAAATAAAACTGTAAGTCCAAGAGGTAAACTCAAATGTAATTAGCCAGAATTATGACATGTCAGTCAAAGAATCTGTGATAAACAGTCAAAACTGTGAGATGTAAACTCAAAATGAAGAGGAAGACGCCAAAATGACATGTGAGCTCAGAGTTTTAAAGATAAAAGTCAGAACTAGGGCGTCACGGCGGCACAGTGGGTAGCTCAATCGCCTCACAGCAAGAAGGTCACTGGTTTGAGCCCAGGCTGGGTCAGTTGGTGTTTCTGTGTGGAGTTTGCATGTTCTCCCCGTGCTGACGTGGGTTTCCTCCGGGTGCTCCGGTTTCCCCCTCAGTCCAAACACATGCGCTATAGGGGATAGGGTTGGACAATGTCGACCAATTTGGCATTGTACGATGTCTAATGTGAAACATCGTGATAAACGATGGCATCGTCGTCGTAGGCGGCGGTGAATTAATTATTTATAAATAATTAATGAATTCATAATGATTTATTTGTAGCCTAACATTTCAGCTAGCTGACCTGCATGATCTTTTGTGTTTCTGTGGTGAATTTTGTAAAAAATCTGCGGATTTATGTGGAATAATTTTGGGAGTATCATTACTAAAACTTAATATATGAAATAAAAAATAATACCTTTTTAACTGTTATTTCAAGAGTTCACACTTAGCTGATGATTGATAATAAAGCTTGTTTGGCATGCTGAGAGCCCTGAGCTCATGAGATCCTGAGAGGGGAGTTTGAGCTCAGGTAGATCTCGATGACTCCCCCGGCTTATTTGTAGCTATGTGACAGATATGGATGACTGAGGAGAGGTGTACTCGCTGAGAGCTTGACTATGGTATACATTTTGTGTGTTCAATTTACTTAGGGTGAGTGTTATTTGGGCTGTGGGAGGAAACCGGAGAACCTGGAGCACGGGGAGAACAAGCGAAACTCCGCACAGAAATGTCGTCTGGTTTAGTAGGGACTTAAACCAGAGGCATTCTTGCTGTGAGGCAACAGTGCTGATCACTTGGCCGCCATGTCGCCCGTTTGAAAAGGAGGGAAAGTAGAGGTGTGGGGGTTCTTCAAGACGAAGATATTGAGATAAGAAAACTAGCGAGTTAGGAATCATGTGATTGGTTAATCGATCATGAGCTGATGCTGGAACAGCTGAGAACAATCATAAGCACGTGATCCTCTCAAAATTAGTTTATAACTAAACCTTACTTAATGTTTACAATGTAAATCCAATTAGATCCACTTATTTGGTAAACAAAGCAAGTCTCTCAAATGATAGATCTACTAAAAGGCAGAGAATATTACTGTACAAACTGTATTGTAAATAAATCAGATGAACATTTTAATATTAGTCAATAATATTACTAAAAGTGAAGTAAAACTGAATTAATATAAATTTATGCACATTTACACAAGTCAATAAATAGACTCGATGGGCTAAAAATCTGCAGATTTCTGCGCGCGCAGATTCCGTGTGGGTCTACCCATAACCAAATCATGAATGAAGATAAGTTACTCACAGATGACCACCTGTCAGTCACTTTTCTCGCAGGACTCTGGCATGAATAGGTGGAGTGATCTGTGTCAGTATAATGCCGTCCACAAACTGGGTTGGTAAAAAGCTGCAAAACCAACAGGAACCAGCCAACAGTGTCTGAGGTTTCACTAAAATGACTAAGTACAAGTGTGAAGTGAAAGATTAAAGCAGTGTACTGATGCTGAGACACGTTACCTGATAGAGTCAAATGAAGAGTCGATAGAGACAAGATTAATTAAAGATCACCTTTAACAACTATAGTGAGGCCATCCAGCGGCACATCCTTGATAAACTGTCTGACGTGCACTGCTCTCTGAGTTGACTGCTGGAGCTCAGAGTCAGACGCGTGCATAACCTACACTGAAGCGCATGACAGAGCGCGTGTGTGTGTGTGTGTGTGTGTGTGGTCACGTGCTGTGTGTTTTCAGTGTGGAAGGAGGGCTGTTCAGAAATGCTAGGTGCTTTACGTTCTAAAAAAAAAGACGTATTAATGTAAACGGGGGCAACACAGTGGTGCAGCTGTCGCCTCACAGCAAGAAGGTCGCTGGGTCGCAGGTTCGAACCTCGGTTGGGTCAGTTGTGGAGTTTGCATGTTCTCCCTGTGTTGGCGTGGGTTTCCTCCGGGTGCTCCGGTTTCCCCCACAGTCCAAACACATGCGGTACAGGTGAATTGGGTAGACTAAATTGATCGTAGTGTATGAGTGTGGATGAATGTATGGATGTTTCCCAGAGATGGGTTGCAGCTGGAAGGGCATCCGCTGCGTAAAAATGTGCTGGATAAGTTGGCGGTTCATTCCGCTGTGGCGACCCCAGATTAATAAAGGGACTAAGCCGACAAGAAAATGAATGAATGAATGAATGAATGTAAACGGGGCCTGAGTGTGTGTTTTCGCGAGCGGGTTGCTGCTGCGACGAAGAAAGGGTGGAGGATCACAATGCCAGCTCAGCATCGGTATGTCTATCGGCCATCAGCAATGGCATCATCTATCGACCCACCCTAATAGGGTAATTGATGAACTAATTTGGCCGTAGTGTATGAGTGTGTGTGCGAATGAGTGTATGAGTGCTTCCCAGTACTGGATTGCGGCTGGAAGGGCATCCACTGTATAAAACATACGCTGGATAAGTTGGCGGTTCATTCCGCTGTGGCGACCCCTGATGAATAAAGGGACTAAGCCGAAAAGAAAATGAATGAATGAAAGTCAGAACTACGAGATCTAAACTCTGAATTCAGATTAGCGAGGATTCTGGGAATTAAATCTGAATTGCCAGATGTAAACGTAAGACTTCATGTTAAACCCAATTATAAAATGCAAACTCAAAATAAAAACTCAATTGCAAGACGTGAACTTAAAATTCAAACTCTGAGTCCCATGAAAGAGCTGTGCAGTAAACGTCCACATCAGTCAAATCTAATGTGTTTCTCATTCTCCTGCAGCGTATCGTCAGCGCTCAGAGCATCAGTGACGACGACATCGAGTAGCAGGAGCTTCAGCAGCTGTATGACATCACTTCCTGTCTGTCCTGAATCTACAGTCCCTCCCCTTTTCCATTCACAAACGTCGAACGCACAGAAGCGGATCTAAAGCAGCATCTGAAGAGGGGAACAGAAGTGAAAGACATCAGTATAGTGACAGAAGACAAGCATGACCTGCTAACACTCATCTATTTGAGTCATTTGATTTACTAACAAAGTGTCGAGTTTTGGAAATCATTGATCTGGTGAAGGCTTGTAGACATGATGTTCACACTGTCTTTAGTCTGTGATGGGAAAATGGAGAAGTCATTTGTCTGTGTTCATGTATTTAAGTTATTTGTATTGGCTGTGAGACGTCTGATGTGGTGAAGCACGTTTAAAGGTGCTCGGAGTTTCCTCTTTTTTAAAGTCCAAATAAATCAGTGTCGAAATCACTGTGTTCAATTCATCTGTGCTTCCAACTATGTAAAGTACAAAGTATTTCATAAGAATATTTCATTCATTCGGATCTAGGATGTTAGCTAGTGTTTCATTGATTTTTTTTAGCACCAACAGCACATATTTTGGACATCTCCCTTATCCCCCATTAACTTCAGGTTTTGGAGTCGCTTCTACTATTCTGATGAGTGGATTCAGGTGTGTTTGATTAGGGAGAGGTTGAAAATGTGTACCGTTGATGTGCCTTTAGGAACAGGGTTGGGAAACACTGTATTCTTGATTGATATTGGTAATTTATTATTTAGGGACAAGATGATGTTGCGCATGAAAGATTGGCAGTAATAACCAATTGTCTTAGAAAATAATTAAGCAAATATACATTTAAGTGCTTCTAAAAATGTACTTTTTAAAATAAAAATATTTTAAAATATCAAAGATTTAGAATTTTTCATATTTTTAATATTAAAAATTTAGAATTTTATATAAAGATTTTGAATATCAAAGACTAAATTTTCTATGAGGATTTTTAATATCAAAAGATTTAGAATTTTAAATTTATTTAAAAAGATAAACAAAAATGACCAAATTTGTATTTATAGAACATTTATTTCCATAAAAATATTTTTGAAACTGCATATTTGCTGCATAAATCTTCATGAAAAATTTGGCAGAAATTATTAATTTTAAATCTTTATTTTTATTAAGATTATTTAAATGCATTTAATTACATTTTATTTATTTTAATTTTCTATTTAAAGCCAAATTTAGATTTAAAAAGTTGCTTTGTGTATTAGACGATTTATTATTAATAATAATAATGCCGATGTTAGGGGACTTTTTAACTAGTATTTTAAAGTTCTTTATTCATTTTAATCTTGGGAGTGGATGTGTTGAGGTTATATAAGTATGGCTTAATGTGTACTTACATATTGCATGTGCATATACAGTTAAAGTCAGAATTATTAGCCCCCCTTGAATGATTAGACCGCTTCTTTATTTTTTTATTTTGTCTATTATTTCTGTTTAACGGAGAGATTTTTTTCAGCACATTTCTAATCATAATAGTTTTAATAACTCATTTCTAATAACTGATTTATTTTACCTTTGCCATGATGACAGTAAATAATATTAGACTAGATATTCTTCAAGACTTCCCAGAGATGGGTTGCGGCTGGAATCCGCTGCGTAAAATCGTGCTGGATAAGTTGGCGGTTAATTCCGCTGTGGCGACCCCGGATTAATAAAGGGACTAAGCCGACAAGAAAATGAATGAATATTCTTCAAGACACTTCTAGCTTAAAGTGACATTTAAAGGCTTAACTAGGTTAATTAGGTTAACTAGGCAGGTTAGGGTAAATAGGCAAGTTATTGTATAATGATGGTTTGTTCTGTAGACTATTGAAAAAATATATAGCTTAAAGGGGCTAATAATATTGACCTTAAAATGGCTTTTAAAAAAATTAAAAACTGCTCTTATTCTAGCCGAAATAAAACAAATAAGACTTTCTCCAGAAGAAAAAATATTATCAGACATACTGTGAAAATTTCCTTGTTCTGTTAAACATTATTTGGG
Organism: Danio kyathit; assembly: GCA_903798195.1. Taxonomy (NCBI): domain Eukaryota; kingdom Metazoa; phylum Chordata; class Actinopteri; order Cypriniformes; family Danionidae; genus Danio; species Danio kyathit. The sequence continues at coordinate 54,380,431 of LR812529.1, read as the reverse complement.
AAATATTTAAATAAGAAAAAAAATCCAAAGGGGTTTAATAATTCTGATTTCATCTGTGTAGTGTATATATATAATTAATTTGAACCTACTTCTGTTGAATATATTTGAAATATTATTTTAATTTTGTATTTATGAATCAATCAAATGTTTTAATTAAAGACAATAAAACCCATAAAAAGCAAATAAAATTGTGCACCAAAACATTATGTACAATAATTTAAGTTGCACATCTCATATTTACTTCTCTGCCCAAACTCAAAAATCAATTAAAAGAAAAAAGAAGAAAGAAATTGAGCTATAATAATGCATATTAATTAATCAAGTTTAATGAACTAATGATAATCATTGTGTTTTTTTACAGCAGTTAATAAAATAATATGCAGCTGACATTTTACTAATGTTTTAGCTTCCACAGATGTTAAATAAAATGTTAGCTTTGACAAACCTTTGTAGCTTTAAATAAAAATCTGATTTCAGCAAGTGAAACAGTGGCATATAATCAGCTTACCTGCTCATAGGACGTCATTCAGGGCCTGAAATCACAAAACACAGCACTAACAGTTCTCATAAACAGCAGTTAAACATATTTTATCTGAAAGTTTTCTCTTAAAATCTGTTCACAAAACTGCTGAGACAAACTTTACCAAGGAAAAGAGAGTCTTGTGCTACTGTGGTTTGCTATGAGGAAATGATGCGAACAAACAAGCTCCGCAGAGTTAGCCAGCATAACCACTTCCGGTCATACGGTTCAAAATGGACACGTTTAAGATCTGCTTTCTTTAAAAATCAATGATCTCCACTGCCTGATAGACATACGATATGAAGTGGGTCTCAGACCAGACAAAAAGCACGCCATTAAATTACATTGTTCAGCACCGTGTCTATAAAACATTTATTTTACCACAGTATTGTCATTGGAGTTTCATCGCTAGCCTGCGTCTTTCATCTCGTTTTACGCTCGAACAACTAAATAAATGCCGAAGTCTATTAATTGACTATATTTTAATTACGTTACGTTAGCGATGCTGTAAAAGGAACCGTAAAAATTGAACACATTCACATTAACCTGTTATCTGTGGCTGAAAAACACGGCTAGAAGGGATACAGCTGCGGCCAAAAATGAACAAGAATTATCTATGAAATTACCCATGAATTGTATTATTTTAACGCTTCCCCCAACCCTCACAGTAATATAAAAACAGTAATTATACTGAGCATTATTCATATTATTTATATAAAAGCCAGAAACTAAGCTTTTATTAAAGCACCGATTACAGACGATCCGCAGTAAAAATGACAAATTTCACCTCTTAATCCCAACAGGGAAAACCAGCACCAATCAGGAATGCAGGATTATCTGCTGTCATGGCTTTACAAACAATAAATGTGATTATAATCAGGGCTTGACATTAACACCACCATCACTAGCCACTTTGGCTGGTTGAAAATACATTTTACATTGTAGTTTTCTTAAAAGCAGGGTTCGTCAATAAGGACGGCAAATGCGATCGTAGAATCGAGAAGCACCACGACTGACAAAAATAATTGTGTTCACGCGAGCAAAAGAAAGCAGGTGAATACCGAATGAGAGGATGATCACTCGCGCCAACAGCTCATGTGTTTCCTTGCGTGAAGCCGTGCCTGGAAATGCAGCTGGTGTGATCGGTTCTCTGTCAAGCAGACTAGACAAAAAGTTATGCTCATGCACCCGACAGTCTTGCTGCTCTCAAGAGCTCCAGCACCAGTTGCTTTCGCTTTGACCATTCTTAAAACAGATTATAAACAGGCCTAACGTTAACCGTGTGGGTTTGATCATCCTTTCATTATGGCACATGGTGTGTTTTTCACCTGCTTTCTTTTGCTTACAGTTCTTTTTGTTAATATGGTTTAATTATCATCCTTTAAAATAACACGGCTTTAATATGAGATTAGCTCCCTATTTATGTGTAGTTAACTGCTGATCTGGGACTTTTAGCCAGGACAGATTACTGTGCATATTTTAGATTTATGACAATAATTATTTTTTATAAATGTCAAATATTTTTTTGTTTTTTAAAAGAAATGTTTTGTTAAATAAAAAGTATAGTAAACAGCTATATTTTGCTTGTTTTGACACATTTAAAATTTGTGGCAAAGAAATAATATTTATTTATGATTGGTGTGGTCAGAGATAAATCTGGTAAATCCTTCATTTTGAGCTCTGAAATAAAGACTAATTGTAATACGACACTATGAAACCATGACCCATTTGGTCATTGAGCAAGCTCATACACGACACACAAAAAGTGAATGAGGAGGCATGTGGACATAAAATCTAAATCAAGTCATTTTAGCATGTCATAGTCAAATTTATGCATTTTAAATATATTTTCCCAACAACAAAATTGTGGCTAGTAAAAATGCTGAGTGGCTAGTAATGTTGGAAATCTACTAGGCACAGTGGCTGTGATCAAACAAGTTAATGTTAAGCCCTGATTATAATGGACGTCAATAGGGCAAAAACAGCACCAACACATCACCAAACGGGAGTCAATTTGAGTATATTGTTGAGTTTTTGAACATTATCAAAGCGTTTTTCCCAAAATATGTGTCAAAATAAGATTTGTAGCCAAAAATCATCCGCTTTGCTGAAATACAGAGAACACTGTGGCCAAATTAATACTCAAAATATGCCCAGAGCGGAAGCAAACGACCCAACAGCACACAAGGGTTGTGTTGTTTTTAAAAATGTAAGACATTTCACGACCCTGTGGACAAAGGCGGAGGGTGAACAAACTCCAGGGTAAGGCTAAGATATGCGCTGCCCTTTAATGCATTTAAAAAGATTCACGACCGACCAAGAAGAGCACCACCTATCAACAAATGTCTATATTCAACATGCACATTCAATTATTTTATTAAACTCACCCACTATATGATCATCTATATAATAATAATAAATCAGATATATTATAATATATTACAAATTAATGGCAGCCTTCTGTCTAACAAACAAAAATGTGTTTTGGCAATTTGGTTTATGCAAGCAGTTTTAAATAAGCACACTTAAAAAAGGCATATAAATTAATAAATAACACATACTTTTACATTACTTTTCTTAAAAAGTAACGCATTTAGTGACTAGATTCTAATGTAGACCGATTACTTTTCCCCCAACACTGCAAATAATATCAACATAAAGTCAGAATTATTCGCCCCTCTTTGAATTCATTTTTCTTTTTTAAATATTTCCCAAATGATGTTTAACAGAGCAAGGAAATTTTCACAGTATGTCTGATAATATTTTTTCTTCTGGAGAAAGTCTTATTTGTTTTATTTCGGCTAGAATAAAAGCAGTTTTTAATTTTTAAAACCCATTTTAAGGTCAATATTATTAGCCCCTTTAAGCTATATATTTTTCAATAGTCTACAGAACAAACCATCATTATACAATAACTTACCTAATTACCCTAACCTGCCTAGTTACCCTAATTAACCTAGTTAAGCCTTTAAATGTCACTTTAAGCTGTATAGAAGTGTCTTGAAGAATTTCTAGTCAAATACTATTTACTGTCATCATGACAAAGAGAAAATAAATCAGTTATTAGAGATGAGTTATTAAAACTATTATGATCAGAAATGTGTTAAAAACATCTTCTATCTGTCAAACAGAAATTGGGACAAAAAGTAAACAGGGGGGCGAATAATTCTGACTTCAACTGTGTGTCCTGTTAAATTTTTCAGACCTTTGAAATGTAAAACTATAAACGATCGTCTGAAAAACATCACTACATCAGGTTAGACTACTTCGTAACAATGAAACTACCAAAATAAGGCATCTCATTTAATGCTGAAAACAAGTTAAAGCAGAATAATATATTACACCTCTCTCGTAATACTCATTCGTCATTTTACTTAAGTTCTTGACCAGCAAATCAGAATAGTCAGCTGGTCAGCACTTTTGGTTTGGTTTTCAGAGCTGCTGCGAACACCAGTAATAAACAGCGCTCTTCAGTGCGGAGTTGGAACTTTAAATTTGATTGACAAACTTACAATAACTAAAGTGTTCTGTTAATCATCAACATTCATATTCCACCTTACACCCGTTACATGTTTTCAGTCCAGTTTTTTTTCTTTGCTGCTATCTCTGTGGTCTCTGGCCAGGGGGAGGCTAAGCCTTCCCCAGCCTTACACACACTCCCCCTACAGCTGCAATCAGAATTATTAAACCCCTTTGATTTTTCTTTTCTTTTTTAAATATTTCCCAAATGATGTTTAACAGAGCAAGGAAATTTTCACAGTATGTCTGATAATATTATTTCTTCTGGAGAAAGTCTTATTTGTTTTATTTCGGCTAGAATAAAAGCAGTTTTTAATTGTTTTAAAGCCATTTTAAGCTCAATATTATTAGCCCCTTTAAGCTATATATTTTTCAATTGTCTACAGAACAAACCATCATTATACAATAACTTGGCTAATTACCCTAACCTGCCTAGTTAACCTAATTAACCTAGTTAAGCCTTTAAATGTCACCTTAAGCTGTATAGAAGAGTCTTGAAGAATATCTAGTCTAATATTATTTACTGTCATCATGACAAAGAGAAAATAAATCAGTTATTAGAGATGAGTTATTAAACTATTATGTGCAGAAATGTGTTGAGAAAATTTTCTCTCTGTTAAACAGAAATTGGGGGAAAAAATAAACAGGGGGCTAATAAATCAGGGGGTTGAATAATTCTGATTGCAACTTTATGCCTGTGGACTAAATCAGAAAGTTTGGAGCTACTTTTATCCTTAAAATGCTTTGTGAACACGGCCCTGATTCTTCTTCATCTGACATTATTAGCCAGATAATCCCTCACATGATGACCAAAACAATGCTCTTCAGCTCTCGAGTGTAGTTAACCAGGCAGTATTTTTAATCAGCACAATTAAAACACATTTATACATGATAAAGCTAAACATGAGCGCTGTTTTTCTTCTTCTTGTGCTTGAATTTCTTCTTCTGTGGTTTTCCTCTTTTGGCAGTGGGATCCGCCATTTCTCCTTTAAACGAGGACGCTTGTGTTGGTTTATTTCTGGGATTCTTGGTGAAGTTTTTTCTGCCCGTGTTATTTCTGAACTCCTGCTTCGGCCCTTTGAATCCTCCTCCCGTTCGCTGTCCTTCTGCTTTTCTTCCTGGTGGAGTTTTCTTTTCTTTCTCCTTCTTCACGGAGCGTTTCACCCGGATCTTTCGCTCCTGTAATGTCGAGCCGTTGAGTTTCAATGCTAACATCACTGAATCTGGGCTCTGAAACAGAAGAAAAACAGGAGGTTTGACACTTTATTAATCTTGTAAATCTTGATATTTTAAAAAAAAACAGAATTTGTTAATGATTTTATATGTTGCACCTTAAAATGTATTAAAGGTTCAGTATGCAAGTTTGACACCCAGTGGTTGAACTAGGTATTGCACTCCTGAATCAAAACAAATGCAAGCGCGGGTTACCAGATTGAGGACCGGAGAGGTCACATTTCAGTCACAGATGCATGCTTTCAGAGCCTTCCTGACTGAAAAAATGAAATATGCTGTTTTCCACCATCTGGCAACCCGGGGTGCTGAAATATAATTGGCTAAACTGGCATTGGGCAGGTTAAAATGAGCAAAACAAAGACAGACGCTCCTGCACAAAACACACATGTTCAAAGCAGAATATCTGACTTCAGCATTGTGTTTCAGATATACAAGAATGTTCACAGAGCATTTTTCTAAAATATCTGCAAACATATGATGGTGTTTTTATGCTTTAGAAGAGTCAAAAACTTGCATACAACACCTTTAACTTTGCACAAATACTATTTAATACACTGGGCTTTTATTGCTTGTATAATGATACATATAATAATAATTAATATAATAATTTTGACCTTAAAATGTTTTTTTTTTTTTATTAAAAACTGCTTTTATTCTAGCTGAAATAAAACAAATAAGACTTTCTCCAGAAGAAGAAATATTATCAGACATGCTGTGAAAATTTCCTTGCTCTGTTAAACATCATTTGGGAAATATTTAAAAAAGAAAACAACATTTCAAAGGGTTTAATAATTCTGATTTCAACTGTATATATATATATATATATATATATATATATATATATATATATATATATATATATATATATATATATATATATATATATATATATATATATATACACACACACACACACAAGTATAACTTCACAGGAGGACCAGTAATGTAATGTATTTTTCATTTAAAGCTATGTCAGCAACCAAGGCTACTTCCATGGCAAGAACATTTCAATAATTAATATACAATTAAACATCAACAAACAAATAAAAACATAAATTAAATGAGGACCAGTAATTTTGCCTTTTAAACATTTTATTCACCACTGAGGAACAGAGAAAGTGACGGTTCTGGAAATAAACCTTCAAAAGCCAGATTCTGATATTTGTTATGTTTCTAAACAAACTCCTGTTGAAATATTACTAACAATATCAACGATACACACAACTGATTTTAAGGTGCCCTTGTTACACATTACAAGTATTTACAATTAATTATGCATAATTACATGCAACTAATGCTAAACCTAACCAGCATTCTAACCCCAACCTTACAGTAAGTGCATGTAATTAATTAATATTACTCTGTTGTTAAATAAATAGTTAAACTGTAACAAGGTCACTAAAATAAAAGGATCAGACTTTATAATAAGGCTGTATTAGTTAATATATTTACTAACATAAACAATGAACATAGCATTTATCACAGTAATTATCAATACTTAACATTAGTTAAAAGAAATAAAGTAGTTCATTGTCAGTTCATCTTAATTCATGGTGCATTAACTAATGTTGACAAGCATTGATTTAGTATTTTAATAAAGCATTAGTAAATGTTGAACTGTGATTAATAAATGCTGTACAAGTACTGCTCATACTTTTAGTAAATACATGAACGAATGAAACCTTATTATATAACCTTAACCTTATACCTTAAGTGTGACCCAATTGTTGCACACCTAAATAATTGACATTTTTCTAAGCCTATCAAATAGTCAGGTTTATAGGGTTGAGAGATATTATCTCTGAGTTTTTACCTCAAAAAGGACGTAGCCGAAGCCTTTCCCCATCCCAGAATCCCTGTCTCGCACCAAACGCACAGCCTCAATGTTTCCACACTCCTGGAAGTGATTCTGCAGCGGAAGCTCACTTATATCTAAGAGAATAAAAATATATGTTAAAGAGGACCTATTATGCAAAAATGACCTTCATAAGGGGTTATACCCAGTAGTGTGTCAGCAGTGTGTGAATATCTCCAGCCTCTGATAGTCAACATGAATTTATTGTGTTTGTTATAATCAGACTTGATGAATGAAGCACTTTGATTGACATTCTCCCTTTGTATGCGTCATCAGAGAAGGAAAGCCCCGCCCACTAGTGCCCATCTCTCCCTCATTAGCATAAACAGCAGCCCTGAGTGAGAAGCAGCCGTCTGTCCATTAGCCATTAGAGTGTTTGAGCTGCTGAAGATAATGTCAGCATAGACTAAGAGGATTATAGATGTGGAGTTTTGACAGAACACTGCTACTCACCGTACGGTAGATTCCCCACAAATATGGAGCGCTTATGATCATGCTGTAAAAATAATGGGTTCATTATTACACAAATGCTTTTAAAATCTACTGATGAATCATATTCATAATATTATTAATGACACTCACTTTGTTGTGCTGAGAAACTCGGTCCACTCGTATGTAGAAACCTGCCTGAATCTCATGGCCATTCCTAAAAAAAAAAAAAAAAAAAAAAAGTGTAAATGTTTATTACAATTTATACCACTGAATGCTTCATTCTGATTGGCTGATGAGCATTCTAAGGTGTGCAGATAAAGGCACAGCTAAAGTAGTTCCGGCAGGTTTAGAGTGCATTACAGCTCCATATCACTCCGCTGAATGAGTTATTTCACGGTCAAAAAACACAACAGAAGGCTTTGGAGGAGATGTGGAGGACACTAGTGCTACACACAGGAGACGTTTGAGGAGGACAAAAACCTGATTAATAAACTCTCAACATCTCAACAGTGGATTCAGCAGCTGTGCTGGAGACCAGAGGAGAAAAGCAATGATGCATTCATGGCTGGTAGATTGTTAGAGAATTATGCACAACTGAGGTGTAACTTAACATCATCATTATTGTCTAACAATTCAACGGTCTGTCTTCAATTATTTCTTACATAACTGAATTGTAAAGAATCAAACATTTAGACATAAAAATGTTAATGTTCTCCATAGAGAAGTACAGTGTTCACTATCTTCAATCCAATGTTACAGTCAGTGTTGGGCCTATTGAGTTAAAAGCTAACTAATGAATGTAATTAAAATACTGGGCTGCGAGGGATTACTTTTCATTTGCCTTTAATACTGTAAATAAATGCAACAGTTCTGTACAAATCAATTCGGTGAAGCACAGTAATCATCCCTTTAGTTATAGAAATATATTTTGCACAATAATTAAATTTTTCGGGAAGTGCAGTAGGTAGTGCTGTTGCCTCACAGCAAGAAGGTCGCTGGTTCGAGCCTCGGCTGGGTCAGTTGGCCTTTGTGTGTGGAGTTTGCATGTTCTCACTGCGTTCGCGAGGGTTTCCTCCGGGTGCTCCGGTTTCCCCCACAGTCCAAAGACATGCGGTACAGGTGAATTGGGTAAGCTAAATTGTCCGTAGTGTATGAGTGTGAATGAGTGTGTGTGGATGTTTCCCAGAGATGGGTTGCGGCTGGAAGGGCATCCGCTGCTAAAAACCATAGACTGTAAAATATATGGACGTAGTATCCGTGACGTCACCCATAGGTTTATAAAGAACCCAAAAGAAGCCACTAGAAGGCGTGGCCGACCGTCGCCATTTTGTTCGCGCGTCATCGCACCAACCCCGGGCATACCATACAAGGGCAAAGAGGCGGAGCGTGAGCGGAGCTACAGAGGCATTCTGCTTAGACAGGCTTTCCTAAGGGAGAAACGCTTAATGCTTCATCACCTGCGACTCGTTTGTGTTCTGACCACATGTGCTTGGTTGTACACTTTATCAATAAAGAGTTTAGACTTTTAAAAACACTGTTTCATCAGCAACGTCATAAACGCAATGCTTAGTGGCTCAATGCATTACACATAGAGCCACTAAGCATTGTGCTTATGACGTTTTTCAACAGGAGGAAAGTGTGAATTACTTCCAAACACTTCAGATATAGTCTGTGTTAGTAAATGCGAGGCTAATTATGAAGTCCAGGCAGAACACTGTATGACAACGCTTCAGATGACTGTTCTAGAGCCTACAGCTAATAATCTGTCAGATTCTGGAGTGCATTACAGCTCTAAAGAACATTATGAATGATAAATGATCTTAAATAAAACAAATACATTCATAGATGGTATAATTTCACTCACCTGGCAAATCGAGGCCACGTGAATGGCTTGTGAGCACAATTAAGTGCACACAGCATGCCATATCATCTGATAATTGTAAGAAATAATTCCAAAAGGCAGCTGACTGTGTAAAGTCACATAAAACAACACAAAAATACGATGAATATGCCGAGATCAGCAGCTAATCAGCCGTAATCAGCTGAGGTGAAGTGACGGCGACCAGCGAGACCTAGCTGTCACTCAAGTGGCCACGCCCTTAATTATGCAAACTTAATATAACCTAATATAAGGAAACAGATGAGTTATAAAAAAATTCACCCCCTTACAATTGTCACGAAGGGTAATATTAGCTATATGAACCAAAATCGTTCTTTGTACCAGGCTGTAAACACCTTTTTTTCTGCTGTAAAGTTGGCCATTCTAACAGTGGGCTCAATAGAAATTTGCTCTATTATGGAGCCAGGGCTAGCGGAATTTCGATGAATTGCAGTTTCAGTTACTTCCATATTGGCTTCCCGAGGGAGAGCGGGAGGTTGCCGCTTGGTAAAAACGTGCTGAATAAGCTGGCGGTTCATTCCACTGTGGCGACCCCGGATTAATAAAGGGACTAAGCCGAAAAGAAAATGAATGAATTCAATTTTTCAACTAAAAGTCACATCAAGACATGATATATATATATATATATATATATATATATATATATATATATATATATATATATATAGTTAATATATAGTAGTAAATGCCATTGCTTTGAATTTTTTTGTGTTTTAATACATATAGGCCCGGTTTCACAAACAGGGCTTAGATTAAGCCAGGACTAGACCTTAGTTAAATTAGGCTATTTAAGCCACATTTTTAAAAACAGCCTTAGAAAAATACATTACTAGTGTGCACCTGTAGACAAGAAATGACACTGACATATTTTAAGACATCTCACTGCAAGTTATTTTCAGTTGAGACAGCTCAAACATGCCATTTAATCTTGACTAGCCTTAAACCTTGTTTGTGAAACCGGGGGATAATGTTTAACTTTTCTTAAAAATAATTTTTTTAATACAGATAAAAGACAGTTTGACTCAAATTTAAAAGAATTTAAAGCTTATTTCAACTGTCTATGCATTGAGATTTTTAAGGATTACATGTAGTTTTGTTTTTGATGATGTGTTATTAATTAAGTTTTTTGAAGTGACTTACCCAAGATTTTTTATCCCGTAAAGCTGCTGTTCTTTAGATCTATTTTTAAAGCCTGTTTTGTAATTTACCCTGTGTCCTTAAGATTTATATTACGCTGTTAATACTGTGGAAAACTCCTACCATTTGAGAGCATCAGTGGCTGATTCTTCCTCTTTGAAGACGATGTAAGCATTAATGTTTTGTTTTTTGGGATGTACTTTTCTCCTACAAAGAAAAAAAAAAAAAAAAAAGGGGGGGGGGGGGGGGGGGGAGTAGGAATTGCACAGATTAGAAAAAACACTGATAAGTTGCACTGGTGAAAAGAAGTCATGTAAAACAAACGTGCATTAAATATTTACAGATATTATAAAGATCTGAATGTAATTCAAAAGTAATCTACAAAAGAGCACAAGAGTAATCTAAATGTAATTCAAAAGTAATTTACAAAAGAGCACAAAAAGTAATCTGAATGTAGTTCAAAAGTAATCTGAATGTAATCTACAAAAGAGCAATCTGAATGTAATTCAAAAGTAATCTACAAGAGCACAAAAGTAATCTGAATTTAATCCAAAGGTAATCTACAAACGTAATCTGAATGTAATCCAAAAAAGAAAAAAAAGCACAAGTAATCTAAAGGTAATCTATAAACAAGCACAAAAATAATGTGAATGTAATCCAAAAGTAATCTACAAAAGAGCACAAGAGTAATCTGAATTTAATCCAAAAGTAATCTACAAAAGTAATCTGAATGTAATTCAAAAGTAATCTACAAAAGAGCACAAAAAAGTAATCTGAATGTAGTTCAAAAGTAATCTGAATGTAATCTACAAAAGAGCAATCTGAATGTAATTCAAAAGTAATCTACAAGAGCACAAAAGTAATCTGAATTTAATCCAAAGGTAATCTACAAACGTAATCTGAATGTAATCCAAAAAAGAAAAAAAAGCACAAGTAATCTAAAGGTAATCTATAAACAAGCACAAAAATAATGTGAATGTAATCCAAAAGTAATCTACAAAAGAGCACAAGAGTAATCTGAATTTAATCCAAAAGTAATCTACAAAAGTAATCTGAATGTAATTCAAAAGTAATCTACAAAAGAGCACAAAAAAGTAATCTGAATGTAGTTCAAAAGTAATCTGAATGTAATCTACAAAAGAGCAATCTGAATGTAATTCAAAAGTAATCTACAAGAGCACAAAAGTAATCTGAATTTAATCCAAAGGTAATCTACAAACGTAATCTGAATGTAATCCAAAAAAGAAAAAAAAGCACAAGTAATCTAAAGGTAATCTATAAACAAGCACAAAAATAATGTGAATGTAATCCAAAAGTAATCTACAAAAGAGCACAAGAGTAATCTGAATTTAATCCAAAAGTAATCTACAAAAGTAATCTGAATGTAATTCAAAAGTAATCTACAAAAGAGCACAAAAAAGTAATCTGAATGTAGTTCAAAAGTAATCTGAATGTAATCTACAAAAGAGCAATCTGAATGTAATTCAAAAGTAATCTACAAAAGAGCACAAGAGTAATCTGAATTTAATTCAAAAGTAATCTACAAAAGAGCACAAAAGTAATCTGAATGTAATTCAAAAGTAATTTACAAAAGAGCACAAAAAGTAATCTGAATGTAGTTCAAAAGTAATCTGAATGTAATCTACAAAAGAGCAATCTGAATGTAATTCAAAAGTAATCTACAAGAGCACAAAAGTAATCTGAATTTAATCCAAAGGTAATCTACAAACGTAATCTGAATGTAATCCAAAAAAGAAAAAAAAGCACAAGTAATCTAAAGGTAATCTATAAAAAAGCACAAAAATAATCTGAATGTAATTCAAAAGTAATCTACAAAAGAGCACAAAAAAGTAATCTGAATGTTGTTCAAAAGTAATCTGAATGTAATCTACAAAAGAGCAATCTGAATGTAATTCAAAAGTAATCTACAAAAGAGCACAAGAGTAATTGAATTTAATTCAAAAGTAATCTACAAAAGAGCACAAAAGTAATCTGAATGTAATCCAAAAGTAATCTACAAAAGAGCACAAAACTAATATAAATGTAATTCAAAAGTAATCTACAAAAGAGCACAAGAGTAATCTGAATTTAATCCAAAAGTAATCTACAAAAGTAATCTGAATGTAATTCAAAAGTAATCTACAAAAGAGCACAAAAAAGTAATCTGAATGTAGTTCAAAAGTAATCTGAATGTAGTTCAAAAGTAATCTGAATGTAGTTCAAAAGTAATCTGAATGTAATCTACAAAAGAGCAATCTGAATGTAGTTCAAAAGTAATCTGAATGTTGTTCAAAAGTAATCTGAATGTAATCTACAAAAGAGCAATCTGAATGTAATTTAAAAGTAATCTATAAAAGAGCACAAGAGTAATCTGAATTTAATTCAAAAGTAATTTACAAAAGAGCACAAAAGTAATCTGATTTTAATCCAAAGGTAATCTACAGAAGTAATCTGAATGTAATCCAAAAAAGAAACAAAAAGCACAAGTAATCTAAAGGTAATCTATAAAAAAGCACAAAAATAATCTGAATGTAATCCAAAAGTAATCTACAAAAGAGCACAAGAGTAATCTAAATTTTAATCCAAAAGTAATCTACAAAAGAGCACAAAAAAGTAATCTGAATGCAGTTCAAAAGTAATCTGAATGTAATCTACAAAAGAGTAATCTGAATGTAATTCAAAAGTAATCTACAAAAGAGCACAAGAGTAATCTGAATGTAATTCAAAAGTAATCTACAAAAGAGCACAAGTAATCTAAATGTAATCCAAAAGTAATCTACAAAATAGCACAAAAAAGTAATCTGAATGTAATCCAAAAGTAATCTATAAAAGAGCACAAAAAAGTAATCTGAATGTAGTTCAAAAGTAATCTGAATGTAATCTACAAGAGCAATCTGAATGTAATTCAAAAGTAATCTACAAAAGAGCACAAAAGTAATCTGAATGTAATCCAAAAGTAATCTACAAAAGAGCACAAGTAATCTAAATGTAATCCAAAAGTAATCGACAAAAGAGCACAAAAAAATAATCTGAATGTAATCCAAAAGTAATCTATAAAAGTGCACAAAAAAGTAATCTGAATGTAGTTCAAATGTAATCTGAATGTAATCTACAAGAGCAATCTGAATGTAATTCAAAAGTAATCTACAAAAGAGCACAAAAGTAATCTGAATGTAATCCAAAAGTAATCTACAAAAGAGCACAAGTAATCTAAATGTAATCCAAAAGTAATCGACAAAAGAGCACAAAAAAATAATCTGAATGTAATCCAAAAGTAATCTATAAAAGTGCACAAAAAAAGTAATCTGAATGTAGTTCAAAAGTAATCTGAATGTAGTTCAAAAGTAATCTGAATGTAATCTACAAAAGAGCAATCTGAATGTAATTCAAAAGTAATTTACAAAAGAGCACAAGAGTAATCTGAATTTAATTCAAAAGTAATCTACAAAAGAGCACAAGTAATCTAAATGTAATCCAAAAGTAGTCAAATTACAATACCATATATGTGCAATACAAAAGATAATATTACTGACTACTAATTTGGTCATGTAATTTGTCATTACAATTTAGAGTTAATCCACCCAAATATGCGTGTCTATGTCAGCTATGTTTGACGTTAATTGCTTCAGTCAATTCTGAACATATTTCAAATGAAAAAAAAAAAAGTACTCTGGAAAACGTGGCATTTACATCATAATCAAATCTACCAAACCCCACACTAAACAAATGAAACACTCACTGGATGGCAGCCACTTTGCGGGACATAGTTGGATCTTCCCGAATCTGTAAAACATGCATGCACAACCTATTTATGTTTTTTGTCTGTTCTTTTACGCGACAATGGCAATTTAGTGGACTTTAAATGCATGAATTTAAAAACCAGTTTCCAAAAGGAGAATCTCTGAACACACCACCATTATCATTTCCATGTAAACACCCAAAATGGAAATCTTTGAAAACAGTAACATCATGCACGTGTAATGCATTTGAAGTATGTATACAAGCGCAATACGGCAAGCATGAACAAACACACACTCACAACTAACAAGGTGTTAGTAAATCTTGTTAGTTAACATTGTTAATTAACAAGATGACAGCGCCCACTACAGGCCTGGCATATGCACTACAGCATTTTTGGCAGTTTCCGCAGATGTGTGTAAATGTGGATCATTTTGAAAACATTAATGTGTATATAAGATAAAATTATTAGCCCTCCAGTGAAATTTGTATTGTTTTCTAATTTGTAGTATTAAAGTATAATTTCTTTTAGTTTGGCTTAAAAAAAAAAAAAATTATAATACAATTAATTCTGCTATGGTCAGTATTTTTTGTCCAATGACTTGCCTAATTACCCTAACTTTACCCTAATTAACCTAGTTAAGCCTTTAAATGTTACTATAAGCTGAATACTAGTGTCTCTCTGGCGCAGTAGGTAGCACAATCACCTCACAGCAAGAAGGTCGCTGGTTCAAGTCTCAGCTGGGTCAGTTGGCATTTCAGTGTGGAGTTTGCATGTTCTCCGCGTGTTTGCGTGGGTTTCCTCCGGGTGCTCCGGTTTCCCCCACAAGTCCAAACACATGCGGTACAGGTGAATTGGGTAAGCTAAAATTGTCTGTAGTGTATGTGTGTGAATGAGAGTGTATGGGTGTTTCCCAGTGATGGTTTGCAGCTGGAAGGGCATCCGCTGTGTAAAACATGTGCTGGATAAGTTGGCGGTTCATTCCGCTGTGGATTAATAAAGATGAATAAATCCCATATTAATAAAGGGACTAAGCCGAAAAGAAAATAAATGAATGAATGAATGAAATATTATGTGCTGTCATCATGGCAAAGATAAAAGAAATCAGCTATTAGAAATTGGTTATTAAAACTATGATGTTAAAAAGCACTCGTAAAACAAACCTTTTTTAATTAAAAAGTCACAGAAGGGTTAATAATTTTATGTGAAAAACTTTTTAAAGGTTTGTAATCAGCATATCAGATGACGCACCACTGAACGAAAGCGGACCGACTCGATGGATCCAGACTTCTTGAACACGGACAGAAGATTCTGCAAAACAAGATAAAAACACGGTCAATAATGATTCATGACGCTGAGTTTAACCTGCAGAGTTTACCACTGAAGCACCTGCTGTATTAACAATGAAGTAATAAATATATTTGTAGTCAAGCTTAAAGAAAAGAATCCTTATCCATTTACATGAATATTCAATTAAAAAAAGCTGAGTTTACAAGCCAGCAGTGCACTTAAACAGACGTCTGTATAATGTTAGTCTTTATTCTCAACAGAGATTAGAGGATTCTGTTTTGTCCTTGCATTTGTTCATTCATCCTTTTCACTGGGTTTATTTTGAATATTTTTATAAATCTTCTTCTTGTTCTCAGAGTGGACATTTGATTAATATGCAGGTCCCGTCATAAAAGATATACCTTTTTATTAGGTATGAATCCAATTTATTCCTTGAAGATCATTACAAAATTATAGGTGGGCATAGATTCATTTTTTTAATCTAGATTAATCTAGATTAATTTCAAAATTAATCTAGATTAATCTAGATTAAAATGGCTCATTTGAATTCTGCCGAAGATATTCAGAATATGTGTGCTACCCAAATAATAAGTCTTTGAGAACGGGTTTCTCAAGCCGGGTGTCGCATTAGACCAGGGGCTCATCTCCAAAATGTTTCCAAAATGCATCACAAACTGCTTGAGAAACTGTTCTACTATGATAATTAGTGATGAAAATAAATGATGTTCAATAAGATGTGTTTACTTACTTGTGTTTACTAACTGTTTATTCAGTTAAACATGAATGTTGAACTGTAGGCCTACATAAGCTCCAAACAGCGAATTCTGATGAGCTTAATCAGACTAAAGTCAGCACTGAACTAAACAGAAATGGAATTAAGACGTGGAGTATGCAGATTTTAGTGGCATTATTGAAGTAAACACCGCGGTCTTTAGGACCTTTCGCCATATTTTCCGACAAGGTCCACACGCGGCTGTCAGAAAGGACTGCACACACACATACACAAACACACACACACATCGCGAAATGCGGAAGTTTTTTTTTTCTTACCATTTGGCATGCGTTATTAAACTCCATAACTCTCTCACCTGTCCTTACTCCGTATTTGCGTCTATATTACCCCAGTTTGTCACGAAGGAATAAATGAAAAGTGAAACTGCAGTTAGAGTCAGGCATCCTGCTGATTTGATTCAATAGAGCAGACGGCTCACCGGTCAGGTATACATCCGCGGTAATATATCAAGGTGAAAGTCATCATAGCTTGCGTAGAATAGACCCTGCTCCCAACCCAACTTTGAGAATAGATTAACGGCGATATTTTTTTTATCGCGCGATAAGAGTCTCACGTTAACGCAGCACGTTAACGCCGTTAACGGCCCAGCACTATACAAAATATAGTCCTAAACAAAACTCTAACCAAGAAATGGGAGTGAAGAGAGGATACTTTATTTAATTAGTGTATTAAATAAGGGATTCAGCACAATGTAGTTATGTTTAATAAAATAAATAACCAATTTAAAGGGCCACGAAACACCTCTAGTTTTCACACCTCTAGTTTGGAAAAAAGTCAGGAAAGTGGGCGTGTCCAGCTCTGTTTAGGTGGGAGTGTCGGGGGAGGGAAAGAGGGAAGGATTTGCAAATTTGGGAGTTTCCGTTTGGGCAGAGGAGAAAGAGAGTGACTGTGTTTACATGGACATCAGTAATCCAATTACTTGCCAAATTATTAATTTGTGGACTTTAACTGCAGTTTGGCACTT
Organism: Danio kyathit; assembly: GCA_903798195.1. Lineage (NCBI taxonomy): Eukaryota > Metazoa > Chordata > Actinopteri > Cypriniformes > Danionidae > Danio > Danio kyathit. Next base: position 54,363,049 of record LR812529.1, on the reverse strand, counting down.
TCACTTTTTATTCAGGAACATTTCCTGCATGTCCCCCGTGACAAACAAGATATTGAAAGCGAGGAACTGCTGGAGAGTGGAGTTTTAATGGAGTGTTTGATACCGCACGGCGAATGGGAGAAAACAATCCTCCACATTTCTCTGTAACTTAGATGCACTCGGTAGGCAGCGTCAGAAAGCCGTGAAAATTCTACACGACAGTAATAGTTAGATTGCTGTGTTTACATGTTTACATTCGGAGAGCAGCATTTACAGCGGATCTTTCAGTCTATAATATTGTACTACAATATTGCAGTGATATTAACATACTGTAAACTGAGTAACTCAATCGTTTTGACTGAGGTCTGTCTTTAAAAACTGAAAGAGCACTGCTGACGATACGAAGTAACTTTGCCATCTGAATGAACAAAAAAAAGGCACTGATCACACACACACTTACCAAATCTGTCTAGACAGGACAATCACACTGGAGCTGTGTCTTTTTTAAAAGGAGACGAGCGGCAAATCCTGATTTCACCATTTCCAGATGTGAAAAGCTCTCGGGTAAAAATGTTCTTTACAAACGCATTTCTGTCGCGTGCACTGTAATCCACACGTGAGTCCAGCTGCGCTCTCATAGCGGGGAAATGCAAACAAAACCTTCGTTGCAGCACAATAATAAACGCAGCACACTAATAAATGCAACACTGACGACCCGTGTCTCCAAATTCTTGTTCTTTCACTTGTTTTGGCAACACAACGTGGCGTCTCTCTGCCGTCTGAACACTGTAACAGGTAAACAGTCTTGAAGCTATCATGCATATTAATGAAGTTGCACCGCATACACAATAGAGCGCACTGATTGGTTTGAACCAAGTCTTTCTCATGAATTAATGCTGCACACTCAGAGATGTCACGATGTACTCGCAGGCACAGACATCATCTCTCCATGCTGGATTTACACGCAAGTATCTCATGGCCGTGACGCAGCTTCAAAAATTAGTTTCAAACCAGAAGAACGAATTTGCTCAAAATAATGCAAAAACAAGCAATTTTCACTTTTTAGAGAGATATCTGTGTCCTCATAGTGTTTATAGCAGCGTGAGACACACATATGACTGTCAACAGCTCAACACTTGTGTTTTTGGTGCTTCGTGACCCTTTAAGCAATTTAAGATGCTGATGTCTGTTTAACGCATGATTACAGTCTTGTGAAAAGGGTTCATATGACACAATAGAAATCAATTATAATTAAACATGTCCGAAAAGGAATGTGTGCTTATTACAAACCTTCTTCTTGCAGCTGGACGGAAGATTTCCCACAAACACCGTTCGTTTCATTTTGAGCCGTTCCTCCGCATTGTACTTGCCGGTTTTCTTGTGTTTGGTGGGTCGCTCTTCTTCTTCTCCGTCTGCACGTTTGCGTTTGACTTTCTTTGCACTCGCTTGTCCTTCATCATCTGCGTTCTGTAGAGCACTTTCCCTGCAGAGTTATTACATTATATTTATGGATGATTCTAGAATTGCAAGTGTATTTCAATATACAGTTGAGGTCAGAATTATTTGCATTACAAATGAATTTTTTTACCTTATGTCTGTTTTAAAGGCATGTTACAGGTCTTGGATAAAGATCTAATTGTTTTCCTTTGGAAATATGTTTCAAGGTCACACTGTAAAACGTCTGTGTGCGTGTCAAAATCGTGATTAAAATCAAAATTGCAATATTGTTAAAGAAAATCGTGATAGGTTTCTTTTGCCCATATCGCACAGGCCTATTTAGGATTCGTCAATAGTAGAATAATGAGGTGTCGACTCTGTGAATTGCCTGAAATATCACAGTAACACAGTTTAAAAACAATAATATGATGAAAATGCATATATTTCTGTTTTAGCCATGTTGTAGACCAGGGCTATTCAATTAGTTTGTCATGGGGGCCAGTTCATGAAAAGCATCCCAAACGAAGGGCCGGAGAGATATGACCTGCAATATTAGTGATGACACAACTGCATTTAAGAGCCCATATGCTGTATTTTTGCTCCTTAAGACACTCAGGTTGTATTTTTCTACATTAAAATGTTAATATATTGTATTTTGAAACTATATAACATCACTGCATTGTACAATGTGGCTTTATTTACAAACATTCAAATGTTGTATTTCAGAGCACAACAACAGCAGTGCTTTGCTGAAGTAGGCTTCTTCTACATTCAGACACATTCATGTGTTGTTTTGAACTGCATAACAATTATGGATGTAACTATAGATTTCGGTTGTATGATTATATAGTCTGAAGAATAATCAGGGTTTCACGGTTATCACGTCTAATGTAAAGTTAAGCTTTAAATTAGCTAAGTAGCTATTTAGATTAACTGTTGTTATCATCTGCGTTCATACATATATAATCATTATAATAATAATTCGTCTAACATATCTTTTGTTTACATTGCACTGAAAGCCATGCATAACTCTCACCGCTACGGCATGCATGAGATGTTTTCTACTCGGAAAGCCGCTCCGCTTGCGCCCGCATATTGGCATATATTCTTACATTAGAAATAACAAACTTGCACGCGGAAAAGACGTGATATGGGAACGGCCCGCTGCTATAGTTAATTCAATGTATGTGCATATTAGCCTCAGTGTACAAGCTCGGAAATTTAAACTACCACACAGTTGGCAACTTGGCATAACTCTGTTTAATTGCAGCAGTTTCGTACTGAAATGCAGCTTAGAGAAGCCTTTAGGATTAATTAACCGTGCCGAATTAAAGCGCAATTAATAGTAAAATCGGCTAATCGTTGCATCCCTAGTAAGGATATCAGTGCATTGTACAAAAGGCCTTTTCTACAAACACATTCAAATGTTTTCGGCTGCTCGCGACACTGGCTTAATGTCAGGTGACTCACGCTCTGCGCAGCTCATGCTGTATTGAACAGGCGCACGTCACTTCATAACTATAGCGGCCGTTTTTTGACTGAACTAAATTTATTTTTGATGTCTTGGTCACACTATTTGGAGGGCCGGAACAAATTGCCTCGGGGGCCGGGTTCGGCCTGCGGGCTGCCAATTAAATAGCCCTGTTGTAGAGTATATTTGTTCCATTAGTTTTCCAAGTCTGAAATATAACAGTTTTAACCCAAGCCATGTTTTATATGATGGTGGAAAGATGCTAGATTACCTGTCCTGGAGTTTCTTCTCAGCAGCTGAAAGAGTCTTTAGTTTTTTCTTCTGTTTCTGAACCTGATCTTTGCCCTTGACTACTGCATTATCAGACACTGCCGGCGTGACTTTAGGCTCAATCTAATGAGAAAACACAGAAGAAAAATGTCAAACATTAGCTGTTTCCATACAAAGATGCGAATTAGATTTATGCACAAAACTGGAATATTGCATAAAACATTAGTGAATAAAGCAGCGTGTCCAGTCAATAAGAAACACGAGAAAACAAAAACATCACTTCCTGCTAAACTTGCACACATATTGATCAGAGAAATGTAGTTTAGGGCTATGATAGAAGCCACTGTGGTGTTTGTTCTCCTCTAATAAATGAGTTGCGCCTCAGAGGACGAAGACCAAACACAATGAACGCAGTGAATGCGGTGGCTTCTGGAGGCGTGAGATGGGAACACAGACTGATGCTCAAGACAGTTCTGGAGGGAATAATAATAAAAGAAGAAGAATAACACTGAAGCACTGTGATGACGGACTGACGGCTGAGGACTTTTACAATCAGATCTTTCACAATGAAAAGCTGGAAACATGTAAAGCTGCAAACTCCATTAATGCAAAGTCCCTGAAACACACATTTATGTCTGTGAAATCATCTGTCAAAAACTAAACCACATCACACACACTGATGTTCACTAAATGTGTTTACATATGCATTAGAGTTGGGCCGATAGACGAAGCCATCATCTATCGCCGATGGCTGATAAACTTCACGATGCTGAGCCGGTATCGCGATCCATCGCCCAGCCCCACATGTATATTGATATATAACTTATTATTTGCATGTCATCTTAATAGCAATAACGGTCTTTTTATGAGCTGTTAAATTGTACATATAGCTGCCGCTTACACTGCTGACAGCATGGTGAGGATTAAATGAAGGATTATACAGCACCTCTCACGCTTAACATGTGTAGATTCAGTGGCAAACACTGTTACCTGCAAACCCCGTCCCACAGACTCTACAGTGAATGGCTTTAGTTATCTTCATAGCGGACTTGAAGCCACTGGAAGTCTTTTATCCACTCTTGGAAAAGTGTAAATGGTGGATTAACATTCAGCACATGATCACTAATAAGATGTGTTATTATTAGTGACTTTAGGTGCTTTCTAAAACTAAATCTGTCAGTGTTATTTTCATTCTCTCATCTTCAGCGCTTCACATTTCCGCTGTTGTAGCTCCTGTCATGTGAAGGCAGAAGGCATTGACTGAGTGATTGACAGCTGATATTAACCAATCCATTCACGTTCAGTTCTAGAGCAGTGGGCCAATAAGAAGAGCACAAAGGCGGGGCAAGCATTGCGGGCTTTATTTACTTCAGCAAGTTCATAACAACTGTTTAATCTGTTCCTGAGCGCTGCGTTTGACATCTTTAGGTGCAAAGATGCATTCTGCTTAAATGTCTCCTAAATCCGGCGACGCGGTGAGCATTTTGCAGTGAAAACAGGTCGCACGGCAACAATTTATGCACTCGCACAAATGCTTACAATTATATTTTTACAGGGTTCTTGCACCATTTTAAAAGTAAAATTTAATGCTTTTTAAGACCTCAACAAATATAATTTAAGACCCAAAAATTTCATAATTTCTTTGGAATAGGTTACTCAATTTATTGCCTCTTACAATGGAAATCAAAACTTGAAAGTTTTCCATTTGGTATCAATTATGTGCAATGTGTAAACTCGCTAAGTAAAAAAAAAAAAAGCAAAAATACTTTTCTTTGAGACCTTTTTCCTTTCTTTTTTTGTTCCATTGTGATGTTTATTTGTTTATTATTTATTTATTGCCACATCAGCAACTTATGGCTATTTCGTGGCAAAATGGATATACATAAAATATTACATGTGCTTCCACTGTCGTTAATTAAGCACACCGGCTAAAAATGTAATACCTACAGCAACTTTACGGTAAATTTAAGACAATTTAAGACCATAATTTCCCGGATTTTAATTTAAGACTTTTTAAGGACCCGCGGAACCCTGTTTTAGGTTGCATAAAATTTCGGGCGCATATTCGACCAAAACGGTGGAGCCCTAGCATCTTTACTTGTTATTATTTCCTCATAATAATAATAAAATAAGGAAGTTATCATCAATCACAATACAAACTACAGTGAACTCCAAACCAACTCTCGTCTCCTCCACCAGCTGTGGGAAAAAGCCATTATACAGACACAGATCACTCCACCTATTCATGCCAGAGTCCCGCGGATAAAAGTGATTGACAGGTGGTCATCTGTGTGTAACTTTATTTATTTATGGTTTGGTTATGGGTAAAGCAAAGACCATGTGTGTCAGGTAGTGAAAACAGTAGGCTACAATTAATTAATTCGTTACTTACGACAACGATGCCATCGTCCATCGCGATGTTTCACATTAGACATCGTACAATGCCAAACTGGTCAACATCACCCAACCCTAATATGCACACATTTTTTGCGCATCTTGGGATTTCCATTAATCATTATTTGATGTGATATTCTAAAAATCGAGCATTTTAAATAGGCAGATGGAAACATAGCTACTGTCATTTAGTGACGTCTTCAGTTAAACTTACTTTTGGTGGAGGAAGGAACACTAAAGTATTAGCAGATGAAGTGGAGGCGAATAAAGAAGACAGCGCTGAGGATTTGTGTTTTTCTGGGAAGAGGCTGCTGGACACCTGACCGACTCTATATCCTCCAGCATCGCCACCGTCACTGCTGAAACAACAAGAAAACTGAGTAAACACAAACAGAGCAAACATCCTCAATATACTCACAATACAGCATCAAAAGATGCGGTTTAGGGCTGCACAATATGTTTTCAGCATTGATATTGCAATGTGTGCATCCGCAATAGTCACATCGCAAAGATATGCAATGTTGAGTCTGGATTATAGTTGACCAGAAGCTGCAGAATTGTGTTTAATTACTGTATTTATATGATTTATGCAAAAATGATAGACTAAAAGTAAAGGTGCTAACTAGCGACATTAGAAGTTAAGAAATCACTGAGGTTAAGTTGGTTTTATATTCACACATACAGACTTTTCACTCATTTTTTTTTCGGCTTAATCCCTTTATTAATCATGGGTCGCCACAGCGTTATGAACCGCCAACTTATCCAGCATATGTTTTACGCAGCGGATGCCCTTCCAGCTGCAACCCATCTCTGGGAAACATCCATACACACTCATACACTACAGACAATTTAGCCTATCCAATTCTCCTATATCACATGTGTTTTGGACTGTGGGGGAAACCGGAGCACCCGGAGGAAACCCATGCCAATGCGGGGAGAACATGCAAACTCCACACAGAAAAACCAACTGACCCAGCCGAGGCTCAAACCAGTGACCTTCTTGCTGTAAGGCGACAGCACTACCTACTGTGCCACCCCTACATTCAGACTTTCTCCTTAATATTATATTTTCAGAAAAAAATACTATTTGCAAATTCTAAATAGTGAAATGGCGACACAGTGGCGCAGTACAGTCGCCTCACAGCAAGAAGGTCACTAGTTTGAGTCCCGGCTGGCTCAGTTGGCATGTTCTCCCCGTGTTGGCGTGGGATTCCCCCACAGTCCAAAAATATGCGGCATAGGTGAATTGAATAAACTAAATTGGCCGTAGTGTATGAGTGAGTATGGGTGTTTCCCAGTACTGGGTTGTAGCTAGAAGGGCATCCGCTGTGTAAAACATGCTAACCCCTGATGAATAAAAGGATTAAGCCCAAACAAAGTGAATGAATGAAATAAGGAAATCATATTAGCAGCTGCTCAACATTGTTCACAGTCAATTAAATAGTGCTAATGTTGTTTTGGGCGGTTCATTCCGCTGTGGCGACCCCTGATAAATAAGAAACCGAAGTCGAAGGAAAATTTATGAATAATGTTGTTTTGAAGTCATACTTACATGTGATTTCAGACCGAATATTCAAAGTACATGGTAAACAATACAGGGAGCGTGGCAGAAGTTGTCATTGAACAAATGTGCGAATATAAAACCAACTTTACCTCATTTAAGAAATCCAATCCACACATTTTATTCTTGGTGGGGTAGTTAAAGGGTTAACAAAGTGTTCTAGATGCTATAATATATGTAGTAGTATACACTACACTATAGTATTGACAATAAATTACCATAGTATTAAAAAAAACTCCTTACAAAACCAAAACAATGATGATGTTAAACCATTAATAGCGGATAATAAAACGTGTAAAGGCAAACAAACCTCTTTTTAATCTCCTTCTTCATGATGTCACTCAGAGCGCGTGTCCATGTGAAACGATCTAGAAGATATTTCTGGAAATGTTCGCGTAATTAAAGTTACAGCGACGTGCTGAAGTTTCACACATAAACACGTTTATTTCGCTGCCACGCACATGCGCAGTTTTTCTATGTCCTGGAAACCACAAACACTCATAATCAGTTCCTAGTGAGAAAATATTCCTCGATTAGCACACCAAAACACGCGGTTCTTAACACAAAACAATGTTCATAAATTACTCTAATATATTTTGTTTTTTTTTAAATGGAAATAGACATGACAAACTCACTAACAGCAGCGCTTTTATAACTGTAATGTTTCTCGCCGGCGCAGCATTAGGCGCGAAACCTTGTGATGTTACATCCGGTTGCTGGTTCTGCAGGTGAGAAAGATGCGGGGATGTTTTCATTCTGTTATTATTGTGTAACATGTAAGTCACCGCTTCTAATTCACATTGTCTGCTTGTTTAAGCGCATATGAGATGTTTTATAATGCTAATCTTATATATACAGACATGAGTGTGTAATCGCAGACGTCACTAATCTAATCCATAGTGAAAATAGAGGAATAAATGGCTATATTTTAGGAGTTAAGCTATATTTAAACTATACTTTAGGAATTATGAGGTTCAATATTAATTTTCTGAGTAGATTTGAGGTTTTTATGTTAAACGCGTCACATAATATATATAAATTGTCCAAACAATAATGTGGGATTCATATTAATAGTTTCATTTTATAGTAAGATTCCATTATTTATTTATTAACGCGAACAAATGATGAAATATACATTTATAACTGTGTTTATTCATCTTTGTTAACGTTAGCTACTGAAAATAAAGTCAATCATTGGCTCACAGTGCGTTAACTATTCATAAGCACAACCGTGGATTTGACTAATAATTTGAAGAGTTCAGATGCAAAAACCTCTAAGTGTCATCTAAAATAATTGAGGTAAAGTTGGTTTAATATTCACACATTCTTTCATAGTGTTTACCATGATACTTTGAATATTCGGTATGAAATCAGATGTGAATATGACCTCAAAACAACATTAGCACCATTTATTTGACCGTGAACTTGTACTTTGGTAGTCGGTGGCTGCTGCTTATTTGATTTCACTATTTAGAATTTAGCAAAGAACACTTTTTAATTAAGGAGAAAGTCTGAATGTGTGAATATAAAACCAACTTTACCTCAATTCTGAAATAGTCTTCTGAAATGACTTTTTTTTCTCAGTCTCCTGTGTGCAGCTTCAGCAACTTCACTTTTATGGCAACAAATAAGTTATTTTCATTGTGTTTAAATGTAAAAAAAAAGCTGAAAATAAACATAGGACTTAAAAAAATGCTCATTTTAGAAAAAAATCTCAGATGGCACTTCATTTACATTGATTATGCATTAGTAAATATGATGAATTAATTATTGTTCATGTTAGTAAATACATTAACTAATGAAACCTTAAAGTGTGACCATTTTGACAAATGCTAATCTAATATATACAGACACGAGTATGTAATCACAGACGTCACTAATCTAATATTTATAGTATAAATAGAGGAATAACTCGCTGCTTTACACGTCACATAATGTATATAAATTGTCAAAACAGCAATGTGGGATTCATTTTTTACAGTAACATTCTATAGTTAGATTCCATTATATAATTACTAACGCAAACAAATGATGAAATATACAATTATTAAAGTGTTTATTCATCTTTGTTAAGGTTAGCTACTGAAAATAAAGTCAACCATTCTTAACTCAGTGCGTTAACTAATGTAAAGAAGCACATCTGTGGATTTGACTAATAATTTACATTGATTATGCATTATTGTTCATTCTTCGTTCATGTTAGTAAATACATTAACTAATGAAACCTTAAAGTGTGACCATTTTGACAAATGCTAATCTAATATATACAGACACGAGTATGTAATCGCATGTTACTAATCTAATCTCTAGTGAAAATAGCGGAATAACTCGCTGTTTTAGGAATTATGAGGGTTAATATTCATTTTCTGAGTAGATTTGAGGTATTTCTGTTAAACGCGTCACATAATGTATATAAGTTGTCCAAACAATAATGTGGGATTCATATTAATGGTTTCATTTTATACTAAGATTCCATTATTTATTTATTAACGCGAACAAATGATGAAATATACATTTAATAAAGTGTTTATTCATCTTTGTTAACGTTAGCTACTGAAAATAAAGTAGATCATTCTTAACTCAGTGCGTTAACTATTCATAAGCACAACAGTGGATTTGACTAATAATTTGAAGAGTTCAGATGCAAAAACCTCTAAGTGTCATCTGAAATAATTGAGGTAAAGTTGGTTTAATATTCGCACATCCGTTCAATGACAACTTGTGACACACTCCCTATAGTGTTTACCATGATACTTTGAATATTCGGTATGAAATCAGATGTGAATATGACCTCAAAACAACATTAGCACCATTTATTTGACCGTGACACTTGTACTTTGGTAGTCGGTGGCTGCTGCTTATTTGATTTCACTATTTAGAATTTAGCAAAGAATACTTATTAATTAAGGAGAAAGTCGAATGTGTGAATATAAAACCAACTTTACCTCAATTCTTCTGAAATAATTTTTTTTTTCTCAGTTTCATGTGTGCAGGTTCAGCAACTTCACTTTTATGGCAACAAATAAGTTATTTTCATTGTCTTTAATGTAAAAAAAAAAACTGAAAATAAACATAGGACTGAAAAAAATGCTCATTTTAGAAGAAAATCTCAGATGGCACTTCATTTACATTGATTATGCATTAGTAAATATGATGAATTTATTATTGTTCATGTTAGTAAATACATTAACTATTGAAACCTTAAAGTGTGACCATTTTGACAAATGCTAATCTAATATATACAGACACGAGTATGTAATCGCATGTTACTAATCTAATCTCTAGTGAAAATAGCGGAATAACCTGCTGTTTTAGGAATTATGAGGTTCAATATTCATTTTCTGAGTAGATTTGAGGTATCTTTGTTTAACACAAGATCATGTATATAAATTGTTAAAAAAAACAACAATGTGGGATTCATTTTGACGGTATCATTTTATAATTAGGTATAATTGTAAAATGATTATAATTTATAATTAAATTGGGTATAATTATAATTTACTAACACAAACAAATAATGAAAGATACACTTATTAGAGCATTTATTAATGTTAACGTTAGCTACTGAAAATAAAGTCAATCATTGGCTCACAGTGCGTTAACTAATGTAAAGGAGCACAACAGAGGATTTGACTAGGGATGCTCCGATCAGGATTTTTGCTGCCGATATCAAGTACCGATTCTTTGTGATGGTGATCGGCCAATACTGAGTACCGATTCTGATGCTTCAAGCTTTATAATACATGAAGCACATTTTCCCCCTAAGTATGATCATTAAGTGGAGATCTTGCCTTACACCTCAGAGAATAAATGAAGAATGTTGCATATAATCCCTCAAACATGTCTCATAACCATTTAGTGTGGACATGTCATGGTCAGAAGCAACTTTACAGAAAATAATAGATAAAACAGATACAAAAAATGGTAAGAAAAACAACTAACAAAGCAATTTGGAAACATTGCAAATGATGGAAGAAGAATTCGACATGTCTCAATCAAGAAAAAGTACATATTTGATGCATAAGATGTTAAAATGCACATCTATAAATATATATTTATTTATTGCAGTAAGTATATTACAAAAAGGTATATTATGAAATATTCAATTAAAACTTTTTTTTTTTGCGTTTTTAATTGCATTTCAGCCAGGTTTTAGTGAACTTGCAATATTGTCAAAAGCACAGAACTCTCAGTTCTTATATATGTAAAAAGGTCTAAGACCATTCCAATATTTTGCTCTCCAACTAGCATGTCTGGTTCCTCTGCATATAAACTCGTAAACAGACACCTGTGATCGGTTCATGAGATCGGCCAGATTGGCGAGTACCGATCGAGTCATAAAATGTGATTATCGGCCGATACCGATCTCTGGCTGATTGATCGGAGCATCACTAGATTTGACTAATGATTTACATTTATGTGTTAGTAAACACTGAAATATGATGAATTATTTGTTCATCTTAGTTCATGTTATTAAATACACTAACTAAAGAAACCTTATTGTAAAGTGTGACCATAATGTCATATAAACCTGTTAACTCCAAGATGATGAAAAATGTCTCAAAGATATTTAATGTGAGTTCTTGTACTACACTTGAACTTTTAGGGTGTACTAGCGTAGTATTATCCATTACACGTTGCTTTCATGATAGCAGTGCTCTTAGATCAGCATGCTAATAATATCTTGTTAGTGTTTTAGCAGTGTGTTGATGATGTTGGAAGAGGCTGTGGGCAGACGTGTGTGTTGTGATGGAGAAAGAGGAACCGTCCGCTATGTCGGTCCAGTTCCTCCCACTGCAGGTCTGTGTTCATTCCTAATTATGTCAATGTGTGTGTGTGTGTGTGTGTGTGTGTGTGTGTGTGTGTGTGTGTGTGTGTGTAATATATATATATCAGAATTATTATTCCCCCTTTGATTTTTTTTTTTTTCCTTTTTAAAATATTTCCCAAATGATGTTTAACAGAGCAAGGAAATTTTCACAGTATGTCTGATAATATTTTTTCTTCTGGAGAAAGTCTTATTTGTTTTATTTCGGCTACAATAAAAGCAATTTGTTTGTTTTTTAAACCGTTTTAAGGTCAATATTATTAGCCCCTTTACGCTATATTTTTTTTCTGATAGTCTACAGAACAAACAACTGTTATACAAAAAACTTGCCTAATTACCCTAACCTGCCTAGTTAACCTAATTAACCTAGTTAAGCCTTTAAATGTCACTTTAAGCTGTATAGAAGTGTCTTGAAGAATATCTAGTTTAATATTATTTACTGTCATCATGACAAAGAGAAAATAAATCAGTTATTAGAGATGAGTTATTAAAACTATTATGATTAGAAATGTGCTGAAAAAATCTGCTCTGTTAAACAGAAATTAGGGGAAAAAAATAAACAGGGCGGCTAATAATTCTGACCTCAACTTTATGTATGCATGTATATAGCTCTGGTTTCCCCCACAAGTCCAAAGACATGCTCTATAGGTGAATTGGGTAAGCTAAATTGTCCATAGTGTATGTGTGTGAATAAATGTGTGTATGGGTGTTTCCCAGTACTGGGTTGCAGCTGGAAGAGCATCCGCTGTGTAAAACATATGCTGGATAAGTTGGCGGTTCATTCTGCTGTGGCGACGGCGACCCTTGATTAATAAAGAGACTAAGCCGAAAAGAAAATGAATGAAAATAAATATATATATACACACACACACACACACACACACACACACACACTACACTCTACTTTCAGTTTTCTTAATTTTTCTTTGGACTGTTGCATTCGGCCTGGTGCTACAGCGCATTATGCACCTAAACAGCCAGACACAAGAACAGTTTAATTCCCAGGCCATTTCCCACTTTAACCACCTTTAATTTACCACATATGTACATGTATATCATTGCACTCTGTATATAGGAACCAGTAGCGGCTCCAGGATTTTTTGTTCTTGGGGGTGCTAAAAATAATTAATTTTGATAGCTTCAACAATCTAAATATAATACTTCAGGGCTCGAAATTAACCTTTTTACTTGGTAGCACCGGTGCTCCCAACTTCAAAAATTTAGGAGCACCAGAAATAATTTAGGAGCACCCACCAAAAATGTATGAACACCACTGCAAATTGTATATTAAGGGATTTATTGTATTTGAAAACAACATCAATCAGGACTAACAAAAACCAGAAACAACTATCTAACTAATGCTGTGATGACTTATTCATTTTGGAATTATTGCACAGATATCAATGTCTAATAATTATAAAATATTATTAATGATGATGATGATGTCAATAATACTTACAATGAATAACATTTCTCATTATCATGCTGCCCTGAATGTGCGTGAATGTGAGTTATGTACTGTAAAAGGTCCTGCTGTTACTTTATGAAAAATACATTTATGGTTTGCATCAAACAAAAATGAAGCATTGCAGTAAGAAATATTTATTTTGCACTATTGGTTTTATATGCATGTCAATTTAATAAATAATATTTCTGCTACAAAACGTAAACGTAAGATTATAATAAATCATTCAATCCAATGCTGAAAGCTGCATGCAGTCATCAGTAAAAAGAAAAAAAAATTACATGTCAAGAAGGAATGGACCAAAGAAAGTAAGAAAAGTCTCACTTCAAGCCTAGGCTACCACTCTTTAAAAGTTTTGGTTTCGGTTTGTGTCATTTTATATGCTCGGTCTCGTTATGCGCTGATTTTCATTTTTCTGTGTTTGTGGAAAAAAGCAGGCGAACCAGCTGACATATAAGAGCAAGCAGAGCAGGAGTCTCGTGATGACCACCGGCGCAATACCGTTCTTTGTTATGAGCCGCAGATTCAGTTTAAACTTAGTAAAAGTGAGCTTCTTTGGCGATGATGTGTAGTGTTACATTTAGCGGACATTTGCGCTGAACACGCAGTGAATGCAACGCATCGAGATTCAGGCACCTTCTCCGAAACCCTCGATTGATCTCGGCTGGCGCCCTTAAAAGCTCCCTGTTATCTGACAGCGGAAAGCCTTGAGTGATTGACAGCTGATATGAACCAATATAGCGGCAGGGAAGTCTGATTCAGCACGTTTTTAGAAAAAATCGAAACAAGTCGCACTACAACCATTAAATGCAGTCGCACAAATGCTCCCAAATATATTATGAGGTCGCATAGATTAAATTTCGGGCGCATATGCGACCAAAATGGTCGCAATTTCGAGCCCTGTACTTTATTTTTATTTCTTTTCTAAGGAAGAAAAAAAAATACAATAACATTGGAACTTAAATGAACAGTTACAGGTCACATTAACAAGTACATATAAAGATCAGTTTACAGTGCAAAGGCATCTCACAATCCTCAACTATCTAAATAACGTGCATTTTCAGTCATTTTGTAATTTAATTAAATTTTTATATATATAAATGGAAGCTTCAAAAAGGGCCTGTGTTACTTTTCTTGCCAATGTTAGTGTAACATTTCATGGCAACTACCAAAATATTATAAATGAATACAATTTATGATTGCACAGAAAAGAAAAAGTAGGGATTTCTATTTTTTTTTCTTTCATTCTTTCTCTTGTAACACAGGCTTTATTATTTTTTTAATTGAATGAAATGCTAATGGTCTAATCCGATTTAATTGTCTATGCTAAGCTAAGCTAATGGTTTAATCTGATTCGTAAGCTAAGCTAAAAGTGCTCCGGCCAGAAGATGAATTCAAAAATGGTAAAATCCATTTGTTTAACTCTGGGAGAGCTGCAGAATGTGCCTATTTCCCTAGAAAGTGGAGTGTTTCTTTAATTTTGCTTTCTGGAACACTTTTTTGGGATATTTTTGAGCGCCTTGGACTTACGATTTTTTGTGTATGTTTATGAATTACCCCTGAAGCACCTTTTGTTTGATTCTACACTTCAGTTTGATGTCTGTCTTTAGGTGTGTGGTTGGGAGTGGAGTGGGATCATCCAGAGAGAGGAAAGCATGATGGCAGTCATGACGGAGTGCGATATTTCACCTGCAGGTGCTCAAAAGTCTCATCATTTCTGTATTTATTAACACATCTGATTAGTTAAAGGCAGGAACAGATGGAATTTGCGCCCACAGAAATTTGCAGATTTATTAGCTAATCATTGAGTTTATTTCTGTAAATGTGTGTGTGTGTGTATATACAGTTGAAGTCAGAATTATTAGCCCCCCCCCCCATTTA
This sequence comes from Danio kyathit, assembly GCA_903798195.1. NCBI lineage: Eukaryota > Metazoa > Chordata > Actinopteri > Cypriniformes > Danionidae > Danio > Danio kyathit. The sequence continues at coordinate 54,347,763 of LR812529.1, read as the reverse complement.
TTTTTTTCCCAATTTCTGTTTAACGTTGAGCAGATTTTTTCAACACATTTCTAATCATAATAGTTTTAATAACTCATCTCTAATAACTGATTTATTTTATCTTTGTCATGATGACAGTAAATAATATTAGACTAGATATTCTTCAAGACACTAGTATTCAGCTTAAAGTGACATTTAAAGGCTTCACTAGAGTAATTAGGGTAACTAGGCAGGTTAGGGTAATTAGGCAAGTTATTGTATAATGATGGTTTGTTCTGTAGACTATCGAGAAAAATAAATTAGCCTAAAAGAGTCTAATAATTTTGTCCTTAAAATGGTGTTTAAAAAATTAAAAACTGCTTTTATTCTAGCTGAAATAAAACAAATAAGACTTTCTCCAGAAGAAAAAATATTATCAGACATACTGTGAAAATTTCCTTGCCCTGTTAAACATCACTTGGGAAATATTTAAAAAAGAAATAAAAATTCAAAGGGGGGCGAATAATTCTGACTTCAACTGTGTATGTATGTATATATATATATATATATATATATATATATATATATATATATATATATATATATATCATACACATGTATATGTATATGTATATGTATATATATATATATATATATATATATATATATATATATATATATATATAGGCCTGTCTGTCATAATCAATATCTAGACTGCGATATACATCACCCATAAATAAACAATTCTAGCAACATTTCAGCAACATTTCAGCTGATTGTGCAACATCTCTATCTCTATTGGAGCTGTCAGTGTCAGTATGGTTAAAAACACTGTAGTCTTTACTATTAATTACTATAGTATATTTTTAAGTGTGTGTCTGACTGAAAATAGATCTGGCAGGAGATATCAGCCTCTGTTACTCTTTACCTTGTTAACATTTATTAGTATTTCTTTAGGACATGCGTTGATTATTAAACTGTTAAAATGACTACATTTAAATATCTTAAGAATGAAATATGATGTGTTTTTTACGGAATGATAGCGGGATAGAACTGTAAAATACGGGAGAATCCTGGGAAAAACGGGAGGGTTGACAAGGTATGCTGATGAATCCGAACAAGGATCACAAATTTGCAAAAAAAATAAAAAATTTCAGGTTTTTTTTCCTCCCATCCTGTAGCCTACTCGCGCCCCACCAGTTGAGAACCACTAATCTAAAGGATTAAATATGATGTGTTCTTTGAAAGAGTGTACCTGCAGTGTGATGGTATTATATTGTCATTCTGGCATTATATAATGAGCAGCATAAAATGGTCTTAAAATAACAATAATATTGTTTATCACAACATATTTTAGTGCAATATATCGTACAACAAAAACTAGACATCGTGACAGGCCTATGTATGTATATGTACACATTTCAGTAATATTATTAAATAATATGCAAATGTTTATGATTTATATACAATACAGTTTGTAATAATATTTTCTGTAGATATCTTTACTTATCTTTCTGTAGATACATTACTGTATATGAGAGATTTGCTTTGTTTACCGAACAAGTGTATCTAATTGGATTTGCATTGTAAACCTTAAATAAAAGTTAAAAGTGTATTTTTTATTTCATGTTTTTAGTTAGTTTTTCTCTATTGGTTTGGCTCATTTCTTAAAACTGGAATTACATTCTCAAAACAACATGGACAAACCTCCAAACAAACTTGGCAATTGTTCACAACAGAATGAACTTTTCTCATTCATTTCATCAAATTGCAAATGTCTAAGTACATGTAGCCTACATTTAGCACAATTTCCAAGTGAATAGATCTAGTTGATCTAAACTGATTGTTGATTCTCAGTCTAATGGTTGTCCTATCCAAAATGTGTCAGCGTCATTTCATTGTATAAGTCATCACATGCACAATAGTCTGTTCAATTTTCAAAATGAGTCAAGAACATACTACCATGAATATCATATGTGAATCTGTGGAACATTTGATACCTTTATTACAGCAACTGGCAATCAGGTAAAACTAGAACTTGACTAACAAAGGAGGAATTTCACGCATCTCAGATGAGCAATCAAGCACTGTAGGCTGTATTTAATTTTAATTGTTTTTTGTTTGTGTGTTTATATTACAGTATATTGCTGTATACGGTACCTTTTTTATTCTGATGTTAATTACTTGGTTACAATTTCATTGGAAGTATGATAAACTTTGGAGGCTACTCTTAACCTAAAATCCCAACACTATCTCACGGCAATTCATAACCTTTTGATTTAATGGCTAATTCGAATGAATTTGTACGATCTCATTCATACAATTTAGTATGATTTGCTTACCCCCCCAATGATGATTGGGTTTAGGGGTGTGGTTGAGTGCCACGCCTTCTTTTAAAAATTGTACATTTTGTATGACTGAACACGTATGAATTAGCCACTGAACTGACAAAGCATAAAATAGTTGCATGTCCTTGTGAGATCAGACTGAAAATCCTTATTTCTTATAATTTTTTAAATCTTAATTTATTTTATTTAGTTTTTTTACACAATTGCGTTCTGTTAAAAGACAAAAAAACAGTTCAGTAACCATTTTCAAAAACTGGGCTAAGACTGAAAGGTGGACATGAGGGATATTTCAATGGTCCTCTGTCATAGTGACAAAACATCTAAACATTTAGACTTGCAGTGCTTATGCAATGCAAAAGGGACAAAGGAATTTGGGGGCACTGACTCTTTAAATGAGAAGGAAATTTAGTTTTGACATATGAATGAACAGTTTTGGGAAAGATAGGAGCTTTTGCAAGTGAGCTATAGTGTTGTGCTGAACGGTAAGACTGTTTTGCAAAACAATCTTAGAGTATTGAGAATGTAATTCCAGTTTCAAGACATGAGCCAAACCAATGGAGAAAAACTGTAATATGCACAGAATAATTAATATACACAAAAAATATCTGTAAATGAGCAGTTTTCAATATTTTGTGATTTATGTTTTAATTTTCCCCTATTTATTTCTGCTACTGAGTTGCATTATGGGATCTTGATCTTTCTTCCAACAACTTTTAACCTTGAAAGTGGGGGAGTTTTCTGATCATGTGTAATAGTGTGCAGTGCTATATTGTGTGTGTTGGTGTTGTATATTACACTACAGAAACCTTGTAATAAACTGCAGCACATTTTCTGTTGTTTTATAGATATTATTTCTTATACATTATAGTATCTCAATCTCAAACTCCTAAAATGTCAATAAAAGTCACTGTAGAGTTGAATTTTCAGCATCAAAAGTCAACAGAGCAGAGATCAACATCCCATAATGCAATTCACAATAGCAAATAAACAGAAGTAATTCACTAAACACAGAAACTGTTCATTAACAGATATTTTTCACAGTGTACTCTCAAAATAATTCAGCATATTTATTTATTTTTTTTACAAACGTCAGTGCAGGAAAAGCAAAAGATGTACACAGATCCTGTGTGGCCCTGATTATCGGTTATTTTTGTTATTGTGGTCAGGCACCTGACAGGCGGCTCTTTTGTGAGGCCCCAAAAGGCCAGTTTTGGTGTGGATTATGTGACGGCTCTGAAGCAGCGCTATGAGGTGGAGATAGAGGAGGTGACGGCAGAAGAGATGAAGATCTCCAGCAAAACTGTTGTCATGGTCGGCTTTGAGAAAGTCAAGAAGAAACAGAGGTGAGCTTTCACTCGTCATTACAGCACTGCTTTTACATCTACAGTAGTCAGCGATTAAAATGGATCAAAGCCTTTCATCAAAGTTGTCCTAAAACTATAGAACGACACCCGTTCATGTCTTTGGAAAAGCTTTTTTTGATCCCCTTTAAATGTCAAACTTTATTATAAACTATGGCTGTGCAATATGAAGATATACAGTTGAAGTCTGAATTATTTTTATATTTTTTCCCCCTAATTTCTGTTTAACTGGAGAAGATTTTCTTCAACACATTTCTAATCATAATAGTTTTAATAACTCATATCTAATAACTGATTTATTTTCTCTTTACCATGATGACAGTAAATAATATTAGACTAGATATTCTTCAAGACACTAGTATTCAGCTTAAAGTGAGATTTAAAGGCTTAACTAGGGTAATTAGGGTAAAGTTAGGGTAATTAGGCAAGTCATTGTTTAACAGTGGTTTGTTCTGGAGACAATCCAACACTAATATTGCTTAAGGGGGCGAATAACATTGACCTTAACATGGCTTTAAAACAATTCAGAACTGCTTTTATTCTTGCCGAAATAACACTAATTAGATTTTCTCCAGAAGAAAAAACATTATTGGAAATACTGTAAAAACTTTCCCTAATATCAAATGGAAAATATTTGAAAAAGACTAAATATTTCACAGGAGGGCTTATAAGTTTGCCCTCAACTGTAACATAGAATGTGATTAAAATATAAATTAAAATCTAATTGAATTTTTTAAAAATAAATGCAATCAAAATATAGAATTGTTAGGAATAAAACACAGGGTTCTTGCACCATTTTAAAAGTAAAATTGAATGCTTTTTAAGACCTCAACAAATATAATTTAAGACCCAAAAATTTCATAATTTCTTTGAAATAGGTTACTCAATTTATTGCCTCCTACAATGGAAATCAAAACTTGAAAGTTTTCCATTTGGTATCAATTATGTGCAATGTGTGAACTCAGTAAGTAAAAAAAAAAAGCAGAAATACTTTTCTTTGAGACCTTTCTTTTCTTGTTCCTTTGTGATGTAGAACAGAGCCAACAAAACATAGATAAGCCTTTAAATGTCACTTTAAGCTGTATAGAAGTGTCTTGAAGAATATCTAGTCTAATATTATTTACTGTCATCATGACAAAGAGAAAATAAATCAGTAATTAGAGATGAGTTATTAAAACTATTATGATTAGAATGTGTTGAAGAAATCTGCTCTCTGTTAAACAGAAATTGGGGAAAAAATAAACAGGGGGGCTAATAATTCTGACTTCAACTGTGTGTATGTATATATATATAACTACACTGCTTTCATCAGCGTTGCACATGGAGAATAACATCTTTATTCCGGGATTACCACTCTTAATAAATACACTTTGCATATGAAGTAAATCATATCTCAAAGCATTTACTGGGGCACTTGCGATTTTCAAATTGAGTCTAGAGACGCCCCTTTGCTACGCAAATTAAATGAAACTTGTTATAGCCGACTGTGAGGTGGCGTCTGAATAAGTAACATCGTTAGGTCGAGCTGCAAACAATGCAAGGATTAACCTGGACTGGCTATAACTAGCTCCTACAACGTACCGCTGGAGCGACTCTTTCATGTGCGACTCGATGGCTTTGAGCTCCATGGTCACCTCACCTCGACAACCGCGTAATGACAGCATGCATGTGCAGACCGACGTCATCGTCTGTAGCCGACCTACCGTAATAAGCTAATAAATCACGGAGACTCTCATTTCACTCCTGTTTCACACATACTAAATTGATCAGCTATTAGATGTTTTACGGTGGACCACTGTGCTTTCCTATCGGCATTAAGCACACCGGCTGAAAATTTAATACCTACAGCAACTTTACGGTAAATTTAAGACAATTTAAGACCTTAATTTCCCGTATTCTAATTTAAGACTTTTTAAGGACCCGCGGGAACCCTGAAAACAGCTTATTTTTTGCATATTTTGGCACAATCATAATATCTATAGGAATAATTCTGCTATTAGGCAGTGATTTGTGATGTTGTTTGTGTGGTCACAGTGTGGAGAACCTGACTGAAGTCGGTCTGAGGAGATGTGAAGTTTCAGCTCCAGGCCCAGAGAATGAGATCAGAAACACCACACCATGTATCCTTCACTGAGAACAACCAAATACATCATTCAGTACATTCATTGTGGAGTGGTTAGTGTTGCTGACTGGCATGCAGACATAATGGGTTCAAATCCAGGATAGAGTAATTACAGTCACTTAAAATGTGTTGTTTTATTGCTCTGATCTTGTAATGTGTTTGGTTTTAACTTTGGTCTGACATCCGAATGAATAAAAGACATTAAGTCACAATTTCTGAATGCTTGTACAAGCCGGGATTCGAACTCTGGTTACTCGCAGCACAGTTACACTATTACATTTAAGCTGATCATAAATAACAGTTCATGTGTGTATTTTTATAACTATATATCTTATAATCAGAATAACTGACTTAAGTATTGATTTTCAGAAGAACTAGTATGTTCATCTAGCATGATTCTTAAATATCAGCTAACATAAAGAGAAGTCAACATACATGCAGCTCCTTTAACAGTGTCTCTCAGTCGTTCAGTCTCTGGATCTTTCTGGAAATCTGCTGAGCTCATGGGAAGTGCTGGCAGCCATTACGGAGCAGCTGGAGTCCCTGCAGGAGCTGCATCTCAGGTCATTCATTACTGTCATTCTAATCCTACTAGGTAGGGACATCATTTGAACTACTAACATGCACATATATGTGTAAATATATTCACTACTGTAATTTTATATACACTCTGTATGAGCCCCAAAACAGCAATTAATTTGAATAATCGCAATAATTTCTTGGACAGTTAATCATAAGCCAAATGTCATAATCGTGACCTCCCTAATTCCTGCTTATATTTAAATGTCATTACAAGTGTCTGAGAGGATCAGGTCTGAGTGCTGAAAGTGCTTTATATACCTCTGTGCAGTCACAACAGGTTGAGCATCTCCAGCGCCCCCAGTTCTTTAAGCTCCGCCTTCTCCCATCTGAGGGTCCTGTCAATCAACAGCTGCGCGCTCACCTGGACTCAGGTAAGATGTACAATGTGAACAGGAAAGTTTGAAATGATCAATCCAAACTCAATGTAGTATGCACATATTTGTGCTGATTCTCTCAATAGTATCTGGATTAGGGGTGTCAAAATTAATCGTTTCTTCGGTGCACCGCGATGCAGATGGGGACAATTCGATATCGGTTCAGTAATAGATCATAAATGGTTTTTACGCACTGATGTCATTTATCCCCTATGCGCGATGTCGCGGTAGAATACTATGGCGAATGAGGTGAGGGTGAGTAAATAAAACGCTCCTACTACTTAATAAGCAAATCTTTCACTGCCCCTCTCTCTCCCTCTCTCTCTCTCCCACACACACACACACACTTTAAGCATTTGCCCGTTGGCATGTTCTTGATGTAAAGTTTCCTCTCCTCTCCTCAGATTACCCGATAACCGCGTATTATGCGCATATAGACTGAAGCAGGTCGCACGCCAGAAGCGCCGCTGGGCGACGCTCCGCGCAGCGCCACGCATTTCAGAATTCTAAAAATAGGTTTCAATTAGAGTACACACACCAGCGCCGCAAGTCGGGGGCGCCCAGACACGACTCAGGACACCGTTCATAATTCTGCCGCGCCACAGAGCGCCATCTGATTAGTTTCGTTTTAAATAGCCTGCGAATGTGCGCGTCTGGTGTGCGATACTTTCAACTGTCATGTGCGCGCCGTGTCGCAGCGCTGAGCGGCGCATCCGGTGTGTGACGGCCTTGACCCGCGGCTGTTTTTCCCGCGTCATTCACGGGGCACTTTTGTTTCTAATCGCAGCCCTTTCTGTTGAGCGGGTGAAGACAATGACCAATCATAGGGGTGTAAGAACTTGCCAGCGCTCAAAAAGCAAGCGGGATCATATTTACATTAGTTTATTTGTTATGAATGCTCTTGCTGTCTTCTGTGCATGAGTTTTGTCTAAAACATTCACAAAGAGTGTTTTTTTTTTTTGAGCAGGTAAAATTAAAGGTACAGTTCATATATATTACTGCTTGTATTAAAGGACAAAATTGTATTACAAATAATATATAAATATATTTATAGATTTTAATAAAAAAAGAAGTTCTTGTGTGGTAAAGAAAAAATCTAATTATGTATGGAAAGCATCGACAATGCACCGTGATGCACCGAGATATCGAATTGAACCGAATCGATGGCATGATAATCGTAACCGAACCGAACCGTGAGACCAGTGTAGGTTCACACCCCTAATCTGGATGCAGCCTTTATGATGCAAGCTGAGATTGCATCACTCAGCGATGCAACGTCAGACACAATGCAATGGAGTGAGTGACGTCACTGTGACGGGTAGGGTTAGGGGTGGGGTTAGGTGAGCGCATTAAAAAGCATTGGATGCAGCTCAGATTGCACTCCACCAGGTCTGCATCCAGACCCCTCTAGATTCTCTGGTGAACTATATTACTTTATACTTAATTTTTTGTACTTATATACTAATATAATACTAATAATTATATAATGTAATAATATTTTTAATGCATTTGTTTGATTCAGTTGTAGAGCAAAAAATGCACAAAAAGAGAGAAAATGTTATAATTATGAAAACAGAAATATTGTGATGAATATTCCAAATTGAAATATCAGTTTTCTTTGTCAGTATATTGTAAAACTTTATTTAATTATCACATGATTCTACTGAAGACATTTGAATATGCATTTCTGATTACCATCAATGTTAGTGTCAGTTGTAATAACCTTTCACAATAGTGCTGTATATTTGATTTTTAAAAAATGCACATGAGGTGAGCAGAAAGGTGCATTTAAAAAATGTAATGCTTGTAAATGTTTGACCGCTAGTGCATGTGAATTCAGGAGTAATAATTAATTGATATATTTTTGTCAGGTTCTTCATTGCGCCCCCATGTGGCAGCAGGTAGAGCAACTTTTTCTGGCTGACAACAACATCTCAGAATTACTGAGGTATGTCACTAAATAATAACAGAACATGACTATTAAAAAAATGATAGAAACAAACAACTCTTTCCTTTATTCAGACCAGAACACGTGCTACAGGCGTTAACAGTTCTGGATCTGTCCAATAACCAAATAGCACAGGAGACGATACTGGAAATCTCACATTTACCCCGGTAAAAATAAATAAATACATAATGGCAAGAAAAATCCTAAACTTCATAACTGAAATAAAACTGACATTTTATCTTCAGGTTGGAGAGGTTAAATCTGTCAAGCACCAGTTTATCAGAAATTGAGTTCAGTGATGTTCCAGCAGGTATACTTATTACAGTGACAATCTTTAGATTTTTATTGTGTGTTCATGTATAAACATAATTAAATAATATTTGTATGCTTTAAAGGCAAGAAGACAACACTTTTTCCTGCCTTGAAGGAACTTTTACTAGATGACAACAACATATCCGAGGTGAATATTAGTAAATCTGTTTATTTTATTATCATTGAGATGCATTTATAGTAGATGTAGTCTCATATCATGATACAACTCATCTTATATCCTAATAACGATATACAGTTGCAATACGAATTATTTAACCCCCTGATTTATTAGCCCCCCTGTTTATTTTTTCCCCAATTTCTGTTTAACAGAGAGCTGATTTTTTCAACACATTTCTAATACATAATAGTTTTAATAACTCATCTCTAATAACTGATTTATTTTATGTTTGTCATGAGGACAGTAAATAACATTAGACTAGATATTCTTCAAGACACTTCTATACAGCTTAAAGTGACATTTAAAGGCTTAACTAGGTTAATTAGGTTAACTAGGCAGGTTAGGGGAATTAGGCAAGATATTGTATAATGATGGTTTGTTCTGTAGACTATTGAAAAAATATATAGCTTAAAGGGGCAAATAATTTTGACCTTAAAATGGGTTTTAAAAAATAAAAAACTGCTTTTATTCTAGCCAAAATAAAACAAATAAGACTTTCTCCAGAAGAAAACATATTATCAGACATACTGTGAAAATTTCCTTGCTCTGTTAAACATCATTTATGAAATATTTAAAAAAGAAAAAAAATTCAAAGGGGGTTCAATAATTCTGATTGCAACTGTGTGTATATATATATATATATATATTCATTAAATATAAAACACAAATGATTACAGGCTCAACAAATATGGCTAACTTTCTCACGATGCTGTTAGTCATGTTTTTGTCTGTATATTTGTTATGGTGTGTAATATATTGCGCTCATATAAATTATTAAATTATTAACTGTATTTTACGACACTACGATATAAACTATAGAGCATAATGTGAAATGATAGACTTTTTCTTTTGTCCTTACGATATATACAGTTGAAGTCAGAATTATTAACCCCCTTTGAATATTTTTCTTTTTAAAAAAAATTTCTAAATGATGTTTAACAGAGCAAGGAAATTTTCACAGTATGTCTGATAATATTTTTTCTTCTGGAGAAAGTCTTATTTGTTTTATTTCGGCTAGAATGAAAGCAGTTTTTAATTTTTTAAACATTTTAAGGTCAATATTATTAGCCCCTTTAAGCTATATATTTTTTCAATAGTCTACAGAACAAACCATCATTATACAATAACTTGCCTAATTACCCTAACCTGCCTAGTTACCCTAATTAACCTAGTTAAGCCTTTAAATGTCACTTTAAGCTGTATAGAAGTGTCTTGAAGAATATCTAGTTTAATATTATTTACTGTCATCATGACAAAGAGAAAATAAATCAGTTAAGATGCTGTGTTCACACCAGACGCGGAACGCGTGGATAAATCGTGCTATTCGCGCATAAATAGACGCGTGAACATTTGAGTTTACTTGCTTCATTCGCGCGTCAAATCCCCTTCAGAACAGAAGCGGATTTGCATCATGGGCAGGGCTTCTGTCTGCCCGGTGACTGTTGCTTCATTGCTAAATGGCTAACATGGATTTTATTGAGAAAATATCTGTGTTTATGTGCTTTATGATAAACAGCATTGATGCGTTTGGAGCAGTGTCTGAGTCCACTAGATCCTTTCAGAGGTGCACCCAGCTCTGTGGGCTCATAAACTCCTCCAGAAACTGAACCTGGATGACGGAGGCTTTCAGCGGTGCTTCTGACTGAGCCGAGCCCAGTTTGATGAACTGTTGTCGGTGTCGGCTGGAAGATTTCCCCCGGGACACCAACAATAGGTGCTACGTCACAATCACGCCCCCACAAGAGCAAGCTCCTGATTGGTTAACGCGGCACGAATGTCCGCTGAAGTTCAGATTTTCCAACTCGAGCGATTCAATTCAATTCGCGCTGCGCCATTCGCGCATATCGTGCAATTTGCGCCGCGCCATTTGCGCGTATCGTGCCGCAGGATGTCTATTCGCGCCTTTGCATTGACTTAACATGTAAATCACTCGCCCTTGATGCTTCTTCAGCATCTGGTGTGAACACAGCATTAGAAATGAGTTATTAAACCTATTATGATTAGAAATGTGTTGAAAAAATCTTCTCTCCGTTAAACAGATATTGGGGGGAAAAAAAACAAGCGGTCTAATAATTCAGGGGGGCTAATAATTCTGACTTCAACTGTGTATTGTCATATTGCACAGCCTTATTTATAGTTGTTATTATTAGATTTGGTACTTTAATTCTAGTGAGCATGGTATTAAATTTGATAGTCATTTTTATTAATTTGCTTGTTTAATGTGCGTGTGTGTGTAGTGGTGTGTGGTAAATGAGCTGGAGAAGCTGCCGTCTCTGGTTTATTTATCCTGCAGGAGAAACCCGCTGCTGCATAAAGAGAAAAACCTGGAGACGGCGCGACAAATAATGATCGCACGGCTGGGTCAACTAGAGCTGCTCGACATGAGACAGGTGAGTTAAAGCGTTTCCTACTTAAAAAAATCCTGTGATGTGCTTTTAAATGTGCATTTTTAGTTGATGTTTGACGTAATCTCAACTGAAACATGAGGACAGGGCGGGACATAGAGTAGCCCCTCCTAGTAATGGGCGATATAAACGATACAAAATTGGCCTACGATAGAGATTCTAATTCTATTGCACTATCGCGATAATACATGTTTGATGACGCAATCTATCCGCGAAATTAAGAGCAACAGCAACAACAGCACTAGGCAACGCATGGCACCAAATGGCGGCGTGTCGCACAACTTGCTCATGTTGTGGCATATCGTGGCTTGTCTAGTGAACATCAGTGCCTCCCACACAGATTTTACTTGGGCGGCCGATATATTATTGGGGTGGCCCGGTTCTGTGTTCGCGAGAAACTGAGAACACTCTGCCACAGACTCACTCGCATGCTCTGCATGCAGACCCACAGAGACGCGCTGTATCGCACTGGATACAGAACTGTTGTTCTGATTTGGGAGCAGCTTTAAGAAGAGCGCGAAGACTAAATAGACTGATCCAGCTCATTATTTGGGGTGACAATACATTCTCTTTTCCCCGGACATGTCCGAGAATCTGCTTTCGCTTTCGATATTAATTGTATTCATTTTTGCATTACTTTATTCGCAAACTTTGTCTGGTGCATCTCAATCTCTCAGCAGCACCAACACTACAGCAGACAGAGAGAGAGGGAGGGGGAGAGAAAGAGCAGATCAAGACACCAGTTTTAATTTCATTAGGAGAACAAAATGTTTAAAACCAAATGTGTTACCTTAGGCTGCAGATTAGAAATATGTTTTTATTTAAAGTATCTGCAATGCACAATTTTATTTGACCAATTTAATACTGGAAGTGTTTTCAGTACAGTGTAAGTTCCTTAACTAAAAAGACACCAGTTTTTTTTGTTCTCTGCAACTTGGCATTTAGGAACCAAGGACTTAAAAGAAAAGTCTTTCTTTCTAAAAGGCACTACATTTAGTTTATTTATCTGCAACATTGTGTTGTTTAATTACAGTTTTGCTTTTGCAAAATAAATGTTCTCAAAACAACATGCAACATTTCTTTATTTCTTAAAAAAAATAGCAGTTTGGCTTTCCTAAGGGTCTCTGTAACCTGTTCTGAAATGGTTCTATTATAATTTATATATCGCAATATATATCGTTATCGCAAGAGGCTGCAATGTATATCGCAATATGGATTTTAGGCCATATCGCCCATCCCTAGCCCCTCCCCCTTTTCATAAATAGCCAATAGCGTTTTGTTTATATCGCAACTCTGCCAATCAGAGCTGTTGTGGCTACTGATGCATAGTCTGCATTGATATACTTCAGCTTGCTGTTTGTTGCTCTGTAATAACACTTCTGAGTTTCTTCACGGGGGTTTTGTTTTTTCTGAATGCTACCTTAATGTAACGCTACAAAAAGCTAAAACTCAAGCATTCAGAGGCGGGAACAGGCGGACGTACATCAATTTGAATTATAAGGTAAACACAAAACAGCTTGTAAACACTCGCTCCAACTGGCTCTTTGCTGTCCCGTGGTTCTCCGCACCGCCCACGCTTGTCAACGCTACCAAACCGACCTATCACAGAGCTTGCGTTACACGTCTTTGCAACGTGTAGGTAAATTTTGAGAGGTGCCGTGGGTATGCGCCTGTGCGAAGGCTGCGCTGGACCATACGCATGCTCTCAATATAAATCAGCCTTAACAGAGCGGGGTCACGTGACTTTACACACAATAGGGAAAATTTGATCGATTATAGGTTCTGAATGTCGAGTTCAAATTATTTTTCGATTAATCGCCCAGCCCAACTCAGTTATTTATGCGCATTTTCAAAATATATGCAAATCTTGGGATTTCCATCAAGCATTTTTTTTAACGCAATAATCCAAAATGCGCATAAAAATAGGTGAATGGAAGCATAGCTAGTGATGCTGCAACAATATATTGTGTAGTCCTAGTACTACTCATCAAATAAAATGTATAATTAAATGTTTGTTTGTAAACTCTGCTGCTGATCAACTATAATCCCGACTCCACATTAAACCTCCTGAGACACTTTATGATTAATAAAGTTGCTGTCTGATGTTGTTCTCAGATTTTGTCAGACGAGCGGAGGGGTGCGGAGCTGGATTACTGTAAGATGTTTGGATCTGCATGGCTGAGGGCTGGAGGTCACGGTGAAGCAGAGAAAAACAACCTGAACACAGACTTCCTGACTGAACACCCGCGATACCTCACGCTCATCCAGAGTGAGTGAGGCTCTGTTTAAACTCTGCTGGGAAGCTCCGCCCCCAGTGGAATCCCATTGGCTAATTACATTTTTAGTAAATAAATGCAAAATCAAACACAAAGTCCTTTAGGGGGTAATTGATGTGTCAGTGCTCTTTGGATAAGGGATTCATAAAGATAAACAAAAATTTAAAACAAAAATCACAAGTCCAAGGCACTCGAAGTAAGTGAAAAAGCCTTTATTATTGTTTTATTTATTTTTTTAACCAATAGCCATGGTAATGAAGACCTTTTCCACTTACTTTTCGAGTGCTTTGGACTTTGGATTTTTTTTTGTTTATCTTTATGAATCCCTTAATTTTTCATTTACATTTTGAATAATTTTATTGGTTGTTTAAGGCCTCGATCATACTGAACACGTTTTATTTTGCAATGAGAGGTGCTTTTTAAAAATGGATTTCTATTAATATGTTTCATGTTTGTAAACTGTTTATTGTGTTTTAGCCATCATAATTAGCCATTATGTTTTTAGCCATCGGTACACATGCAATAAAAAAAAAAACATTCAAAAAGGACCCGATGTCATGCACTCCAGCACCAAGACCACTGATACAGTGGTTATTAGAGCTGTGCGATTAATCGGAATCGAATCGCGATTTGAAACGTTGCGATATAAAATATATATTCATCTTCCCCCACCCAGAGCAAATGCGTGACTGCCGTCTGTGTGTGACAGTCTTACTAGCCAATTGAGTGAGCACACTATCATTCTGCCCAATCAGAATTGCGCAATCGAACTATGTGGAACGCCCACAATAAAAAACAAACAAACAGGAAAGCGCGAACGAGTGGGATGATGGAATCTGCCGCTACAGAAGCATTACTAGACGAATTAATATCAAAGAAAAACAGCACGTCGGTAATATGGGAACATCTTGGTTTCAAATGTCACAGACACCAAATGAAACCAGGTAATTTTTAAGAGCTGTCGCAGAATTGTTGCCACAGCACGAGGAAATACAACAACCAGCACCTAAAAAAGCACCACAGGCAGCTATATGAGGAGCGTCTTGCTAAAAAGTCAACTAAAAGTACTGCTAGTGACACTCAATCTACTAGCAAACAACAGCAAACTACAATTTTAGAGTTGTTTGCTAATAAGTTAATATCTTTTTTTGTTCCTTTTTTATCTAACACTCACTGCATTTTAGCAGTAAGAAGCTACAATACAGATTATTGAGCTGAAGCTTGACTAGAAAATGGAAAATCGCAAATAAAATCTAAATTGCAATTTCTGTCAAAACAAATAAAAATTAAAAAAAAATTGCAATTCGATATTTTTTCCAAATCGCACAGCCCTAGTGGTTACCTAGCAACATAAACAGTGCAGTACACTGCTTTTTTTCTAAAGTAAAAAATAAGGTTGTGCGGTGCGCCTCGCATTTTGGACAGAGCACTCTGTGCACATGCAGTTAAAAAAATGCACCTTTCCAAATTTCAACAAATTGAAAAAGCACCCAGCGTCAAGCGCTATAAGACAGTGGTTACCAAGCACATAAAAAGGACAGTGCACTGCTCTTTTCCAAAGGAAAAAAAGGTTTCAGAACAAAAAAGAAAATCACGTTTGGTGTGATTGGCCCCTAGGGTTGTCACAATACTGGAATTCGGTACCACAGATACAGGGATACTAGAGCGTTTCAATACAGTGAAGATCAGGCAATTCATCAGCGGATCGCTCGCATGTCAGCTTATACGCTTATTTCAAACGACCGCCATTTTAAAACACGAAAGCGACGCTGCGGTGGCAAGAAACCCGGAAGTATAGGATCAGGACTGTAAACATTGCAACAATATGCTGTGTACTACAAACCTTCAGCTGTTGCTGCGACTTCAAAATGCAGAAATGGTGTAAACATCACTTTAATATCATTCAGTTCAGTTTAATATAAACAATTAAAAGCATATTAGGCATCAAACAACATCATAATCTCTTTAAGAGTAACCCGCTTAAGTGTCCTCCTAGGCTTCAGTTCATGGCAGCAGGTAAACACCGTGAGGACGCTTCCCTGCTTCAGCCTATGTAACTCAGTGAGTGATAAAACAGTGCAGTCCTCTGTAGCACATCCTCGTGTTGTCTGTATCAGTGTTGTCCCGCTACTGAAGTTTTAAAAACGTCCATTTCCCGCTAACATTTACGCGCCGCTGAGCGCGCTCATAAGCACTGCTGATTTGGCGTAGTGTTCACCAGTGCTCAACAGAATGAGGTTATCAGTTCACCGCTCTTCACAGATTGAAAACACACATAAATAGACGGACACTGGAGCGTTTTAAAGCCGTGAAGATCAGCGGATTCATCAGCGGATCGCTCGTCTGTGTTTGCACTCAGTAAACTGCGGTAAGGTGAACTGATGACCTTCACAGCCAATCAGAGTGATTTCTGTTGAGCACGTGAACACAATGGCCAATCAGCGCTGTTTAAGAACTCCATGAACAGTGTCTTAAATGTTCACGAGAAGTGGGCGTTTTTTATTATTTCATTACGGAAATTTTGTATCGTGACGAGTTTGATGAATGGCATCTAAAATGTGTGTTTGGGAAATAAAACGTTAACTAAGTAGTGTCATTTCCCTTAACTTAGCTGAAAATGAGGTCAAATATCCTTTTTTTTTTTTTACTATTCATTCAGAACAGACCTTAGGGTGCTCGGAAGGCGGTGAAATCATAAATTTGTGTCACTTTCTCATCGCTGATAAGATGTAAAACCAGGTACACAACATTCCTGTGTGACTCAGGCGATACTTCCGGGTTTCTTCCCACCGCAGCCTCGATTTCGCTGTTAATAATGGCGGCCGCGTGAAATCAGTCTATAGACAGATCAGCTGATCGACGTGACTTTGAAACGCTCCAGTGTCCCTGTATCTGTGGTTGCACTCAGTAAACAGTGGTGAGTTCGGTGAACTGATGACCTTCAAGGCCAATCACAGTTATTTCTGATGAGCACGTGAACAATGGCAAATCAGAGCTGTTTAAGAACGCGCTCAAATGTAAATTTAAGTATCGATTGATACCGAATTCCAGTATCGTGACAACCCTATCAGCCCCCAACAATTTTTTATGCTTTCTTGATGACTAATTAGTTTTTTCTGATTAAACCAAACTGATGTCTCTTGTTTGTTTGTTTGTTTTAGAGTACGGCGCTCCAGATGAGGGCGAGCTAAGAGAACAGAAACCATTTGCCCTAAAAAATCAATTATTAAGTATGAAATCACCATCGTGAAATCTATAAGGACCACTGATAACATCAAAATATAGTCTCATCTCAACATTTCTGCTTTCATTTCAGCCATAACATTTCTTTGTCCAGAGGATTTGGAGAGGAAGCCCATTGAGAAGAAGCTGCCAGGTAAAAACACATTATTACATGGCTGTCTGAAATACTTGATTCTGACTGGTCAATTATGACATTAAAGGTGTGTTATTCCCCAATAACAACTCATCTCATCCAGGTACTACGAATCATCTTCACCCTTAGTGGTTATTTTAATATATTTACATTTATATTCATATATCCGTCACTTCGCTGGTCTTGACAGTTTGGTGCTATTTTTGACTGAATA
The DNA here is from genome assembly GCA_903798195.1 of Danio kyathit. Classification (NCBI taxonomy): domain Eukaryota; kingdom Metazoa; phylum Chordata; class Actinopteri; order Cypriniformes; family Danionidae; genus Danio; species Danio kyathit. The sequence goes on along the minus strand of LR812529.1, from coordinate 54,330,309 downwards.
ATAATAATAATAATAATAATAATAATAATAATAAGCAGGTTAGTGGCAATTTCCTTTCTGCAAGCTTTACATTTAATTAAAAAGTTAGAAAATTATCACAGCTCAGATTGATTTTTGTGTCAATAGCTTAGTTTTGTGGCCAGCAACTGTGTAATGACCAGGATAATGTACATCCTGCTGGTTGACATTACAGAATAAACCCTTCAGTCTTATACAACAGCTGCTGATAAACCTGTTGGGCTTTAATCTGTCGTAATCAGCTGGATGTACATTATCCCTTACTTAAAACACTGTCTGTGTTTTGTTGTTTTCAGAGTCGATGATCGTTCAGAAGGTGAAGGGACTTTTACACCGGCTGCTCAAATTACCAGGAGTGGACTTAAAACTCACCTACACCTGTGCCAAGGTAAAAACACTGATAATAATCACAGAGCGTGTCTTCAAGAATACTGCACTTCAGCTTTATGGCCTTTAACAGCTGCACCTTGCAGACCATTTATCAACACTTACATTTTAAGTAAGCGCCAAGAGGAGTGGGACACATGGCCGAATAATAAATTGTATGGTAAAAAGGCCCGTTCACACCAAGCACAATAAAGATTATTATTTATTTACAATTATACTTAAAATGTTATAGTTAACTATGGCTGCACGATATTTCGTATTCACTCATTCATTTACCTTTGGCTTAGGCCCCGTTTACACTAATACATTTTAGTTTTAAAATGCATAAGTTTTGCCATGGTTACGCCATCCGTCCACACTACGCCTGAGTTTTTGAGCCCCAAAAACAGAGCATATTGGAAACGCTGGAGAGCCCGTTTTCATTCTAAAACGCTGCTGCTCCGTCTCAGTGTGGATGAGGGAAAACGGAGACATCTGAAAACGGAGGCGGGGCTGCAGACATTCTCCTCTCTGATTGGGGCTTTTGGGTCAATATTAAGTAGCCTACACACAGTTCAGTCCTGCATCCTCTCAGTGTAAGTTCAGACTTCGCAAATTGATATGGAAAACAAACTCCCGAGTGTGTACTTTATAAAGTCATTCACATCACCCTGGCTACGCTGTTTCACTATCTTAACAATAAAATGAAAACATGATGTGAGGAGCTGCCTATTTTCATTTTGATATTATTAGCAACTTAACAGACATCAAAAATGTTGAGGCGTCAGGTGGCTTCATAATATGAGCGTCATCTTCATGCATATTTATAACAAAACGGAGCCTATAACATCACTGCCTCCTTTCATTGTCATTGAAAATACGAAACATACCCTCTCTTACGTTGAATATCAGTTTTAATAATTAATAATGGCCAAAGTATAACGCACAATAAGTTTATACAATAAAGAAAATAAAGGCAAACAATCAGCCAGATGTGCAGAATCAGTGTCCGCGGTTACATTAATTAAGATATTAACCTAACTTATCTTTGAGCTCAGCCAAAACACATTACCTGAGAACAAGTAATAGATTCAAAAGACCAAAGTCGGGGAATATGTTGTCAGATATAGACAACAAGATTAATTAAACATCACGTTTAACAAATATAGTGAGATTAGATCCAGCGGTAGATCCGTGATGAACAGTCCGACGTGCACAGCTCTCATATGGGTGTGTGCTCAAAGCACGCTGCAGTGCATGCCAGAGAGTGTGTGTGTGGTCACGTGATGTGCGTTTTCACCGTTTTAATGTAGACGGAGAGCTGTTCAGAAACGCTGGGTGAAACGCTAGTGTGGACGCGGATCGTTTTCATTCTAAAATGCCATCTTTAAACTAAAACGTACTAGTGTAAACGGGGCCATAGTCTCTTATTCAGGGTTCTTACGGTCATGGAAAACCTGGAAAAGTCATGGAATTTTGACATGCCATTTTTCAGGCCTGGAAAAGATTTGGAAAAACAGAAAAACCCACAAAGTTTTGGAAAATTCATGCAATTTAGTTTAACAAATATCTGTATATTTGTATTAGGGCTGCAGGATATTGGAAAAGTCTAACATTAGCATATTTTGTATTTCTGTGATATATATTGCGATGTGAATACAATTTCACCAGGTTTTTTTGGATTGATTGGGGGGGGGATTTTGTAGAGGAGAGAATCTCGAATAATATATAACAAATAAATGACAAGCATAGATAAATAAAATATAGTAAAGATAAAAGTGAATAATAGTGTTCAAGTATTCACTATTCAGGTACAAATATTGAATAATCAACACGGCATAGTCTTCATCCTATATTATTAAATTTTTATTAAAGTTACAAAACGTTTCTTGTGGCCGGATGTTTAAACTCTGAAATATTGAAATGTTCACAGTTACGGGCCTTAAAGGGACAGTTTACTCAAAGATTAAAATGTACTCACTGTTTACTCACACTTCACTTGTTTCAATACTATAGGAGTTATATAATTATATTCTTTTGTGTTCATTTTAATAAATTAGGAAAACTCATAAATGTTTGAAGCAAGTGAATGGTGTAATAAAAATGGTGAGTAATTTTTGGGTGAACTGTCTCATTACAAATGCATGCAGATGATCAACTTTTACTCCATTATGATTAAACTCTATACTAGGGTTGGGCCGATAGACGATGTCATCGTCCATCGCAGATGGCTGATAAACTTCACGATGCTGAGCCCGCATCGTGATCCATCGCCCCGCCCCACATTTATATTGATATATAACTTATTATTTGCATGCCATCGTAGCAATAACAGTCTTTTCATGAGCTGTGTTATATTATACTTATAGCTGCCGTTTGCACAGCTGACAGCATCGTGAGGATTATACAGTACCTCTCACGCTTAAAATGTGTAGATTCAGTGCCAAACGCTGTTACCTGCAACCCCCATCCCACAGACTTTACAGTGAATGGCTTTAGTTATTTTCATAGCGGACTTGAAGCCACTGGAAGTCTTTTATCCACTCTTGGAAAAGTGTAAATGGTGGATTAACATTCAGCACATGATCACTAATAAGATGTGCCATTATTAGTGACTTTAGGTGCTTTCTAAAACTAAATCTGTCAGTGTTATTTTCATTCTCTCATCTTCAGCGCGTCACATTTCCGCGGCTGTTGCTCCTGTCATGTTGTGAAGGCAGCAGGGCTTTAACTGAGTGATTGACAGCTGATATTAACCAATCCATTCGCGTTCAGTTCTAGCGCATTGGGCCAATAGGAAGAGCACAAAGGCGGGGCAAGCATTGCGGGCTTTTTTACTTCAGCAAGTTCACAACAACTGCTTTAATCTTTTCCTGAGCGCTGCGTTTGGCGTCTTCAGGTACAAAGATGCATCCTGCATAAATGTCTCCTAAATCCGCGCATGTGGTGAGGATTCTGCAGTAAAAACAGGTCGCACGGTAAAAATGTACTAGCACAAATGCTTTCAAATAATGGTCGACCAAAACGGTCGAGCCCTAGCATCTTTACTTGTTATTATGTCCTCATAATAATAATAAAATAAGGAAATTATCATCAATCACAATACAAATTACAGTGAACTCCAAACGAACTCTCGTCTCGTCCACCAGCTGTGGGGAAAAGCCATTATAACAACATGGATCACTCCGCCTGATCATGCCAGAGTCCCGCAGATAAAAGTGATTGACAGGTGGTCATTTGTGTACAACTTTATTTGTTTATGGTTTGGTTATGGGTAAAGCAAAGACCATTTGGGTCAGGTAGTGAAAACGATACGCTACAATTATTAAATTCGTTATGAATTAATTGATATTTAACAACAACCACCCTCACCCCGCCTACGACGATACCATCGTCCATCGCCGATGTTCACATTAGACATCGTACGATGCCAAATTGGTCAACATCGCCCAACCCTAGTCTATACTAAACTATAATCCCAACATTGCATATTCTGCGATGTGACTATTGCGGATGCACACATTGCAATATCAATGCTGAAATTATATATTGTGCAGCCCTAATGTGAATATAGGTTAGTTGTCTTTACTTTTTTTTCTGTCCTTGGCCAAAGACTTGCTCTCACATTGTTAGTGCTGTGTAAGCGTGATCAAAATTAATTTTACACAGATATAAAAACTAATTTAAACTAAATAGATTGTTGCGTGTTCTATGATATGCTGTAATAAATTTGAACGTCATTGTTTTTCTTATTATTTACCATGTTTATGTGGACATTATGTCATGAAAATGTACTTGAAAGTTCTGGAAAGGTCTTGGAAAAGTCATGTAATTTTAGTAGTAAAAATGTGTATGAAGCCTGCCATGCAGGGGTCGTCACAGCAGAATGAACCACCAACTATTCCAGCTAGGGCTGGGCGATATGGCAAAAAAAACAAATCTAGATTTTTTCATAAAGTTTGACCGATTCACGATTTGGGTTTTTTTTTTTTTTTTTTTTTTTTACTGTGTAACTATAGTCAGCTTAAAACATTACAACAACATGACTGAAGTAACACTCTCTTTATAAGTAACTTGAAAAACCATCTGGTTAAGGAACATGTATTTTTAATGGCCATACATACATAAATTGGTCAACAAGGTGTAGCCTATTACATTCCTATAGACAAATTCCTGCTTGACGTTTTAGAAAATATTTGTGCGTAGCTACACCACCCAGTATATATTAAAGATCACCGTGAACAACAAAAAAACCCACAGAAACCTGTTACATATCTATCTATATTTAAATGTCTATCTTATATTTCACTGAATCCTATAACAGCCTATAGCTGAAATGTTGGAAATTGCTCAGTTTATTTTTATAAAACATTTGTCAAAACGTGTTGATATTTTTTTGAAGTAAAAACAATACCGACATTTAAGAATCCATATTTATTTTATTTATTCATTCATTTGACTTGTTTATTGGTGCATATATGGGTTATGATTTCATTCATAGCTACAGTACCTTGGACAGCTACTGTGCCACTCCGTAAAGCTTTCAAGCAAAAGTCCAAATTAAAGAAAGATTTGACTTTCTGCAGTGACAGCCGACATTCACAACACGCCGTAACCGTCCTTCAGGTGGTGCGCGGGTATAAAATATAAAACCAGACGTCTGGGCTTTGAATTAGGTGCAATTATTTCCTCGTTGTTCAAAGAGTCTGCAAGTTCGTGTTCCATGAATATATGTTGTTGTTGATTCGATGCACAGCAGAAATAAAAGCCTTTCAGCAGTGCATGTAGTCGCTGGTAAAGTTCTCACCCAGATCAAAGCGATCTGTGCTACCAAATACAGCGCAGCATGCAATAAACTCACGCTCAGTCAGGCGAAGTAAAGGTCTCATTGCCTATATGCCAATCAAATTAATTAAGCTCTAGCCATGAATAAAACGTTTAGCCTATTTTATTATTTTGTGTAATGTATATAGTGTAATCAGGGCCGGAGCAAGCTGAACTGGCGCTCTAGGCGAACGCCCTCAACCCGAAAGTGAAATAGAAACTTTCTGGTGTCGCGGATGAAACTGAGGACCGGGAGGGGGTGGGTGTCGCGGATAAAAGTGAGAACCGGGGGGGTTCTCGCTCACTATTCTGCCTAGGTCGCCTCTATGGATGCGCCGGCCCTGACTGTTAAGCTGGATTTATACTTTTGCCTGGCGCCGCACCTCGCGACAATGGGCTAGCGCACTTGCGCTGAGCCAGCGGTTGTAGCTCATCAACAGAGCCGCGACGTCAACACACAGAATCTATCAGCACAATTCAGCACGGTTGTCCAACAGTTTAGAACGGTTTGGCACGATAGTGGAAAAGCTGCTTTAATATTTTTATTTAAAAAAAAAAAAAAAAAAAAAAAAAAAAATCGCGATACCTCGATTTTATAAAAAAAATTAATCGTCTTAAAACGTAAATTCGATTAATCGAAAAAAAAAAAAAATCGCCCAGCCCTAATTCCATCATATGTTTTATGCAGCGGATGCCCTTCCAGCCCCAACCCAGTACTAGGAAACACCCATTCACACAAACACACACACACACACACACACAACAGCCAATTTAGATCATCCAATTCACCTATAGCGCATAAAGCTATAGCTCTGCTGTGCTCATCTGTTTTTCATTTGTTTATTATATTTTATGCAGATACACTCCCAAACATAAAAATAAAATAAATCAGTTTTTAGAGATGAGTTATTAAAACTATTATGTTTAGAAATGTGTTGAAAAAAATCTGCTCTCTGTTAAACAGAAATCGAGGAAAAAATAAACAAGCGGTCTAATAGTTCAGGGGGGCTAATAATTCTGACTTCAACTGTATTTATATCAATATATATATATATATATATATATATATATATATATAATGCTGAAGAACAAAATATCGCAGTGTCAGATTTTTCCAATATCATGCAGCCCTATAGTTAACTATAGCTTAAATAAAACGTTTCGAGAAAGTATCTAAAACTGGATGTGTTGTTTATTTTTGGTCCTCCAGATGGCTGATCGAGAGATTGAGATTGACAACGATCTGAAGCCGCTTCAGTTTTACTCGGTGGAGGATGGCGACAAAATCCTGGTGCGCTGGTCCTGATGAAACCGCAGGGAATTGTGGGAAATTTGAGTCTTATAGACTGAGCATCACTCTAATCCAAAAGATTTACCAGCTTCTGCACTGACCACCAAAAAACATCACAGATCATAACAAACAGATGAGAATATTCCCTGTTACTGGCCTTCATCATCTCCACATTTGTGTTTAGAATTATAAAACTACATTTTAGTGTAGAAACTCAATACAGCAACTCTGAACTTTTAATATATAGAGCAGGGGCCACCAATCTCAGTCCTGGAGGGCCGGTGCCCCTGCAGGGTTTAGCTCCAACTTGCCTCAACACACCTGCCTGGGGGTTTCAAGTACACAGAGAAAGACCTTGATTAGCTTGTTCAGGTGTGTTTGATTAGAGTTGGAGCTAAAATCTGCAGGACACCGGACCTCCAGGAACAAGTTTGGTGACCCCTGATATAGAGTATAACTGCATTTATGTTTGTGGAAATCATTTCAGTCTGTCACCACCAGATGGAGCTACATTTAAAGGAAACAAATATGCCTGGAAAGACTCAAGAAAATCAATTCATAAGATGAATCTCACAAAGAAATGCACCTCAAGTTCACACAAATGTCATTATTCTGCTTGTCTTTTTAAAATAAAATAAATTCGGTATAACACGTCATCACATATACTTGCAATACTGCTGCAGTGTTTTTCTTACTACACTTGGCAATGTGCTTGATAAGCATTTACAAACCATACAGCATGTAAAAACAGTGTTTTATGTAAAATATATTATAATTTTTATTCTTTCTGCCACAATAAAAAGCAACAAAAAGGAAATTATCTTGCAGTTTCTCACTTATTTGATATTTCTAGTCAATTTAAATGTATATCTCACAACTCTGACTTCTTCTTTAGCTTTATATCTTACCATTTTTACTTGAAACATTTTTTGCCGCAGTTGCATGCTCATAGGCATTCTTTTCACAATTTTAAGTTAAAGCTTCATAAATTGTTCTATGAATTGCAAGTTAAAAATTCAGAATTTAGAGATTCAGGCAAAACTGCAAGATGGTAAAGCTATTCTGAAAAAAGCAATGTTTCATTCAAGTCGACTAAACCAAACCATTCTTAAGCTGCATGGGTTTATTTATAGGAATGGTCAAAAAAAATACATAGTATGAGTCAAAATTATTTACATTTCATTATGTAAATATATAAAAAGTAGTGCTGAGCAAAGATTAATCATGATTAATCACATCCAAAATAAAAGTTTTTGACATAATAGATGTGTGTATTCTATATATTTTATTATGTATATGTGATGCACATATAAATACAAACATACATTATTATATTACAAATTATATATCAATTTAAATAGCTATGCATCATATGCATCTATCTAAATATAAATAAACTTTCTCAAATATATGCATGCATGGGTGTATTTATATATAAATATACACCATACACACTTAAATTATGTCAAAAAAAACTTTTATTTTGGATTGAAGTTTTATTTTGGTGATTAATTTTTGACCAGCACTAATAAAAACTTAATTTTAAATTAGTAATAAGCATTGCAGACATTAATTTGGACAAAGGTGGTTTTCTCAATATTTATATATACTTATATCTCAGCCAAATATGATCATATATCCAAAAACTAGACATCAATAGGAAGCTTATTTATTCAGCTTTTAGATGATGCATAAATCCGAGAATTGACACTTCTGACTTATTTTCGTGATCCAGGGTCACATATAAACATTGCTACACTCGTGTGTTTGCATATCTGTATGTTCCAGAGCATTTGTAGTACACCGAAGAACCTCAGACTTTCACATGGTTGTACCAGATGAATGGTTTCCAAATGTGAGTGTTGTGTGAACTCGTCTGGAGTGTGTGTGTGTTATGTTAACTCGTGTAGTTTCTCTCAGTGTGTGTGTGTGTGTGTGTGTGTGTGTGTGTGTGTGTGTGTGTGTGTGTGTGTGTCTGTGTGAGAGATTACAGCTCAGCATGAAGGCAAACATCTGCTGGGCCTCAAACTTAACTTGCAGCAGGAAACCGATTATTTGACATGCTTGTGAAAGTCTAAAATGTAGTGAAGGACTCGCCAAACACAAAGCTATCAGATCAGATGTCCATCTGCATATTACTATTTTACACTTAATGGTAACAAAAAGCCAGCGTTTCTCGTTTTTCTGAACTCAAAACAATCAAATACAGTCAAATAGATTTCACTTAATGTTAACTAGAACAGTTTTGTCAAACGTTTAATCGATATGTAGCATGTAAGTTAGTAAAATAAACGCCACTTACCTTTATTTACACTGTCGTTGCTGTTTTTTCCAGCCAGCTCACATCACATTTGTACGCGACGCCATTTTATAAACGAATACAATTCAGATTTCTCCACAAATGCACAGTTGCTGCATAGATGGATACTAATTGTGTCTTTTATTTTTAGTTATTCAATGTCACCGCAGTTCACCATTGTTTACATCTGAAAATGATCCGCCAAGTTGTATTTCTCTTCCGATTTATAAATAAGCCCGGGAATTTTCCGCGCCACTTAACCACGTCGTCCAATGAAATTAGAAGTTGATGCCGGCTGCCTTAATATGATTGGTTGATGAAATGTACTTCACAAGCGGGCATATATTATGACTTATTGATTAATATGTCAGATTAAAGTATTTTTCTTTTATTTAATCGATACACCTGCTTTGATTGTCATACATTTTATATTTATTGTAGTTTATCTATGGAGCCAAGAATCCATTTATGACCAATGTTCTGTTACAAGTATGAATAAACCCATTTATTTATTTTTTTTCTATTTTATTGTTAGGATTAGCAGAATAAAGTCCAGATCATAATTAAAAAGCATTTAGTAATCAGAAATGGGTTTTCCCCTTAACATTCTGTGAATAATTTATAATTAAATTGATTAAAGACACAATAATACATTAAGACATTAACTAGCCAATTTTCAGATCATCCAGGACTTGTTATGGTTTTGAACACTATCATTTTAATTGTAATTTTAATTCAAATTCACTTTTACTGACTGCAATATCAATGTTAATTGTTGTTAGAAGTTTGCTTTTTAATAATTAGGTCAAAGCTCTGAATATTCACAGTAATAAACATCTTTTGTAACGCTGTTATGCAAGTCACATTTGAAAGTGTCTGGAGCAATAAAACACAAGGACTCAAAACTCTTACAAAATGTGTTTTAATCGAACAGCTGTACAGATCAGTGTCTCTCATATCCTCCGTCCAGCTGTATACACAGTGGTCCGCCTTCCCATCATGCAATGTGTAAACAATCAGTGTGATTTCCCATGTGTGTCAAGGAGGGTCTCGTCCAGATGTAAACGTCACATAAAAAGGCCTGAAGCGGGCTCTCGGCCCCAGAGCACCAGAAATACAGTGTGGATAACGATGATATACTTTCAATATTTACAATAAACAAAAGGAAAATCTTTGGTGGTTCTTACATCAGATAAAAATATAATTGTAAATAATATTTTACCTATGAAAAAAACTACTAGAAAATCATATTTATTAATCTAACTATCAACTAAAACTGCCCAACTGGATTCATGTTTTCAAGTTGTATTTCTAAGTAGGGATGCATCAATACAGACATCCTAATATATATAAATATTAATAGTTTCATCAGTGGATCACATGTTTAAGAATTAAATTTAATTTGTCATTATTAAATCAAACAATATAATATACGTATCAGCACGTATAAGCAGATGTCATATCAGCTGTTGAAAACCAATAATATAAACAACTGATATTTTTAAAATATTATTAAAATGGCTCCTAATATAATACATATTTACTATTTTACCTGCTTTAAAAACATTCACATTAAAGAATTTTATGAGCAAAAAAAGTGAAATCATAGATGAAAACTATATATGTGAAGTAAAAATATGTGTAAGTATGGAAACTTGTTTCTGTCATATAGATGCATAAAAATGCAAAAATCTGACTTTTATAATACCTATGGAAGAGTCAGAACTGTGAGATATAAACTCAATTCGCATGAGGCAGAAATTGGAGATATAAACTTGTAATTGCGAAAAAATGAGCATTGTAAAATATAGTCATTGTGAGAAAAGTCAAAATTATGTGAAATTAACTTACAGTTGCGAAAAGTCAGATTTCCTGAGAAAAAAAGAGGTAACTGTGAGATATTAAGTGAGATATTAATTTGTAATTGAAGAAAAAAGTCATAATTGCAAGATATAAACTAGTAATTGAGAAAAAAAGTCTTAATTGCAAGATATAACCTCATTATTAAGAAAAAATAAAATTTGCAAGATATAAACTCGTAACTGAGAAAAAGTCAAAATTGCGAGGTATAAACTCGTAATCGCAAAAAAGTCAGAACTGCGAGATATAAACTCGTAACTGAGAAAAAGTCAAAATTGCAAGGTATAAACTCGTAATTGCGAAAAAGTCAGAACTGCGAGATATAAACTCGTAACTGAGAAAAAGTCGAAATTGCGAGATAAACTCGTAATTGCAAAAGGGCAGAATTGCAAGATATAAATTCGGAATTGTGAAAGATTTAGAATTTTGAGATATAAACTCGTAACTGAGAAAAAGTCAGAATTGCAAGATATAAACTCTTAACTGCGAAAAGGTCAAAATTGCGAGATATAAACTTGTAATTGAAAAAAAAGTCAGAATTGTGAGATATAAAACTCCTAATTGCGAAAAAGTCCGAATTGCGTGATATAAACTCTTAACTGTGAGAGTCAGAATTTTGAGATATAAACTTTTAACTGAGAAAAAGTCAAAATTGCGAGGTATAAACTCGTAACTGAGAAAAAGTCAAAATTGCGAGGTATAAACTCGTAACTGAGAAAAAGTCAAAATTGCGAGATATAAACTCGTAATCGCGAAAAAGTCACAACTGCGAGATATAAACTCGTAACTGAGAAAAAGTCAAAATTGCGAGGTATAAACTCGTAATTGCGAAAAAGTCAGAACTGCGAGATATAAACTCGTAAATGAGAAAAAGTCGAAATTGCAAGATAAACTCGTAATTGCAAAAGGGCAGAATTGCAAGATATAAATTCGGAATTGTGAAAGATTTAGAATATTGAGATATAAACTCGTAACTGAGAAAAAGTCAGAATTGCAAGATATAAACTCTTAACTGCGAAAAAGTCAAAATTGCGAGATAAACTCGTAATTGCGAAAAAGTCAGAATTGCAAGATATAAACTTGTAATTGAAAAAAAAAAGTCAGAATTGTGAGATATAAAACTCCTAATTGCGAAAAAGTCCGAATTGTGTGATATAAACTCCAAATTGCAAAAAAAAGTGATAATAGCTACATATAAACTCCTAATTGCAAAAAAGTTAGAATTGCAATATATAAACTCATAACTTCAAAAAAAGTCAGAATTGCGTGATATAAACTCAAAATTGTGAAAAACTCAGAATTGCGAGACATAAACTCCTAATTGCGAAAAAAAAAATTTGTTGCAATATATAAACTCGTAATTGAAAAAACGTCAGAATTGCAAAATATAAACTTGTAATTGCAGAAAAACTCAGAATTGTGAGATATAAACAAGTATTTGTGAAGAAAAGCCATAATTGAAAGATATAAATTCGCTATTGCAAAAAAGGTCAGCATTGCGAGATATAAATCCATAAATGTAGGAAAGATTTACGAATTTACAATTACGTTTTTTCTTCCATGATTGAAACAAGCTTCCATACAGTTTAGTACTTTTGAAAGATTTTAAGGAAAACGAATCCCTGATTTGATCTACGTTTCTTAGTAACCACAACGAACAATAACGTAAAAATACAATAACGTAAAACACTGCTATTGGCAGATAAGAATCTCTAGTCTCCTCCACTGTACTGATTGTGTCCTCCTGACGGGACGGAGCTGCTGTTCGGTTCTCAGAAGTTTTGGTCCTCTTCGACACATGAAGCATCTCTGGCGTCGGGACAGCGGCAGGAGAATCCGCCCGGACGTGGTAAACATAAATGAGAACAGCCTCCATTATCGCGAGAGCAGTAGTTTACACCTGCGGATTGCAGTCATGTGATTAATCCTTGTCTATTCACATTGACTCCCCTTTGGTTTTGTTGGTGCTGTTTTTGCCCCATTGACTTCCATTATAATCACATTTTTTTATTGCAAAGCCATGACAGCATATAATCATGCATTCTTGATTGATGCTGGTTTTCCCTGTGAGACCTTTGCACACTTACCTTAATATGTCTGAGAAAATCAAAATAAGTTCCTCAGCTCTCAGAACACAGTAGGTGTATTCCTGCACACACACACTATTATCTGCTGTTTTACTCCACATAAAAGCCAGAAACTCTTCAGCACAGGCCTATCTAAAGGTTTAATGCTGCACACTGATGATCAACAGTAAAAATGACACATTGTCCCTCTTTCCATCAGGGAAAACCAGCAACAATCAAGAATGCCTGATTATATGCTGTCATGGCTTTGCGATAAAAAAAGTGATAATAATGGAAGTCAAAGGGGCAAAAGCACTATACAGATTAACTTGAATTTAATTGAATGTTTGTGATTAGATTAATCTGAGTTTAGACCTGCAGGGCATTGTGGGTAAGTGATGGCGATGCCGTATGTACGTGAACGTCTCTGAGGAAGAAATTCCTCCACCTCCATTCCATCTTGACGGTCCAGAGCGACCACTGCTTCTCTAGAGACACCATAAAAACACACACACTCAAACATCCAATATTAATAAAATAAATGCATATCAAATACTATGAATTGATTATAATTTAAATTTAAATAAATAATAAAAATAAATAATTTAATTTGAAGTCAAAGTAAAACACAACTGTTAAAAATTATCATAAACAATTTAATATAAAAATCATGAAAAATTGACATTAAAAATAGCTAAATAAATCAATAAAACACTTCCTTAAAATTACATGATTGTAAAATTAAAATATAAAGACGTAAAATATGTAAAAGTTTCAATACATAATTTAAATTTAAATCAAAATAGAGCAACAATTATTATAAACCTTTCAAAATAAAATAAACAATAAAAAATTATCTCAATAAAATACTTCCTAAAAATAAAAATAAAGTAAAAATCAATGCAACACGTTTCAAAATAAAATAGCAAAAGAAAACAATCTTCCTAAAAATGACATTATAATATGTAAAATTAAAAGGAATAACTTTAATAAAATTGGCAAATTTTTAATCATAAAAAACTAAAAATGAAATAAATGGTTTATAAACAAAACCACAAACAATTACGTCATAAAGTAAAACTAATAAATCAAATTCAAGAGTTCACACTTAGCTGATGATTGATTATAAAGCAAGTTTGGCATGCTGTCCCGGGAGAGAACCCTGAGCTCAAAAGGTCCTTGAGCCCTGGGCTCCCTCCCGTTTGCAGGGCGAGAAGGGAGCTTTGAGCTCAGGTAGATCTCGAGAACTCCCCCCTTTTATATAAGAGTTGATGACCGAAAATAATTGCTATGAAGAGATATGCTGATGGATAAAGTTTGACTAGTGCTAAATTTAGATTGATCAATTAACTTGGAGTGCATGTTTTTGGAATGTGGGAGGAAACCGGAGGACCCGGGGGAAACCCACGTGAGCACGGGAAGAACATGCTAACTTCGCACAGAAACGACAGCCGGCCTGTTAGAGGACTAGAACCGGTGGCGTTCTTGCTGTGAGGCAGCAGTGCTAATCACTGGGCCACCGTGCCACCCTATGAAAGGAAAAGAGGAGGAGTAGGGGTGGAAGGGGGGATTCTTCAAATCGAAGATGACTGTAATAAGAAACCCTGGCTCTTTATAGTGGGTTAAGAATCGTCTGATTGGTTGGTCATCCATGGTTAATGCATGACCAGCCGTGTCCAATCATAATCACGTGATCCTCTCGAAATTAGTTTATAAATAAACTTCACTTATATAACTGTCAAATTAAAATAATACTTTAAAAGCAAAACCAAATAAGACATTTATAATGAATTAAAAATAAAAACAACTAATACAAATGCTAGTGTAAACTAATAATATCTAATATTAAATACCTGAAAATTACTACATAGTTAACCAAACAATAAAATAAATATATAAAATAACTCAAACGACTGACTAGCTAAGTAAGGTCTGCGTAAACAAGTGTGAAGCTTGTAAAGTCAAGATATAAGTCATATTATCCATTATTTTTACATATTTGTTCTGTATGAAATTTATCAATGAGTAGAAAGATCTTCCTTTATGCATTATTAATTATTCGTCTTTTGTGATTGTCCCTGTTTAACCGCACATTGTCAAATAAACATCGTCAGGGAATCAGAGGTTTATTCATTAGCCACATCAATGATTCTTTACAATGATTCAAACTGATTGTTTCATCAAATGAACTGATTCATAAGAGTCACTTCAGGTGAATCACAGACTCTGAAAGTACCTTCTCCAGTCGGTGTAGTAGAGGTTTCTGCCGTAGGACACGATGGCGAACGGATAATGAATCCCTTCGGTCAGTTTTCTTCTGACGCGAGAATACAGATCCAAACACTCCACCTTACGAGTTCCTGAAACAAATGAACAAACGTCCTTTAATTCAACAGAAGAACACACTTTATGTCAATGATTCACTAATGATGCTCTTCTAAAGAAAATTAAATGTCTTCATAATCCTGATAATCATCAAGGATCAGTTTTTTAAGATGATGCCACGACTCTTAACTTTTAAAAATGAATTGATGAAGCTGAATAAATATGACTGCACACCTGTATCTGCTCAGCACATGCAGGATGAAGGGAAACACTCTCTACACTCTTATAATAAAATTAATTAATTGTAAAAAAAAAAAAATGTATTAAATTTAAAATTTGGTCATTTAAATATAATTTAAAACATTTAAAAACACTTAGTATTAAAAAAACCTAAACTAAAATTTACTGTATAATAAATATATTAAGATATAAACAAATGTCATCACTCGACTGAATGGGCGTTATCCATGGTTATCAGCTGATAGACATGGGCCAGTAGGAGCCTTCTGCGCCTAAAGGTAGGCTCAGAAGGCTGTTATCATCCATCCACACAGTAAATCAGCTATACTAATAGAGAAGACTCCAGATCCAGATCTGTTTTTACATTACTGTGACGGTTGGGTTTAGGGTTGGGGTGGGGGTAGACGTTAATAAAATACAATTAATGAGAAATTTAATAAATAATATAAATAATTCTCGTTAACTTCCAGCCACAGCTGTATGTGATCTGTAGCTGATAAACCATGTTGATGGATGATAACAGCCTTCTGAGCCTACCGTTAGGCCCCTACTGGCCCATATCTATCAGCTGATAACCACTGATAGTGCCCATTCAATCAAGTGATAACATTCGAATCAGCTGACATAAAACATTTAACATATGAGGTAATAAAAGTAATTACATATATATATGTGTGTAATTAATATTTTTAATGTAATAATTAAGAAATTGTATGACTATCTAATTAATAACTATTATTTAAACAAAATATTTAGTACAAATAATAAAATCATAATAAAAAAAATACTTTTATAATAAAACAATCAAAATAAAACAGTGACTAAAATTGAAAAACAAAATATATATGTATGTATATATATATATATATATATATATATATATATATACATACATACATATATATATATATATATATATATATATATATATATATATATATATATATACAGTTGAAGTCAGAATTATTCGCCCCCCTTTTAATTTATTTTTCTTTTTTAATTATTTCCCAATTGATGTTTAACAGCAAGGACATTTTCCCCAATGTCTGCTAATATTTTTTCTTCTGGAGAAAGTCTTATTTGTTTTATTTTGGCAAGAATAAAAGCAGTTTTTAATTTTTAAAACACCATTTTAGGGTCAATATTATTAGCTTCTTTAAGCTATATATTTTTTCGATAGTCTACAGAACAAACCATCATTATACAATAACTTGCCTAATTACCCTAACCTGCCTAGTTACCCTAATTAACCTAGTTAAAAATGAGTTATTAAAACTATTATGTTTAGAAATGTGTTGAAAAAATCTGCTCTCCGTTAAACATAAATTATATATATATATTAGGGGTGTAACGATACACCAAAGGCACGGTTCGGTTCGGTTCACGGTTTTGGAGCCACGGTTCGGTTCGGTTCGGTTCGGTTTCTGTTTGCTGTGGGGTTAGGGTTGATGTCATCTTAACAGCAATGCTAAGGAATAGATTCACTTAATAACAAGAACAACTAAACTTTTTCTTTATTAATTTTGCCATCACATTTTAGTACAGTCAGGATACCAGAGTAAACAACAAAAATGAAGTAAATACCTCCAATATAGAGTAGTCAGAAAAAACTATTCTCTTTAGTGCAGCCATCTTAAGAAAGTAAACTCAAATTAAATAAATAACTGCAGTGTAGACTATAGTGAAAGATAAACAGGCTTGTCCTTTCTAAGAACATTTGGAATATTCAATTAAGTTTAAAGTTCTTCTTTAAAAACACCATAATGTCCACATTCTCAGGTGAGGAGCTTGATTTCTGTGCAGACACAGACAAAGTGATGCTCATTTTAGTTATCATTTAGATAGGTTTCTGTTTAAATTAATGAAAAAATAATATACATATAATGTGCTTGTAAAGTGTTTTTTACATGACCTATTCACCAGTAAAATACATTGCAGTTTTGTCTGAAACTAATGTTAGGGTTGTAGCCGTATATTAGTTATTTTTGCCTCTCTCTCTCCATGCCTGTCATTTCTGTATGTCCGCCTTCACGACAGCTAATTGGTCAGGAGAACGATCTATCATTACTGGGCGACGTGGCGCGGGAATATAAAAATGACGTCAGGAAAAGCGGAGGAAAGCGCATTTTCCTTTGATCTCGTTTTTCGTGTATTTTGCTAACATGATTATGAATTTCGTTGTTTTGCTTAACTTTCGTTTGGGCAAAATTATTTAGCATTAGTTTTGCCCACTTTGAGAAATGTTGTGATTTTTGTACACTTTTATTTCGATTGATTTGTTTGTTGCTTTTTTGTTCAGTTCTTTCCCGTCATATTGAGCTTTACCTCCTCAAGTTCACCCTTTTCTCAGAGTAAGGTGGATAGGGAAGATGTCTTACGACTTCCATTTTGCAAACACGTAGAAAATGTATTGTTAAAGACATCAGGTAAGAGGTGAACGACATCTTTGTATTTATTTTATTCTACAGTTCAGTATAGGGAAGAATATGGCGCACGGCGCTGAAAACCTTTTTTTCTTTTCATCAGTTTCTAGCAAGGTAAGGGGTTAAATCCCTTTTGTTGGCAGTTCTGTTGTCAGTGTCTTTTGCGTACACCCTCACATTGTGAAATTTACCACATTTTTTAAATGTTATTCCTTATTAAGTTTCGTGAAACAGTTAGTTACGACGTGCGATTTGTCTACGACACGAATTCCATTCCTGTACTCAACTGGAAAACCAAAATGTTCCCAAACAGGAGAGTTAAATGTATTTGGGGGATCTGCAATCTCAATATATGCGAAGCAGCCGTCCTGCATGTAGTAATGGAGTGTGATCGCTCACTCAAGTCACATGACATGACATGCACTTGGAAAATAGTATTCTAAATTCTAAAACATTAGAATATAATATTTAGAACAAAAGCTCATCATTACTAATACAATTTAATCAAATGTGATAAAATAAAGATGTTTTGGTTCAATTAGAGACAAGTGACGTCAACCTTAACAGTGGGCAGCAGGGGGCGTGACAGTATCGCGGTCTGCCACGAGAGTTTCGCGATACGTATCGTGGTTGGTGTATCGCGATATTTCGGTTCGGTTTGGAGTATCGTTACACCCCTAATATATATATATATATATATATATATATATATATATATATATATAATTCAAAAATTTTAAATAAAAACAAATAATTAAAGTACAAAAATGTTAAATAAAAAATACAACAAAAGTTTCTTATTTAAAAACTATAAAATAAGTTGTGTATGCACCCTATACGTACACTTGCTGTGCATTTGTGTGACGCTTGAGGTCTTAAATGTTAGCAGACTGTTAGCTATGTGTCTCTTCTGTTAAAGCCACAAAAGGGAGATTAGTGTTGAGGATGTTTGTTTGTATATTTGGTTTTGGTTTTTGTTGTTGTTGACTGCTTGTTTTTTTTGTTTTTTGTGCAAATTTATAAAATTCGTATAAAATAAAGTATATAAAAAAACTATAAAATAAGTAATTAAATAAATTTTTTTTAAATCAATAAAAAACGATAGAACAGTAAACAAAAATATAAAAATGTTAATAAATTATTAAAATAAAATGATCAAAAAAACAAGAAGTAATGCAAAATAGTGATCAAAATAACGAACATTTACATTTTTAAAATAATAAATTATAAAAAAATAAAATTGATCACAAAAATTTCTAACAAATATTTAAATGATGAAAATGATATGAACTTAATTATTTTATTATATATATTTAATGATATATATTGAGAACAGCACAGACCAGCATCAGCCCAGCACAGCAGCTGGCTCTGGCTGTCGTAGGTCAGGCCGTTGGGGAGGCTCAGGCCGTCCTGCACCAGAACCGTGCGCTCCGACCCGTCCATGCTGGAGCTCTCGATCTTCGGCCCGTCTCGGTTCCAGTCAGCCCAGTACAGACGACTGCAGGACAGAGAAAACCAGAGTCACACGTCTACATGTGTTCAGTATAGTGCTGGGAATCAACTCAGATGCGGTGATTCGATTGATCCGATGATTACATTTATTTAATATCCTCCCTTACCATTACATCGCTTTAAGGGAATGATGCGCAACAGAAAGCCCCGGGCCCTACTTTTTATTGTTTACTTCATTATTCCACTTATTTCGATGTCTTCTTGTGTTGATATGTAGTGTGTATGTATCCTGTATGTTTGCACACACTTGGCGAATAAAGCTCATTCTGATTCTGATTTTTTTTTTAATTACGCAGTCCTAGTTTAGTGTGTTTTAGCGGTGTCACGCATTCATACCCATAGACAGGCTCTGCAATGATTGGCCGTGGGTTTATGAGGTCATTGTCGAACAGAACGCGTCTGTTACTGCCGTCCAGACGGGAAACCTCGATGCGGTCCAGCACTGAGTCCGTCCAGTACATGTTTCTGGACAGATGATCGATGGCGATTCCTTCAGGACTGCCCAGATCTGCAGGAAAACACACAGCAGAGATCAATACTACTGTCCAGACATTAATCAGCACACACACTTGTACAGCTTTCTTTATAGCTGTAATGAGGTTTCTACTGTACTGTACTGTATTGTATTTTCTCTCGTCTCCCTCTAAACTCAACCCTCACAGAAAAGTAAATGGAGACCAAAACTAAATGTCCCCACAAGGTCAAAATGTACTGGTATTGCTATACTTGTGGGGACATTTGATGCCCACATTGTAAGAAATACAATCATAATGACTTAAAATTGATGAATTTATGAAAATGCTAACTTTTATTTGTTGAAATTATTTATTGTCTATATAATATTTATGTTTTTATTAATATTTAAAATGCAAATTTCATTAAAATAAATATAAGGCACAATAAATCCAATTATAATTAAAGATGAATATGAAATAATGAAGAAAATATGAAAACTATACTTTTTTTTTAAAATAAAAACTATTAAAATAAGATGTGGGCATCACGGTGGTGCAGTGGGTAGCACGATCGCCTCGCAGCAAGAAGGTTGCTGGTTCGAGTCCCGACTGGGTCAGTTGGCATTTCTGTGTGGAGTTTGCCTGTTCTGGCGCGGGTTTCCTCCGGGTGCTCCGGTTTCTCCCACAGTCCAAACACATGTGACATAGGTGAATTGATGATGTGATGGTGAATTGGCTGTAGTGTATGAGTGTGTGTGTGTGAATGAGTGTGTATGGATGTTTCCCAGTGAGGGGTTGCAGCTGGAAGGGCATCCGCTGCGTAAAACATATGCTGGATAAGTTGGCGGTTCATTCCGCTGTGGTGACCCCTGATTAATAAAGGACTAAGCCGAAAAGAAAATGAATAAATGAATGAATAAGATGTACTGAATCTGAAATGTCAAAAAAAATATTAAAATTCAAAATTAAATCCTATCAAATAAAAACAACATAATTAAAAAATATGTATCATCAATGAAAAAACAACACTCACAAAAAAATTTTACGTTATAAAAATGCAACAGAAAATTTTACTTTTAAGAGTCATCAACTTTATTTTTTCACGTTTCCTGTGAGTTGGAGAACTCAACACTTTGTGGTTCCACTAAAATCAGCTTATACTGAAGGCAGAATCACAGCTTCTGGAATGTTCCACTCTATGATGAAACAGTGTGGATAAGCTCCGCCCACACATGAGACCGACACCCACTTCTGCTTAGTAGTGGAGGAACTATGACGTCACCATGTAGGCGAATCGGCTGCTAGAATAAAACTGCTTCCCTAGATAAATTCCCAATAGTATTTTCCCATAGGCTTTTCGAAGATTGCAAATAATAAGCTCTGTGTTCAAACACTGTTCATTACACTTACACGTTTTGTCCAGCTGGATAATCCTTACATGAAAATACATCTTTTAGCACTTTTGGATCTTAAATGCAAACGCAAGAACTGAAAAGCTAACATTAGGCTATAAACGGACTACAGCGCCTTCGGGGCGCTCGCCTGTGACGTCAGCACCACCCTGCTACACACAACTCTTAAAGCTTATTTTTAGAAATATGATCCATGACAAAGATTTACTCTCTCGGTTTATCATACTATAATCCACACTATATATTATAAAAAAATAAATACACAAAACACACATACCTACGTGCCTTTTGGAGAGTTTTTTACGTGGGAAATACATTTTGTTTTGCTTTACGGTTGTTGTAAAAGTTTTAAAACTGTATGTATAAATGTGTCTACATAATATTATTGTAAGACTTGAGATACCACAAATACTTTGATGTCTTTGACAATTCAAATATGAGCTGGAAACACAGAGACAATCGGCTCCACAACCCACCAGGTGGGAATGCGGGAAAGCCAGCTCCTTCATTTACAGTACATTTGAAGCACTCATCCTCTCTATATACTCACACAGAATGGTCATTTCAAAGTATGAATGTTCTATATCAATGCAAGTGACTTTATCTATCATGTCTGATATCATTTGAAATGTCTCAGTGCGACTGGTACAATGGTCTCATTCCCTCAGAAATAGACATAATCAAAATAATAGATATATAACTTCAGATATCTTTTGAACCACTGCTAAGGGTGTGCCTTTACCTAGGGGGCCTTTATTCAAATGACCATTTGTTCCCTGTAGGCAGAAACTCTTCTAACATGCCACTAAATGTAAATGCCTTTTGTTATTCGACAAACACCCATCCTTGAGGAGATTCTTGGTTTGACTACTTAAGGAACAGTTTCTAAATGTTCGTCGCGATTCTGTGCCCAGATTAGCCCGTAGCGGGGAGCTCTCATGCTCCACGCTATGTATATTTTGATGTCAGGTATGCATCTTTTGATCTTGGATTTATCTTTGAGAATTTGATGTCTTGTATTGATTGTTAATGAATTGACTGAATTAATTGGCTTAATACACAGTTACCTGACTAATAAATTGTTATGTTTTGAATAATTCAAACAGATCTCATGTTATTATCTCTAGTAGATTACGTTAAGTCCATAACACCGCAAACCCCTGTATAGGTTAGTAACGGACTAAGACACGATAGACGGAGCAGCATGGCACGCTATACGATGATCTTAGGGCTCCGACTAACACATTGGTATTAATTCACGTAGGCCAATAATGCGTTTTCTATTTAGAACAACAAAGGATTGTAGAGACCAATCTAAATGTGGGTAGGCCTTCATCTACAAACTTATAATACTATTTAAATCATATGGTGATTATTCAAAGTTATTAATAATTTAAGTAAATTGGTCTGCCCAATTCTATAGTAATGATCATGTTAAGATTAAATAGTTTTGTCTTGATTTAGTAGATAGCAGATCTATGGGGACCACACAACAAATATTCTAATCTGAGTAAGTAGGGTTCGGCCTTTTAGAATAGTGGTTAATCGCCTCTGTTTAATGACCAAGACTAACAAGTTTGTGCTTAAGAGATTGTACTCGGCCGGTACAAGATTTAGGATGTTATAGGAATCCGAATGAACGAGAATAACATACAATAATGAATCGAAGAGAATATTCAATCATAACCTAAAGTAATATTAAAAGAAACAAAATAACCTAATCAATGTTTTATAATTGGAGTCAGATAAAACGAGAAGGAATATATTAATATTCTAAACCACCTCATACTAAAATTGGAGTCAGATATGAGTTAAAGTTAAAGTAAATCAACATTGTGCACTGGAAAGACCGAACAGGCAATAAACCTTCATCCACCAGTAGATACCGTCGTTGGACTAACTGGTTGGACCCTACAATATCATAAGACACATTTAAATAAGTGTATCGCTCGCGTGCACACATCCTGCTTACCTTAAACGACAGAAATGAGGCGTGAGGGACAAGTCTATATGCCTGCAAGTTCCATCATGGACACATGAACAACATTCAATACTCTTTTTAGCCACGAAGTACAGCGAAAAGCAGCCCATACAGTCACATATGCTAGACGTTTTAAGAAGGAGTGTAAATACTGCAGTAATGACTTAAGAGTGTTCAGATGAAGAAATAAAACGATGAAAAATCAATTGATCACGTTAAAGTAACAGTTAACATGTCTGTATTTTTACACATTTATTCACACGTTTGCATTACTGAGAGCAGGAAAGAGACAGGCAGCACTGGTCAGCAGT